>JANEYF010001424.1:47500-109274 GCA_029963845.1 Rhamnusium bicolor
TTATGTGTATTTTTAAAAAAGCCCGCCATTATTTGTACATCGTCAATGTTGGTTGCATAACAAGTGCAACACTCGCCGCACCAAATTATGACATGGTAGATGTCGCTTAGTGCAACGAAACTAATTTTTTACGTCACGTACGCCATTTTGATTGTCACAAGGACGTTTTCGTGTGTGATATCTATTTATGAAAAGGTGGCATATTTATTTATAATTTCACTATCTTTATTATCTTATCTTGAAAAAAAATGGTGTTATCATTTGATCTAAGAGTTTGAGCGGCTATTTTTTATGGTAAAAACAGAGTAAGTACAGTTTTTCGTATCCGTTTTCACCTGTATTTGACATTTCACAACGTAACAGTTTTATAAGGACATTTTTTTTGTAAACAAATTTGTGTCAGTTTTTTTGTCATATTTTAATTATATTTGTCTGTCTTGGATGATACCAGAAGTACCAGAAAACATGTAAAACTATGCTAAACTGTCATTTTCGCCGTCAATAATATTGCTGTAAGCTTTAAAAAAAGGACTCTTAAAGAGATGAAATGCCCTTGTCCAGGCCCAAGCCAAAACCAAAGCCACTCTTAACAAGCTATCATTATTAATTTACCTGGTTGGATCTGGGATGCGACATGACGATTTATGATAATTATAAAATTAAATTCTGCATCACTGCAATTAAATGTTCATGTATGTATAATCAATTTTAACAATTTTATAAATCTGACAAATTGATAACGAGATAAAAGTCAAGGTGAAAATGTAAAATGTTAATTAAATTTTGCATGGAATGTAACTTTATAGACACAATAAATTACAGTCTAGTGATAAAAATATGTAGGACAAGAACAAATTTTTGTTGTCGAAAATATTGTGGTTAAAAAAGTGCTTGGATCAATTTTCGATAATAAAAAGGATGTTTTCTTTTTTGAGTAGTGGTTTCAGTGGTGAAAACATGATCAGCATATTTTGTTCAGGTTTGAAATTTTGCCAAAGTTGTTGTTAAACATTTTACATCTGTGTCAAGATATTGGCAAAGGTTTTTTTTAGAGCAATCACATTTTATGTCAAATTGTTTTGTGATTTAATTTCTTTGTTTGTGCGGGTGCATTGATTGATAATTATAATCTAAGAGTGATGGATCTTAGTGGTAATTATATAATAACGTAATTTACCACAAATTTTGTATAGGTTTCAATTATTAGATATTTGTTACCAGTTAATTTATATTTAAATGAAGCTCAAAAGTGGAGTTGCATTTACACATTCTTTTAAAATGTTCACAAAATTTTGCCTTAATCGACTTTGGTTATTAACCAATAACTAGCCTGTTAAGTAATTATTTTTAAATAATTTAATGCCTACCTCAAATAATATATAAAAAAATTGTCATGGATATGTTTATTTTATTTATTCCATCATAACTTGATGTTTTTTTTTATAATTAATGTTGACTATACTTAATTTTTTTGTAATTAATATGTAATATTAAAAGATCGAAGATGTTGATAGCAAATGAAGAAACATCCAAGTTTACCAATAAATAATGCTTCATAACATTTATCATAAGTGAAAGCGGACAGAGTGCCAAAATGAGCTTCTATTGAACAAAAAATTAAATCTTTGCTTTTTTGTAAAAAAAAATAGGATGTACACAAGAATTTTATAGGTATCCCACATAGAATTTATTCCCTTTGAACTTTAAAGAAAATAGGTGTGATTTCATTTTAAAAAAAATTATAGTAAGGTAAATTATTTCATTCAAGATACCCACCAACTAGGAAAAGTTAGGTATATTAATTTTTAAATAAAATCAGGGAGTAGCGAGGAGGGAAAATTGGCTTAATTTCAAACTTCCCGTCCCCATTATACCTAATTTTTTCTGCAAAGTTCTTCATTTAAGCATGTATTGAGTCATGTGGCCTATAAAATGTTTTTGTTTATGAAAATATAGAACTCCTTTGGGATTTTTAATTATGCCATAGTATGTAAAGAGAATTTAAAAAACCGAAATTGAACTCACTGTGGCTCAGATTGTATACAGTTGCAAAATATGAGCATTTGTAGATGTAATAATTTACTTAGTTTCATAATTTTGCCATTAAAAGCGAAGAAGATATTGGTAGTGTACATAATCCAATTAACACCCTGTATATAGAAAATTTTAAACCAACAATTAAAAATAGTGTATATGTTTTTTTCCAATGTTGTCTATATGCAAATTAAAACTTTCTTCACAAATCTTAAGTAGGAACCATTAGAAAGTTTTTACTTTTACCTTATGTTTTGTAATAAATTCTTTTAATTAATTAAATGTACTGTCTCAGAAAATTAGGTGTAGTATAAGAGACAGATCATAACTATATGAAGAGATTTTTTCAATTATGCTGTAAGAATCATGTTTGGCTTTTTTTTTGATACCTTTACCTACATGGTGTGAATAAGTTTATTTCTATAATTAAATATTTTAAAATGTGTGATAAGTTTTTATCAACATGAAATAAAAGTTTTTCACTTTAGGTATAAAACTGCTTTTTCTAAAATGGAATGTCGCTAGGATAGAACACAGTTTAAGTTCTTTAGGATTTTTTGTAACCCATTCAAAAACAGCAAGCATTTTTTGTATAGAATTTGCACTATAAATAGGAGCTTGGTTTTACATCTCGTCCCCTTTGGTATTTGTGTGTGTTGGTAGTCTTATATATGTTTGTGTAATTTGTCTTTGTACAGTTGTTGTCCTCTTCACATTTAAATTTTGTTTTAATCATCGCAATCATGGTTATGATGAGAGTGTTTAGGGTATGTATTAGAGCAACGTATCTAATATTTAAAAATTACTGATACTTATTGGTAATAAAATAGTGTCCATCCATTCTGTTTCAAAATTTACGAATACTATACTATGCAAATTCTAGCATTTATCGTTTTTGTATTTATAAGTACAGTAAAATTGTGTGCCAATAAATATATGTTCTAAAATGTTAATTTTTGTAATTTTTTTTATAGAAGAAAATGGACAACACTGATCAGCCCATCTCGATATATCATGTGGAGCAGATTTACATGTATCCACTACAATCGATTGACAACAGATATGTTCCATTTCCACTTTTGGCAGGGGAAAATATCAAGCATTCCGGAACGTCCGTAGATGGGCCAATCTTCATTACAAACTATCGTTTGTATCTTCAAAGTGGGAAGAATCACTATCAGATCCCAGTGGGATTGATTGAAACTGTGGAAACTAGGGAGCTATTTTACTTGAGTATAGGGTGTAAGGACTCTAGGACTTATAGGTGAGTTGAATTGCATTTTTACATGTTATAAGAGTCTGAATGTCAATTATTTTATAACAAAAAATAATTGCAAAATTTTAGTAAATTTACTGAATCGTACAAACTAATAATTTATTATAATCCGAGATATTGAATTTAATATATATTTTTTTAAAATGCATTATTTTGTTGGAAATCATTATTAGCTTTTATTTTTGATACCCATTATTCAGTTAAAAATGTATTGACTATCAATTGCGTTAATAAATAATTTATTATTTATAAATAATGCATCAAAATAAATTGAGAGGAGGTTCAAGGGCATGGTTTTTTACATAAAAACCTAAATTAGTGTAGAAAAGTCTGCAGCATATATACGTTTTTTTTTTATCATTTGCTTTAAAAAAAAAAAAAACCGTTGGAAAAAACTAAGTATATAAATAGTTTTTGTTTAAAGTAAAATTAAAAACTGTCAATTAAAATTATTCATGTGGCATATAGCTGAATATTAATATAATTTTCAAATATTTCCTAAATTGCATTATTTCTTAAATTTTGAAAAACGCCATAAAAGTTGTTTCCCGAAATATCAAATATTGAGTTTTAAAGCATAATAGATAATTTAAATTTGAGAAAGATATCCCAAGTGTTCATTTAAGATTGTAAGTCTTTTTTTGGAAAAATGATACATCAGATTAAAATTTAATACATTAAAAATAATTGTCGTAACTGCTAAAGATAACAAGTTTGATATGAAGGCATATGTTTTTAAATATGTAACTGACAATTTTTAACAAAAAATTTTGAAAAAAATTACTTCGTATTGCTATAAAATTATGCTTAACTTTTTCTTTGCTAAAATTTAATTTCAAACAACTTTTCTTAATATTATTCCAACTTTTAAAAAATAATTTTTAGTGAATTTTTGAGAATTATGTTATATTTCGGCCATACCTAAAGTATAATAAATTTTGATTGGTGAGAAGTACACATTTATATTTGGTATACTGTAATCATTTAAACTTATATGCTTTTCTTGACCGTTAATTTCAATAATGATGTAGAAATATCCTGGGCTTTCAATCATTTAAATAAATAAGAGCAATATTTATTTTCTTACGTTTCGGTTTATTAGAACCATCGTCAGACTCTGTATGAAGTCACATATAAACACTCATCTGCAATAGTTAGAAAATGTAAAACTGTACCAAAAAATACCAAAATAATCCTTATTTTTTCTGACGATGGTTGAAATAAACTGAAACGTAAGAAAAACAAATATTTTTCTTATTTATTTAAGTAATTATTTAGAAATCAATCATGGTTTTAGGTCTTTTTTTACCTGTGTAAAATTTTAGTTGTTAATTTGTGTTAAAATTCAAATATGTGGTCTAACCATGAAACGTAATAGGATTTTCATTTTCAAAATATAAGATCACAAATTTTAATTTTGAGAAAAATTAACAACTGCAAGTTTGTATTAGAATATTCTAGTGACGGCTGGTGGAATTTAGGTTGTCGTATCTTAGTATTGGAACAGCCTAACTTATTAAGACTACAAAGAAGTTTTGCAAAAAAAAGATTGTCTCACCAGGTTATTTTTTAAACAATTTGTAAATTATTTGCTACTTTTTTTTCTTAGAATCAGCTGGAAAATATAAACTGATTTTTAAATTTCGTCAAAAAAATATTGCGTTTTTGTAAAGTTTTACCATTTTAAAATGTTATTTTAGATTCAGTTTTCATTGTGAAAGTTTCTAAAAGGTGCAACTTTATAAAAAGTCAATATTTCTTTATGGAATTTGAAATCTGTTGATATATTTTCCACCCAATTCTAAAAAAAAGTGTTTTGCAAATATTTTACAAACTGTTTAAAAAATAACCTGATTTTTCAACTTTTAATAAGTTTTAGTCGTAATTTTTTTTTCTGAAAAACTTCTTCATTTACTTTTAAAAGTTACGTCTTAAAGTATTGCTTGGGTCCCATGCTCCAATACTAAGATATAACAACCTAAATTTCACCAGCTGCCACTGGTATAGTTGTTAGAACATAGAAAAATAGCAAAGTCGTAAAACCATTTCGGATATCTATTTCATGAAAGAGAAAAAAATGTTTATATGGGAATCGAATAAGTAAAATTCCACTATTTCATGTCGTCTGAAATATTCTGTTCTATTAAAACTAGCTTCAAATTTGTTTGAGCAGTAGTTAAAACAGTTTGGAACCATCATTATTGCACTGTCTATCTACATTAGCTTTAAACGGATTTTTTAAATAATTTTGATAGTTTTAAACAGATTTTATCTTCCTCCTGAACAATTTATATATGGGTAAAATTTGAAGATAAGGCATATTTAAACTTAAAATTTCTGTCCAGTGAAAAAACCACCTTCCAATCTAAGGAATGTTAGTAGTATAAAAAGCAGACTTTTTATACTCGAAATTTCTAAATATTTCTGAAACTATACACTCATAGACATGCATTTGATTTTACTAAATGTTGATTGCATACTCCTTTATAATATAGTCATGTGTTTTTGAAATATAATGTACATTATTTTTATATATACATATCGGTTTATTTGAAAATTTAAACAAATAATATTGAATCGCGCTCATACATAGGATTCACCACTTGAAACTCCCTGAGCCGGTAACTTTTTTTATTTAAAAATATATCGTAATGTGCTTGGTATAAGTGATAGGTAAATCACAAATCTTTTCAGGAGCTACCGAATGTCAAAAAACAATTGACGCTCAAAAAATTTATACTTTTCTTTTACATCATTGAAAATTTTATTTTGTCGTATTTATCTAGCTTTTAATTATCTTTTACTTGAGATACAACGCTCTTATAGCCAGTGAGCAACACATCTAAATTTTAATTTGAATTAATGATGTAACTATAATTAGTACTTAAACATGATTTATTTTAAGTTTTGTTAAAAATGTCTACCATCTGCATCTACACAAATTATAATTTGAACAAAACTTAAAGTAAATCATGTTTAGGGACAAATTATTAGTTATTGTTATGTTGTTCATCCAAATTAAAATTATTAAGAAAATCTATGTGTTCCTCACTGATTATCAGAGTATTGTATATCAAATAAAATGTAATTAAATGCTATATTTAAACATGTCAGAAACAGTGTTCTATGTTTTACTTCTAAGTGAGAAAAAAGATTAAGTTAGGAAAAATATTTAACTTTTTGCCTGTCAGTTGTTTTTTGACTTTCAGTAGTTTCCTGAAAAGAGTTTTTTTTTCTACCATTTGATACCAAGCACGTTACGATATCTCTTTAAATAAAAAATGTTACCAGTCCAGGGAATTTTTAGCGGCAGACCCTATGTTGACACATTTATAAACTTAAGAGAGGTATTTGTACTTGGTAACCAATTTGTTTCATAATTACCTCTACAAAATGTAGAATAATATCAGATCCTACTATGATTAGTCATTGTGGGTGGCTCGTAAAATTTAGGTTCTCATATCTTAGGATTGGAGCATAGGACCCAAGCGATACTGTAAAGTATCAAACTAAATGAAGTTTTGTAGAGAAAAAGTTGCGATTAAAATTTATGAAAAGAAGTAGAAAAAAATTATGTCTCACAAAGTTATTTTTAAACACTCTAAAATATTTGCAATACATTTCTTTTCAGAATCGGGTGGAAAATATGTTGACAAATTTCTAATTTCATCGAAAAATGTTGCTTTTTTTATAAAGGTACATCGTTTTGAAATTTTATTTTAGATTCAATTTTCACTGCAAATTTCAAAAAGTTGTAACTATAAAAAATTTATATTATGAAATTTGAAACCTGTCAATATATTTTCCAGGCGATTCTAAAAAAAATGTTTTGCAAATATTTTACAAACTATTTTAAAAATAACACCATTTTTTAACTTCTTTTCTCAAATTTCAACCACAAATTTTTTATCTGCAGACCTTCCTTATTTAGTTTAAATAGTTATGCCTTAAAGTATCACTTGGGTTCCATGCCAATACTAAGATATAACATAACCTAAATTTCACCAGCCGCCACTGGTATAGGTTGCATCATAGAAAACCATTTTAGACTTCTTACTGTGTGGTTTATTAAATATTTATAAAAAAACTGAAAATAAATTTCTACTTCGCGAAAGAAGAGAAAAATATGTTTATATACAAATCCAATAAGGAGAATTTCACTCCGTCTAAGTAAAATGACAGAAAATAATGTCATTCTCACGGTAAATGTAAAATGGAACTACATGGTCGCTACATAGCATTTTATAAAATTTTTGTCCAATGAAAAAAGCACCTTTCAAATCTAAGGAATGTTAAGAATATAAAAAGCAGACGTTTCATACTTGTAACCTGTAAGTATTTGTGAAACTATATATTCAAAGATCTCATTTGATTTTACTAAATGTTGATTGCGTACTTCTTTATAATATTTTTTTTGTCAAGGACATCGAAAATTTGATTTTGACATATTTAAATATGTATAACATCTAATTATCTTTTATTTGATATACAGCCTTCTTATGGTTAGTGAGAAACGCACAAATTTTCTTAATAATTTTAATTTGATAAAATGTTTTAACAATAATTTTAGTTAGTACCTAACCATGATTTATTTTAAGTTTTGTTAAAAATTTCTTCCATCTGCAGCAATACACACATTATAATTTGAACAAAACTTAAATAAATCAATCATGTGTAGGTACTAATTTATTAGTTATTGTTATATCGTTCATTCAAATTAATATTATTAAAAAAATCTGTGTTCGTCACTGATTATTATTTAAAAAAAAAAAAATTTGAATGATATATTTAAACATGTCAAAAACAATGTTCTATGATCTACTTCTAAGAGAGAAAAAAATAAACATCATGTTTGGAACAATTTTTAACTTTTTGACTGTCGGATGTTTTTGACTTTCGGTATTCCTCTGAAACGGGTTTTTTACCTACCACTTGATACCAAGTATGTATCGATATCTAGATAAAAAAAGTTGCTGGCGGGGGAGTTTTAAGTAGCGGACACTATATACACATTCATAAATTTACAACAGGTATTTTCACTTGGTAACCGATTTGTTCCATAACTACCGCTTCAAAGTGGAGAAAAATACCTAATAATAATCAGAGCCTACTATGATTAGCCATTATATTCCATTATGAAAAGTATGTAGGGGAAACATAAACTTAATGCCATAATATAAAAATATGATATGCTTCATTTTGAAACATAATTTGGGTAAAAAAAAAATATCTAGATTTTCAAATAAAAAAGTTACAAGTATTTGAAGTATATGCTTTTATTTTCAAATTTTAATTGTCATGGTCATATATCTATATTTTTTTTACAAGTATGAATATTGTTTCATTTATAGAAAATGTATTTATCTCAAATAAATACGGGTATAATATATCCACAAGCAGATATACAAGGCGTCCTACTTTTAAGTACTTAGACTTCGACAAGAGAGAGAGGATTACATTGTAAGAAAAAAATTTCAATAAACATGTATGGTGTGTTTATTAAAAAAAAAAATCTTAAAATAGGTCTTGATACTTAAAAGTGGGTCAAATAAATATTTACTTTGATTATTATTTATTAACTAAATGTCTCTTACTCAACAAAATTTCTTTTTACTAAACAGATTATTTTCTTAAAGATAAATATTTGATAATTATTGATTTAATCATATCTTTTTTTTGAGTTTAGAAAAAGTTCATTTACATCCGACGAATTATGTATCAAATTAAATAAATTATTTAGTTCCTTCTAACACGGATGTTGCTTAAAACATATTAATATATTTTTAATAAACAATTTCTTTAAATGAACAAAAAAAAATAAAAAAACAATATTACTTGAACAAATCCATATTTACCGTGTGTAAGTATTGTAATATCGGAGATAATCGACTTGGGCCATTTGAAATGAGTAACTTATATATTTGTTAGAAGTATATGTTTATTCAGATTTGTGACTACAGCATCTAGACATTGTTTTTATAAAATGGCAGTTCTTTAAGTTTTTGTCAAGGTTAGAATGTTAGTTTTAATTTTAACTGTTAAGGTATAAAAAAATTGAGTTTTGCATTTTTCTTTTATCAACTTGAGCAACAATAATTACATATTTTATCAAGCATAGACTGTTATTATTTGATCATTAAATTGTCTAAAAACATTCAGTATATGAGCGTCAAACGCGATATCGTAATAAACGTGCTGTTATAGGTACAGATGAGGATTAAAATGTCAAGATACAATACAAAAAATGCATTTTGTTCAATGGTCACAGATTTCCAAATACGTTGAGGTCAGTTAAAGTGATCTAAAAAAATTTAATGTCTAGATCACTGATGTAACTTTTGCATCGCACAATGCAAAACCATGGTTTTTATTCTGTAGGTACAATCAGAGAAAAATTAAATGACCCGAACCAAATATATGATGTAATTGGTGCGTTGTCGCCATGTAAAAGTATGGGTTTGTTGATGGCCAGCTGTTTGTTATGTTGACTTTGATTTTATTAAGAATATGGCTTTATATTTGTATTTTTTAGTTGAAAAAAAGAAAGAATATTTAAAAAATCATAATGGTAAAACAAAACATATCTGTCTGTTTTAAAATCATGTATTGTTAAATTTATGATAGGAAATTCTAATCAGTCGTTGATAAGTTTCCATTTGAAAGTTATTAAAAATGGTACTGTTATTACATTCTTTAAATTGAATGCATTTGGTATCTCCAATAATCAAATTTAATTATCTAAATATAATATGATAAATATTAGCTTGTGAACATAGTAATTTATAGAAACAATAAATTAGTTATTTGGGTATAACATAAGTATCCTTTTAAATCTAATATGATACCAATAAACTACCTATAGTTTCCTATATTTTACACTGTCATTCTTATCTGGTTATGGTAGTATAAAAGTTTTAGATAGACAATAAACTAGACGCAACACATCAAATATATCGCAGAAACTATTAAAACAACTACAGAAATGTTGTATTTAATTTATTGTCTACCTAAAATTTTTACACTAGTACATCCAGATAAGAATGACAGTGTAAAATATAAGAAAATATAGATAATTAAAACAACTAGAGATATGTTGTATTTAATTTATTGTCTACCTAAAACTTTTATACTAGCACATCCAGATAATAATGACAGTGTAAAATGTAGGAAACTATAGATAATTTCTTGTTAGCATATTAGGTATGAAAGGATACTTATATAATACCCAAATAAATAATTTATTTTTTTTATAGAAGTGTGTAATAGGAAGCAAATAAAATGTCAGATTTTAAAAATTAAATAGTATTATTAAGATTGCAGGCTTTCGACTTAACTGAATTTCAGATATTTCTAGCTTTTTTTTGTCTGGCTGTTTTTAGGTAAATCACGCAAATCACACATTTGTAGCACCAAAGACAATTATATAAAATTTAATTAAAGTTCAATATGTCACAGCTGCTTTTTAAATTTTGATTTTTTTAGGAAATATTTGGGAGTGAAAAGGGACTGCAAAAATTCATTATAATTTCAAACTCGATTAATCAATCTGGTGAAAATTTGGTACAGTACCTACTTATTATTGTTGATATTATTTAAATAGCTATTTTTCAGTGCTTCATACAGAACACCTATATGAAGCACTCAGGGTTACCCAAGACAAATTTGATTGCATTTTCTCCAGGGTTTATTAAATTATTGTTAGAATCTTTTTCTGGAAGCATCATTGAAATATCTCACAAAATGCCACTTTTTCAGGAAAGGAAGATCTTTGTTAAAAGCCAAATGTCTGTGATGTGTTTTACGGTAACATCGCCGATATTGATTTGAATTATTATTAAAACGTGCAATGTGTAAATAAATAGTATCATTATAACAGTTTTTAGATAGAATTGAAAGTTATTTGTCCATTATTTTATCAAATATACAAATATAACAAAATATTATCATGTAGGTGTATCAAAAATATTAAAATGTACATACACTTTCTTCCACTTTGAAAAAAAATTGAATAAATGATTAATTTCTAATTTTTAATTGTAACAGTAAAAAATCAATTGAAATTTTATTGTTACCTTCCATTTTACGAAAAATGTGAACTTTTTAAAATATGTCTTTGGTACATAGAAAATATGATCCCAATTAGTAAAAGAAAATAAGCAAACAAATTTGTTATAGGATTAATTTCCCAAAAAGCGTCTTGTATAAATTATTGAATAAATGGCTATTGTTAATGAGCTAAAGCCCTGTTCCAAATTTGCACAAGATTAATTATTGAGAAGTTTGGAAATTATAAACAAAATATGAATTTTTCTTCCCTGAAAACGCCTTAAAAATTCAAAATTTCAAGAAAAAAATACATCTTATTTTTTGTTGCATGTGGTTAAAATTCGGCTCTCTTTTATGATTACCTTGTATAGATAAATATAATTTGTGTTTGTAAATATTCGCTACACTTTCCTAGTGTCATGGAATTTTATGTCACTTTGGTCATGGAAAACCTGGATTTGATTATTTTTGGTGGGAACTCTCAAGAAGTTTTGTAATAATTAAATTATATAGCCTATATTAATACAGTATACTGAGTGTCCCACTTTTAAGTACTAAGACTCCTACCATCGAGAGTGTATCCCATTTTAAGAAAAATAAATTTCAGTAAACATACCACGGTTTCAGAAATACAGAATATTGAAATATATTTTTTTTAGATTGTTTTTTTTTTAATGATCCTGTTTTCAAAGTTTGAGGCCATGCCAAGAACAGAAAAATCTCAGTTATAATAGATTCATACATTTTTGCTTTTTATTGATATGCTATCTCACTACATTAGAGGTGTGAAAAGTTTACGACACAATCTTTATATGCTGATCTTAAAAATTAATATAAATGTAGCTAGTTAAAAAAACGTGGTAGTATTGTCAAAGTTTAATGCCAAAACACAGTGTTCATAAAATCCCTATAATTGCCACTTAAGTAAAAAAATTAGCTTTGTGTTAATTTTTGTATCTCCTAAAATAATTGGACTAGATAGATCCTGAATTTTTTCTCTTTTTATGTACCTAAAAAAAAGAAGGTTATGATTTTATGTTTTGGTTCAGAAGTTAGAAATTTTAAAATGTCAAACATGATAATTTTATATTTATATATTTCCATAGATAGACACCTGATACATTATATTATATTGATATTTTGTCTACTTACCTCGTCTTAAGAATTGACAACAGTTAGTACAAAAATCTACTGAGTAATTGGACCGCTTTTATCACCATTCAACAAAATAATGGCGGAAATTTTCAGTTTTCTTCTTATGTAATACTTTCTTTTTCCAATACTTTTGCAAAATCCCACATGATATAGTGGTTACTATTCCACGTGTTCACTATTCTTAATGTTTCGAATTGTTACTTCCTAGCCTAATTCTTGCTGGTATTTATATTTAATAACTTGACTTTTCACGTGACCCCATATGAAGAAATTCAGGGGTGTCAAATCAAGTGACACAAGTCGGAACTAAATTTTTCTCAAAAAAAGAAAATAAATTTAAGGCAATATTTTTTCCCCAAAAGTGATACCATTGTATGCAGAATAAAGCTCTAAATCCAAAAATGTAAAAATATACACTACAGGATGTTCCGTTTCAAAAATAGAAGTCAAGCTTTTCTGGTGAAACCGGAAGTGTTAGAATAATTGTTCCTCTCGCATTAATTCAAATTTACTTATTAAGTAGGTATATAACTTCTCAAAATTTCAAATGTATATGTAAAATCCAAAAAAATTATAGGGATGATGTTGATTTGGTTTACACCTAATATAATTAATATTTTTTCCATATTTTTAGTAAAATGCATAAAAGAAATCGTAATTTTTTCTTATTGTAACTCCTTATGTGCATATTATTTTGGGGCACAAGCTGTACGAGACCTTGAAATGATCAAATTAACAACTGCTCCATTTAAATCTTAGACCATCCCTGATAATAAATGCCCTTTTTTTTAATGAAATTTTAATCAGAATTTTTTTTTATATTTACACGAGTGATTCCAGTATATTATTTGTAATTATTTGCAATGACAAATTTAGTTTGTTATCGATGTTCAAAGGTCTAAATGTTATTTAATTACCTTCATATTAGGATGTGATTAGTAATATAGTTGTCTAAAGTAGGCATTGGTGCAGTTAAAATGTAATTAATAAATGTTTCTTTAATAATTAAAAATGTTGCTGTTAATAACATTCAAACATTATAGATATTGTAAAATTTGTCAAAAACAGGACAAGATAGAAACATTTTCAAATGTTAATGCTTTACATTTAATTTGTGCATGAAACAATTTTTTTGATTGATTGATTGATTGATTGATTGATTGATTCTTTATTCATTCTTTATGCCAACTTACAAAATATTGGATAGAATGAGTTGCTTAGTAAACTACAGTTGACAAACAACTGTAGTATAAAATATGTGATCACAGTACAACCATACAAATAAAATAAAACATTCATATAAACAATTCATATTTGTTGTTAGACTTACTATACTAGACCTAAGGTACAAACTATTCTGACACAGAACAGTAGCACCTCTGATAAAAATGCTTTTAATTTTTTTTTTAAATAGATGTTCACTTTCGATACATTTTATGTTGGTCCTGTAAACGGTTAAATAGTTTCGGCCCTATAAATCTTGGTGAATCACTTATCATTTTTAATTTAGCTCAAGGCTCATGGATTTTATTTTTTTGTCTTGTATTGACATTATGATAATCACTATTTAGTACAAAATTATTTCGATTTTTAAAAACGTGTGTACATATTTCGAATATATATACAAGGTAAGGTAAGAATATTATATTCTTTGAAGATATTCTTGCATGTGTGAGTGTTCGGTAAGCCGGCAATACATCGTAAAATACGTTTTTGCACTACAAAAACATTCGATGACATGGTGGAATTTCCCCAGTAACAGATACCATGCCTTAAACGTGAATCGATTTGAGCATAGTATAGGTTAATAAGCTGTTATTTTGATAAAATCTCCCTAATATTACAAAACAAATATACTATATATGAAATTTTGGATATTAAAGTTTCACAATGACGCTTCCAGTTTAGGCAATCGTCCAAATGTACCCCTAAGAACTTAATATTGTCCCCCGTATTAGAGATAGTGGTATTGTTTATTTTAATGTTTAAAATATCGCATTTTTTTCGCCTGCCATGAAATCTAATAACTTGTGTTTTCTCGGTATTGAGATATAAGGTATTATGGGAAAACCAATGGTTTAAATTATTTAAAATATCATTACAATTTTGTTTTAAAACACTACTAGATGGATTTGATATTATCACAGAAATGTCCGCATACATTGTAAAATGTGCTGCTGATGGCAAAGAATCAATATCGTTAATAAATAAAAGAAAAAATACAGGGCCAAAATAGAGCCCTGCGGAACACCCATAGTTACATTTAAACACCCTGAATTAGCACTGCATACTGTGTTTTCGCTCTTATGTTTTAAGCTGACATACTGTCTCCGATCTTTCAGGAATGTAATGATCCAATTTAATGATACACCCCTTATACCATAATCAAATAATTTAGATATTAACAAACTGTAATTGATGCAGTCGAATGCCTTGCTGAGATCGCAAAATATGCCGATAGGCCACTCTCCCGCATCAATGAATTCCAATGCTCTATTCAAAACAGAATGCATCGCTGTGCCGGTCGACATGCCACTAGAAAAACCATGCTGGTTCTTTGTAATTATTTTAAAAGTTTCCAAATAATTTACCAATCTATCCAGATAACAATATTCTAAAATGTTTGATAGTCCATAGGGCACAGTTACAGGCCTATAATTTTCCGATAGTTGGGTATCCTTTGTCTTAAAAATGGGTATTACTTTTCCGGTCTTTAAGGCGTTTGGAAACATTCCTGTTTCAAAAGATAGATTAACAATATATACAAGTGGTTTAATAATATAATAAATGACTTTTTTAATTACAAAACAGGGAGTATCATCAAGACCAGACGATTTTTTAGCTTTAAATATAGCATTTCTTTTTCGGTGAACGGTTTTAAAAATAATGAATGTGTTTGTGTTTGCTGAACTGTACTGTGTGTATGAGTTTAATTGCGGTATTTGCTTGATAGTAGTATGCGGTGCCTCTATAAAAAACTCGTTAAAAAGTGAGGCGACTATTTGAGGCTGATTATATACAGTGTGGAAATTAAGTAACGCATAAATTCAGTAATTCCGTTGATACTAATTTTTTTGGAAAAAATCTCGAAGGGGTATAGCGATTTTAACTTCAGCAAATATTTTCAGTTTCTTATATCATTTATTTTTTTTAATTATGACGTCATCGACTTTTTTTTTTAAATGATAACCTATATTTTTTATTATTGATTTTGGTAGTAGTTTTTATTCCGGTTCCGACCGTATAAAATTTTCAATATGTTATTATTTGAAAAAAAATCGAGAAAAACAGTTTTAAAGTTCAAATAACAAAAATTCATTAAATTGGGAAAATTTATCTAGTTGCCGGTGTATCACATTAGTTCGATTTTTCAACTATTTATATAATTTCAAAATAAAAACGAATGTGCCGTTGATAACTTTCCGTCAAACTTGGGCAACTAGATAAATTTTCCCAATTTAATGAATTTTTGTTATTTGAACTTTAAGACTGTTTTTCTCGATTTTTTTGTAGAAATATTCCCAAAATGGTAATATTTCCTTTGTCCATCACTGTTTGGAACACTCTGTACATTATATAAAGTTATACCATTTTAATTGTGTTGCATTTACTTCATTTACAATTTAATTGTTGTAATTAGACAGATAATTATTATGCTTACAGTTTACATATACCCAGGTCCGATAAAAATGAGGTTCAAATTTATTTAACTCTGTTAATAAATAGTGAGAAATTATATCCCAGACGGTTTTAAATTATTTAGTAATTGTTTTTAATTTGATTTCAATTGGTTTTATGATTCCATATTCGAATATTTCAGATAAAATTACAGGACTTTGATACAAAAATCTTGTTTGTATCTACAAAAATAAATGAGATAGAAGGGGTGGGAAATCGCGGAGGGACATCCTGTACAACATGTGCATAATTTCGTCGTAACACTTTCTATTGAATGGGCTTACTTTTTTTTTTTTTTTTATGGAAATTGTTAATAAAAATTAGTTTTTGCATATTTTAAATTATTTTTATATAAAATATTGATGCAAAAGTAAAAAATAAATGCCTCAAATGTTAGAGTATAAAAGTATCGTATTCGGGCAAGCCTAGTGACGTAGCAATCAGATTCAGTTTACTTAGAAATTAAATTACAACTTATACAAACTGGTATATCATTGGCATTTTCTCATATTAAAATTAGCAAACAATAAAGTATACAGCATCGTAAAAAAGCGCATTATAACATAATAAACAAATATCTTGTTTAATATAAATAGTAAAACAAATATCTTGTTTAATATAGAAATAGTAAAACAAGATTTGAGCAAATACTGCATTTTTTTAATGCATAATCATAATATGAACTTTAACTTTTAGTACAACTTATATAATATTTGCTAGGGAATTCTATGTTGGATTGGTTCCGGCCGCGGTACTGGGAGGAATTAATATTATTCAAATTCAAGTTAAATTTTTATTTGAATTTGATCTTAGAGCGATTTATGAAAATATAATTCAATATAATCTGAACAACGTGGTTTTGCCAAAAACGCTTGGACAGGTCGATTTGCAATTTTGAATTGGCACATTTTGAGTTATACTGCAAGTCAGTGTAACGTCCGGTTTTTCCGGAAGTGACATCAACTATGTTATTTTAAATGTAACACCCTGTAATTTTGTACGGATTTGTATAAGTCGATAGAAAGACGTTTCCAGAGATGTAGTAAACACGTTTTTATTATGAATACTTTTTGTATTATTTACAAAAAACGTGAGATATTTGCTGCACTAACATAGTAGTAAACATTCAGTAGACTCTTTAAGTTGTCAAAAAGTAATTGAAGTTTCCAGTATCAGGTGTCTGTAAGTTCAAGTGCCACTTATTTACCGAAAAAATTAATTTAACGAGAAAAAATAGTGCAGAGATTTGGCGAAGAGTTCGACTCAACGGCATGACTTATGATGATTGGTTTTGGTGATAGAGTTCGTACTCAACAGCCATGGGCACTTAACATATTTAATGAAAATCATCCTGTCACCTGGTCCACGGATTAGCCAATACTGAGTGCATAAGCATAAATGGAAAATAAATACACAGGATCCTGACGTACCAAATGATATAATTTGGTTTCAACTCAGATAGGGGCAACTCTCGACTATGCGATCTCTTGGCCCTTATACTTGGGGGGCTTTTCCCCCGGTTCGTCAATTTCTAGATTCAACCTTACCCAATAATTGGATTGGTAGGAGGGGACCTATGGAGTGGCCGCCGAGATCAACTGATCTAACTCCTTTAGATTTTTTCTTATGGGGTTATTTAAAATCCAAAGTCTATGTGAACAGACCTAACAACCTTAATGACTTGAAAGAAAAAATACGCCAGGAAATCCGACTAATCTCACCAAAAATGATTCACAATGTCCAACAAGAAATAATTATTCGAATTCAACAATGCATTGAGGTAAACGGGCAACACATTGAACATGTATTAACTTAGAAATATTTTTTTAGACAGTTAGTGCAGTAAGTTTGTAAGTAATGAAAACGTGTTTACTACATCTTTGGAAACGTCTTTTTATCGTCTATACAAATCCGTACAAAAAATACAGGATGTTACATTTAAAATAACAAAGTTGATGTCATTTCCGGAAAAACTGGAAGTGACACAGATTTGCGGTACGACTCAAAATGTGCCAATTCAAAATTGCAAACCGACGTGTCCGAGCGTTTTTGGCAAAACCACGTTGGTCAAATTGAATTTATTTCTTTCATTCATTACACTCCCCGTCAAAAAATTTTCGATTATACTAAGTTTGATTCTTTATAACTTTTTATAAAGTTCAAAACATCTTGTGGAACATTTCAGGCACTAAATTTTGTTTAAAAAGTATTTTCTAAAGTGGCATGTATTCCTAACATTTTGGTTTTTTTATCATCCCCTTATCTCCTTTATTGTAGGAGCTGCATATTTTTAAATAAAACGATTTTAATTTTTTTTATTGAAACAAAAACTAATGAAATTAATTAATATTTTTTTTACAAGTTTTAGTAACGTGTATGTCCACCTCTAGCAGGATGACAGCGCACAGTCTCCGTGGCAATGAATGAATAAGATTTGGTATTACTTCCTCACCCCTCAAAGTGAGGAAGTTATGTATTTTTTCTTGAGGAGTTGCCTGATATTGTTCGCGCGGTGCTAACCTTAACTCCTGCAATGATATTAGTTGCACAGGACGACGACGAACGGCCCCTTTTAGTTCATCCCAGAAATGCTTGATTGGGTTTAGATCCGAGCAATATGCGGGCCGTTCCCTTTTACACAATTTGTAAAATTACCATCGCCTTATTAAAAAATGTGCAGCTCCTACAATGAAGGAGATAATGGGATGATTCAAAAAAACGATATGTTTGATTTACTCCGGTATAACACTATCTAAACAAAGAAATGTTCATTATTAAAACAATGTAGTATCATCTGAATAAATTTATCTACTAAATGTTAAAAAAATCATAAAAATCGAATTGAAAATTAAAATGTTATGAAGAATCAAACTTGGCCAAAATTTTAGTGACGGTATTTTTTTACCGGGGAGTGTATATTCGACTATTAAATATCAAATTACTAGTATACACTATAGAAAATATTTATATATATATATATATATAGAGTGTTCTAATTAAACCTTTCGGAGTGAGTTATTTAACCTGCAATAAAACATAAACACTTATAGTTTGGGTAAACACTTAAGGGACACTTTACTATAGTCTTAATCTGCCATTTCTTAAAAAATTATATCGTTTTTGATTTTTCAGAAATACCTTTTTTAGTGTAATTTTAAGCGCGATTTACAGATTTATTTTGGCCGCTTGATAAAGATTAATTTCCATGTTTTTCTTTTTGTGTAACAGATCCGGTTCACTTTGCTTTTTTTTTGTTTATTTTTTAACATGGATAAGTGAATATACAAAAAGGACAATTTATTTTTAAGCATTATTTTTGTACAAGTTCTAAAGTAGATAACCCTCCTATTTTCGAAATAGAGCTAGAAAAAGCTAATAAATTTTAATACTGTAGTATAAAAGACGATAAAAAAATAAGTTTCTTCCACTGCAATAATTTTTTAAACTAAAAACTAGAAATTACATATGTGTGTATTTCATAATAACAGTAAAGAATAATAATTTTTCCAGATCAGTATCAAACTTTGACCTTTGTTTAACGTCATATAGTAATATAAACAAAAGTTGTTAGAGAATACCCAGAAATATATTAATATTATTAAACAGATTATACTTTTGTAATTAAGTTTTCGAAATTCTTAAAATTTTCATCCAAATTTTTATTACAGAATTTAATTGATAAACAGATCTATCAGTTCTCCAGTATTAAGTCTTTTTTTTTAAGATCAACGCCAGTAATGTTTCTATTATTTTTTTAAATGTATTCGTATAACCTTGCTCGAATCAACACAACACAGGTGGCACTTTTGTATTCTAAGTATAAAAAAAAGTCCCACTTTTAACTTTTTCTTAAAATGGGATCCACTCTCGATTGACAAAGTATTGGTACTTAAAATTGGGACACTGTATAAACGTTTTGTGGGCCATTTTCAAAAAAGAGTAGTGTGTAAAATGAATTAAAGTGTGATAGATATCCATTCACCTTTCGTAAAATGAATTTCTCAGTTTTGAACGCCGGTTTTGAGGTTATGCGCTCATTTAAAATAAACTGAGTACTCACCAGGAACTGCATCAATCGATATAGGGAAAAGTACGCACCAGAATATTTTGAAAATTTAGGGAGCTAGTAACGGCAGTGTGGCCAATCCAACTAAAATAATTACAAGCATCTGGCACTTCCGGTTATACCGGAAGTCGATACCAATTTGCTTATTATAAATGGAACATGCTATATATTTTTAGGGTTTTCAAAAAGAGCATAAAATTTTTAGTCAAAAAATATGTCCCTACGCCTTTAACCCAGCCGTTTCAAAGATATTTGATATATTAAAGAAATTTTGACAGGTGTAATGGTTTACAATAACCTTTATAACTTTCTTCGTGTGAAAGATACTCATTTGCTTTTTGGCATGCAGAAAGACCATAAGGTGAGCTATGCTCTACAGTTTAAAGATTAAATAATAGTATACCCAGTGCTCCATTTTTGATGTTACATTTTGTAAACTTCAAACCGCGAAAACTTGCATAAGTCAAATGGAACACCCTATATGTTTTACATCAAGTTATGTATAATTAAATTCCTTTTTTTCTGATATAAGCATTGTGAGGGTTTAAGTTACAACTTTTTGAATTATTTGCGATTTTCTTAGAAATTCAAGAATTTTTTGTAAAAATTTTATCAGATTGACCATGATTAAAAACAGTCAGTAATGTCAGTCATTCTCTTATGTCACAAAATGCCACCGCGTTTAAATTACACCCACGAAGACTTTTTGAATTTGTTTATTATTTATGGAGAATGTAATAAAGAAATATCAAGAACTTATAATATATTTGTTACTAGATATCCACAAAAACGAAAAATAACACAAAAACACTGTAGCATGCCTATTAATTGGATTGAAGACACTTTGCATAAACTAAAATAACTAAGATAAAATCAACTAAAAACATGTTTCCATTTTAATTTATTAATCATTTAAAATCGGCCCTCGAACCTCTACACATTTTTCGCACCTTCGGATTAGTTCTTCATGGGTAACTCTTCTAATTGAATCCTGTGATAAGTTTTGAAATGCATTTATTACTCTCTGCATACAATCTTCAATAGTTGTTAATGGGCTCTCATAAACTTTATTTTTAATAGGTCCCCAAATTAAATAATCTAAAATTGATAAATCGGGCGAGCGAGGAGGCCATAGGAAACGTCCATTGTTGGTGATCCATTAAAAGTTTCTTGTAAAAAATTATTATCTTATAAAAAAATAGCTAAAAGAGTTGTTAAGTAGATAGATAGATACTTTATTGAAGTTTCTATGCCATTTGGCATTTACACAAGTCACACATAGAGAAAACAATATAATGACATTTAGTATAATAATTGGTTTAATAGAACATTAAATTAGAAAATCTAACAATAAAAGTTATGATAAAATAATTAAAAATGTAAATATTACATTTAAAACTTAAAAGTGATGACAATTTCTAAATTCATTATAACTGTAATAGAAGGCTTTGTAAATTAAAAACTTTTTGAATCCTTTGCCTCAAATTTTATAAGGGTAAGTTTTTGATATTTTGGGGCAGCTTATTGAAAATTGAAAAAAAGTGAATACAAGACCCAAATAATTTATATATGTAGATACAACAATTAAAGCTGCTTTTTAAAGGCGATACATATTATAAATAATGAACTGATTTCAGATCGTCTTCAACTAATTAATAATAATAATTAAATCACTTGGAGAAAGTTGTTTTAACTGTGCTTTACAATCAATGAAAGCTAAGCTGTTGCCATTCATGACAATCATAATGTACAAGCTGCATTTGTCAATTACAGAATAAACAATGTTGATTTTTAAGTCATCAAACATTAATTAAAATAAAAAAATCCCGACATGAACTTGATTACATAAACTGGTAAAACTAGTAAGTATAATAAAGTTTATTTTTAGATATGTTTTGAATATAATGTTTGCTAGTTTAATTATAACCCAAAAGGAATTATGATATGAGTTGTTTATTATTTATTGTTTATTAGTTAATAAAATGTATACAAGTATTTTCAATTAGTGGCAGATAATTGTTGACATGTAATTAAATCAGATATGAATATAAACTGATGCTTTACTACAGTGTGGAAAAAATATGTTCAGGTCACAGCTAAACTGATAAAAGGCTTATAAAAAAGTCTAAGTTTATTGTTTTATTGTTAATTATAAATTAAGGTAAAAGTTTTTTGGCATATACCTGCGTGCAAATTGGGTTAACCAGAACAGTGGAATTAATAGATGATCTAGGTACGGGGAAAAAGATTTTTCTCGATTTTGTGATTTGAGTGCTATCTTTTAGATCATAATGGAACTTATCGACTAGCCATATCAATAAGAGGAAATACTAGAAGATTGCTCCGAATTTACGTTTAAAGAATGCCCATACAGGGGAATAACCAAATAAATCCCCAATTACAGGGGGGAAAACTAACGAACCCCACCGGTAACATAGTAATTTAAAAATAGTAATAAATTCAATTTATTGGCAGCATTTTTCTAGTTTATTACATTGCGATTAACACTGGTAGATGGAGTTACCATCGACTCATTGATACTCCACTTTACGATTCTGAATTCATCTGTCGTGGCGTATACCTACTTCGCATCGAGGAAGGCAGAAACCGGTCTGTGAATGACATACGCTGCGGCCTAAAGAAGGATTTCCATTTATTTGGTAAAAATCTTGCTGGTGGGGAATCGTAATTAAAGCTTAATCGCTTCTCTTTGTATGATATAAATTTAAAAATATAAATCACCAAGAAGTGTGTGTGAAAACTTCATTTAATCTTCAATTGAATAAAGTGAGAGGTAGCGACTTATTTAGGTGTTATTTTAATTTATATTTTAAAATTAATTTTTCCTCCGTGTTGGAATACTTTTATTTGTATTATTATTGAAAAATGTATTTCACTTTTGCACATTTTCACTAAAATTCGTAAAAATATACATGGTGTTCCATTTGAAAAATAGACGTCAATTTCATTTCTGGTGAAACCGGAAATGTTAGAATCATTTTTTTCCTGAGTGTATTGTTTCAAATTTACTAATTATGTAACTCGCAACATGTATAATCTATATGTAAAAAAAACAAAAAAAGTTACAGGGATTATCCTGATTTAGTTCGAAACCGGTATAATTAATATTTTTTTTCATATTTTTAATAAAAAATTGCATAAAAGAGTCGTATTTCTTTATTGTAACTTCATTGCATATTATTTGGAGCAAAAGCTGTACGAGCCCTACAGTTGAAATTAGAAAATATTGTGTAAAACTAAATGCCCCTCTTTTCTTTCTCTGGAACAGTCGACAATTTTCTAGTAAGTGTTACCATTTCCAAATGCCCTTACATAATCTTATTATTTTATATTTATATTCATTTTTAAAAACATATTATATCATCTTAATACCATTAAATTGAATAGGTACATTAAATTAAACGGTATACCTTGTGCTATTTATTTATTTACATGTTACATAACTAAAGTAGGCAAATGCGTTTCATTTGAAGTCAATTGTCAAATTATGCAATTTCAATTTAAAATGACAAAATTATGTACACTAAAATTATAACTAATGTATTAAGCAAATTGAAGTGTCATGCCATAATCAATATTGTTATTTTAATGTAATTTCCATTGTTGTCCACTGTTATTATAGGTCTGAATAGAGTTTTGGACAGATATGGGATTAAAATTGCTGCAAAATCTTACAAGCATATGACTAAAAATATCCTGTCTACAATGAATTGTTAAACAAACCCTTTTTTTGTAATATGCAAGTTGTGTCCAAAAACAAAACAGTGGGTCATATAAAATACAACAAATTTATAAAATCATTTCAAATAGTTTTTATATTTTTCAAATTTTTGTCATGAAAATTATAAATCAATTTGCATTTGAATAGTAATAAATCGCATATCGTTGTCCAATAGGGCAGCATGATCAATGAAATACCAATGGCACAACTTGACTATATCCATGAAAACATCATTTATTATCAAATCACATATTCTACTTGTTCTTATAACATAATTTGTTTACTTATATATTATCTTGATCTCATGTCGTTAAAGAGACGTATGATAAATTGTTAAAAAAACCCAGATTATTACCTCTGTAATATGCAAGTTGTGTCCAAAAAACAGTGAGTCTTATAAAACTTAATAAATTTATAAAATCGTTTCTAAAGGTTTTTTTATTTTTTTCAAATTTTGCTCATGAAATATTATAAATCAATTTGCATTTGATTATTAACAAATCACATATCGTTGTCTAATAGGGCAGCATGATCAACGAAGTACCAATGGTTCAACTTAACTATATCCATGGAAACATCATTTATTTGTCAAATCACATATTCTACTTGTTCTTATAACATAATTTGTTTACTTGTATTTCATCTTGATGTCATGTCGTTAAAGAGACTATGATAAATTGATAAGAAAACCAGATTATTACCTCTGTAATATGCAAGTTGTGTCCAAAAACAGTGGGTCTTATAAAACTAACAAATTTATAAAATGTTTCTAAAAGTTTTTATATTTTAAATTTTTTTATGAATATTTAATTTGTTTATACATATGTTGTCTAAAGGGAGAAAAATTCTTATTATTTTTAATAATTTTGGTTTTTATAATAAAAGAATATACTTTAATGAAGTTTCAAAAAAGTGGGTAAAATTAACAAATTTATAAAATCATTTCTAAAGGTTTTTATATTTTTCAAATTTTGCTCATGAAATATTATAAATCAATTTGCATTTGAGTAATAAGAAATCACATATTGTTGTCCAATAAAGCAGCATGATCAATGAAATACCAATGCCAATACTTGACTATATCCATGGAAATATCATTTATTTATCAAATCACATATTCTACTTGTTTTTATAACATAATTTGTTTACTTATCTTTTATCTTGAAATCATGTCATTAAACAAACGTATAAAACAACAATGTTCAATTGTTGCAATATAGAAATTAATCAATTGGGATATCCCACTAGATGATGAAAATTGAATTTTTTTTAAATGTGTATGATTCTGCATTATATCTAATCGATATCTGTAAGTGGTTGCCATTTTAAATTTTTTACCGTTACGAAAAATTATAAAGTTTCAGAATAATTTATGGTTGACGCCTGTTCAACAACCCATGACTTAATGTGCTCTATAAGCTTTGAAACGGTGTTGTCATATTTGCTATATTTAGTATATTGTAAAGTACATGAAAAATATTTGTAATTTTGAACTTTTTCGCGAATTTTGTATATGTACTTTTCCAAGCTGTGTAACACTGCATACAATATAGAACGTAAATTCTTACGTATTTTGGAACTTAACCTATTGGGAATTAAATTTAATTCTCTCGTCGACAGTAAGTAGCCCTACTAGTACTAATATTCACAGCCTTCTTATTTTTTACACCATTTGTTGGGCTCGGAAAAATATCGAAAAAAAATTGTGGAAATGCCCAATCACTAATAGCATAACCAAAAATAGTAGAACTTTATATTATTTAATGCATGGTACTTAACACAAAGCATGGATATTCTGATTTATATAATCATATACATCAGACAGGTCAGTAAAAATAATGCTCAACTTAAAGACCAACCTAGAAAAAGAAAAGCAGGAAAAGTCTGTATACCTAGACATGTTTTGAGTTTTTTTCTTCGCTCCTTTAAAAGTTATCTCGTATCTCATTTTAAAATCTATGAATAGTCACAAGAAACCAAGGTTTATTTATTATTTAGATAAAGCAAGTTGCCCAATGATACGTTTTTTTTTATTGAAATGATATGTATATTTTTACAAAATCTTAAACCGGAAACAAAAGTGTGTATACACATAAAATTGAAATTGGTAATTGGAGTTATTGGAAATTATTATTTTAATAATAGTTTATTATTTTAACATCTTCAGACATTTATTTTCACGTTGAAAGATTAAAATTAAAGATTGCCATATTTAATCTTTGAAAACTCTTTTTTTATTAATAAGCCTATAAACCTATATTCTATTCACTGCTTCATTACCCAGGGCACCCATCTGGCCATAATTTTCACTGCCCTGTTGGCGTGGCATTTAACGTACCTACGTCCCCTATCTTTCCTAGCTAAGTTTGCTGTGCACTTGGGTATCAACACATTAGGTAAAATGAATGGAATTTGGATAACAGGATTGTTTGTTGTCACATTACTATTTATCTTTTTTAAACAGTACTTTTAGACCAATCAAATTAAGCAAAAATCAGGCCCATTTTCACGATAATTTCCAACCATTCCCGACCAATACCATTCGATTCAGTTTTTTTTTTGAATTCTCATGGTCAATTTTGCCGTAAGTTATATGAGCAAGAATTTAATTTATAAACAATAAAGTTGTGAAAATGATGAAAATCGATGTTTCTAAATATTCAACTTCAAACGTTGCGAAAACGGCAACAGATAGAGAAAAATTGCTCAGAACATTTTTTATAGAGCGTTAAATTCCCTTCAAAAAAGTCCACGACGGCATATCTCTACGATGAATAGTTAAGGCGTTACAATGAGTTAAATGTTTATTATTTTTCCACTGCGTACTGGTCAGCTGTATACGTTGTAAAAATAAGAAAATTATGAAAGATTTACAGCAAGTCTACTTTAAAATGTTCTGCGCAGGCGGCCATTACGCGGCGTACGAGTCTGTTGATCACGCATGCGCGTTACTTGTACAGCTGACTGATATACAGCAGAAAAATAATAAATATTTAACTCATTGTAACGCCTTAACTATTCATCGTAGAGATATGCCGTCGCGGACTTTTTTTGAAGGGAATTTAACGCTCTATAAAAAATGTTCTGAGCAATTTTTTCTCTATCTGTTGCCGTTTTCGCAGCGTTTGAAGTTGAATATTAAGAAACATCGATTTTCATCATTTTCACAACTTTAATTGTTTATAAATTAAATTCTTGCTCATATAACGTACGGCAAAATTGACCATGAGAATTCAGAAAACATACTGAATCAAATGGTATTGGTCGGGAATGGTTGGAAATTATCGTTTTGAAAACCCTTAATTTGACTGGTCTATTTCTACACTTGCACTAATAGTAGAGTTTCCTTTAAAATCCCTTATTTTTGTTAAAATCAATCGATTTTAATTTTTCAAAATACAGCTAAGTATTATATTTTTTCTCTCTGAGAATGTACAGGACACAAAATATTTTTTTTTTAAATAGAGTATAGTAGTTTTATATTTTTGAATTCGTTGCTTCTTTCCAATATACCCTTTTAGTATGACGTCACATAATTATGCAACCTATGTACTACTGTTATGACACACCGGTTGCCTACACATCTCTTTGGAACTTGACCCTTAATATAAATGTCTATAAAGACGACATTTTCGCGGGTTGAACACAGCGTAGAATTTTATTTTATTTCTCCCTTATAAGAAATATTTCAGAACTTTCAGTTACCATTACCATGCACAATGCATGTGAAAGTATATAATAATAATATTAATAATAATAATAATATCTTTATTACCATATAGACATGTGTACATGTATGGGTATTGTCAAAGAATGTATCTTAATAACTGGATAAATAAATATATATATCGACAGTTAAAAAACATGTAAATACAACATTTAAATAACATATAAATATAACAGTCTCCAATAACAGTTCATAAATTCAGGTACGCTGTAAAAACTGTATTTCAGCAAAAGTTCCTTTAGACTATATTTGAATTTGTTTAATTTGCTTATTGATTTTAGGTTTTGAGCTAGATGATTATAAAGTTTAGATACCATAATACGTGGGACATTCTATGTTTGCACTAGTTTACAGAGATCAATAAACAAATTATTAGCCTGTCACGTAGTATAAAAAAATGTTTCTTACACTTGGGAAACTGATTTATATGTTATTTTGCATAAACACAACATGCGAAAATATTGCCGGAACAGTAAATATGCATAAGTTGTTAAATAACTCTCGACATGAAAATTGGTTAGGCACTTTGTAAGTAGTTCTAATTATTCTTTTTTGAATTATGAATACATCTGGAACTGTGGTGTCGTTGCCCCAACGCATAATACAATAATTCAGCCTGGACTGTATAAACGCGTAATAAAACGATATAACTATTTCCCATATGCAATTATAACGCATTACAGAAACTTTTATTATTAATATAATTAGTTAATATTAAAAATGAATTTTCTAATGTGTTGAACATTGTACATAATCAAACATGTTATGTGTATGTAAATTAGTAACTGAAAGTTAAATATTTCGGTCATTCTCTAGAACACACACTCCTGAGATACCACAAAACTAATTATACCTACACACTCTACACATCATCAGATGTGCATTGCACAGTGTGCAAACATCCCTAACTACCCTTAAATAAATCAATAAGATTGCAACACTTCACATTATCCACCCGGTATTCATTTATATGACTGCCTGTGTGTGTTGTATAAAAACGCTGTCAGGTGTCGCATGAAGTTCTCCGATTTTGCCAGATTGAGATAATTCAACAAAGTTAGGGACAAATCTATGAAGTTTATTTTTCTAATAATGGCAGTTTATGTTTAGATTGTTACAATCTGGCAACGCTGTTGGCCGCGCATTTTATTAATTTCACCTGTTGAAATAAAGTACATATATGGCGGGGATTCACGTGAGGCTCCGCGAGTACGTTTCAGATAATTTTAACTTCATGTTGACAATTTTCTTTTTAATAAAGTCTTCGCGAAAAAGGTTTTCGGGTTAGTATAAACAAAAAGCTGAGAGCTGGTTGGTTGAAGGCGTATAGGGACGCTTACTCAATGCTTAGAAGGCATTTTTTATGAAGACGCAAGACGCCATTTCAGTTATTTGTTACTGCGTGACGATTGAACTTGGCGATCAATATATTTCGATATAATTTGCAATATAATTGTTTAAAAAAATGTCAGAAACAGCGGGCACGTCGAGTTGCGTTAATAAAGATTCACCTGTGCCTCGTTGTGATAAGTGTCGGGTACTTTTTTCATCGACACGGCACCGTACCGTGTCATTACAGTTGTCCTAAGTGTTCGATAAGGTTAGTGCCAACGTCTAAGGATAATTTGAGTATGTTTCAGTTTTAAATAAAACAAAAAAATATCCCTTGCCCAAAAATAATTGACATTTAGTGAAATATCAGTCATTTTTGGCTCGCTATTACCCACCCAGCACCCCTATTCGCTCCACGATAATTTCGAAAAATTCCAGAAGTGCGTGTTCTAGAAAATTACCAATATTTCCTCCAAAAGAGAAATAAAATAAAATTCTACGCTGTGTAAAAAACCCTGGAAAATTCGCTTTTATAAACATGTGCCTTGAGGGTCAAGTTCCAGTGTGATGTATAGGCAACCGGTGTGTCATGACAGTAGTATTTAGGTTGCATAATTATGTGACGTCATAACTAATGAGTCCATTACAATGATATATCGGGTGTTACAGGATCATGGTACACCCTACTTTTCGCTTTTAGTTTTGAAGATGATTGAATGAAATTTGGGATATCCTATAACATAATAAGCGGCACTTTTTGACATACAAGTGATGATTTTTCGGCGAAACCGGAAGTGACACTAACTTTCCGATTTTTAAATGGAACACCCTGTATATTATTGCATTTTTTGAATTCTGCATAATTTTCTGAATCCAACGATACTAAATAAGTGACATTTCCAACGTCAATATTTTTTATAGTATTTTTAGTTTTCCATTTAAGTGTGCCATGACTGTTCCGATTTATTCTAAATGACCCGTGTAATGCTAGAAAAATCAAAATCCGGTCAAAAATACTAAATTACGTGATTTATGAGCAAATAAAGTTCATCAAAATGGTTTTGGGGAAAAACTCAATTTTTTCAAATGGAACCATATTGGTCCCGTGGTACCAATGTCGTATTAAAATGTGCGATAAATACAAACAAAATTACAGCTAGAAGAAAATAAGAAAATACAATTTTGTTCCAATTAAATGTTAAAAAGTAACTAAGGTGGCTTTGAAAACAATGAAATATTTAGCTTGTCAAACATTTGTTGGTTTACCGGTGTTTTTATTGTGTCTTTAAAAAGTGTTTAAAATTCTTGTTAATTGTGTTCAAAATGCCGCAAATTTATACAAGAGATGAAAAAGTGGAAATGTTAATTATTTATGGGGTATGTAGAAAAAATGCCGTTGCGGCTAGACACCTTTATACCGAACAATATCCTGAAAAAACAATGTCCAGCGAGAAATTGTTTTAATCGTCTTGAAAATCAATTCCAAATTGAGCCCAACAATGATCCCGAAGAAAATTTCATTCTTGACGGAAGGAACGGAAATTAATGTTTTGGCTCGAGTAGAAGTTGATAAGACTGTTTCTTTAAGAAAAATTGGGTTTGAATTGGAAATCATCCACCAAACAGTAAGCCGAATTTTGCACAAATACCATTATAAATACCAGTTGCACGAGCACTTGTCCGAAAATGATTACGAACGTAGGATAGAATATTGCAATTGGATTTTGCAGAATAATGTGCAGCCAAACAATGATTTTTTGGAAATGATTTTGTTTTTAGACGAGTCTAAGCTTACAACAAATCTGGGATTATTTAACCGATAAAATACAAAATATTGGTCACAAGAAAATCAAAATTTATTACGGGAGGGTAACTTTCAAGTGCGGTTCGGTTTCTATGTTTGGCTTGGAATAATAGGTAGTAGAATCATAGGTCCAATAATATTTGAAGGACCCCTGACTGATGCCAGATAGTTGGGATTTCTGCAAAATGAAATTGCTGAATTACCTTTCCATTTACGACAGGGAATGTATTTCCAGAAGATGGCGCTCCTCCCCATAATTCAAGGATAGTATATGATTACCTTCAACGGAGATTCAGAGGAAACGTAATTTCGACGAATGGTCCTGTGAGGTGGCCTCCAAGGTCACCAGATTTAACACCCCTTGATTCCTTTGTTTGGGGTCATTAAAAATATATTGTCTACGCAACCGCCGTTACAGCCCGTGAAGACCTGGAGCTACGAGTAAGACGCGCAATTAATAGCATAACGGCCCAGCAATTGGCGAAGTTCTTCGAGAAACAGCAATGCTAGTTCAGAAGTGCATTGACGTTAATGGATAGCATTTTGAACAACTGTTGTAATGTTTTGTGTTCGTTTTTTGTATTCCAAAGCCACCTTATGTATAACAAGATAATTGTAACAAAATTGTGTTTTCTTATTTTCTTTTAGCATTAATTTTGTTTGTAATTATCGCACATTTTAATACGACATATGAATAAATTTCTTATTAATAGTAGTAATAAATGGTGCCACGGTACCAATATGGTTCCATTTGAAAAAAATAGAGTTTTTCCCCAAAAACCATTTTGATGAACTTTATTTGCTCATAAATCAATAATTTAGTATTTTTTGACGGGATTTCGATTTTTCTAGCATTACACGGGTCATTTTGATTACATCGGAACCGTCATGGCACTAAGTGTGCCATGGTAAACTAAAAATCATATTATAAAAAATATTGACGTTTGAAATGCCACTTATTTGGTATCGTTGTATTCAGAAAATTATGCAGAATTCAAAAATGCAATAATATACAGGGCGGAACCGGAAGTGAACAAAAAAATCACTTGTATGTCAAAAAGTGCTGCTTATTATGTATATAAGATATCCCAAGTTTCAATCATCTTCAAAACTAAAGGAGAAAAGGGGGTGTACCATGATCCTGTTACACCCGGTATAATAGTTATAGTTTATTCGAAACTTGTGGGGAAAAAGAAAACTTTAGCACTTGATGGTTTACCATTCTGGATATTTATACATCATTCAGATGCCAATTTGTTTTGTGAAATGTTTTGAACTACTCGGTGTAGTAGTCACCCGGAGCAGATTAATTTTTTTTCTATGCAAAGGAAAATTTTTGAAATAGTGTCTTTTGACCCACCAAAATAGTTTGGCAAAAATATATAACATTATGTCTATTTACTTTTTCTATAATACGAATTTGCACAACTTCAGGTAATCTAAAAATTGCACCATATCAGCGCACTTGGCTTTAATTTATCTGCCATATCTCATTCAAGTAATAAAATTGTTTATGTTTGAATTTATAATTATATTGTACTAATTTATTTTTCGTTCTGATCATGCTAATAATACCTCAAAAATGCTGTTTTTATGGAAACATGCAAGAATGAAAAATTTTCAGAATTTTCATCTATTTTATGGTAATAACAGCGAAAAGTGATTTTCGAAACATTTAAATACCAATTTTTTTAATTTAAACATAGGTAAACTAAGGGAAATATGGTTCCTAATGGAATATGTTAAGTTGAAGATAATTTACATTTAAGTTCTTAATTGCCATTTTGTGATATAACCTAGGAGTAAATGGCCTTTATTGTCATTTACAGTCATTTTTTGTCATTTTTGTTTTTGTGTCTAATTTTTAACTAAAGTTGTAAAATTTCCATAAATTTTACTATTATGTGCTATTAAAATTTCCAAAAAAAATTCAGGCAAAATATAGAAACTCCTGAAATTTTAGAACACTTGCTGTACCGAAACGAGACAATTGATTAAGATATTAACTTCAACGCAAAAATATAGTTAATTTCGTACAATACTCATCAGCTTAAAGTCCATCACCTACCGAGGTGCTCTCTTTCTAGCACTATTGGTAGTAGTGCGTGCTAGAAAGGGAGCATTTCAGACTTTAAACTGATAAGTAGGGCTGTCAAAAATGTTCCGTGGGACGGTGGCGTACGCGAAATTAACTAATACGAGAAACAATAAACTGTTACAATTTATAACAATGTATGTAAAACACCCTCTTAACTAGCTTGCTTATCACAAACTGGAGAAGATGTGTAGCCATTTTGCAGCATCAGGTATGTTTCTATGGTTGTCTCCATGAGTGATGTTCGCTTTGGTGAAAATATATTCTTATATTTTGAAAACGACTTTTCGACATCTACTGATGTAATACACGCATACGTAATATAGTCTTTGACGCACTTAACGCATCTGGGGCTGCACCATCACATATTTGTCTTAATTTGGTAAAACCGGTGTCTTTATTTAACACACTTGCGAACTTTTCTTTAACGCGCTCATTTGTTGCGTGACCTATAGCATGTAGCAGTAGATTTACTACGTCCACTATTGGCAGTGACGCTAACAACAACGTACTGTTTTCTAATTTTTTTATGCTTTCACGTAATGGTTTTTAGTTCTTCGCGATATTTTTAAGGCTGTTTCAACGGAAATATCTTCGAATTTTGTCTGGCTTTCCTTAATAGCTGCAGCCTCATCTGGATTGAATTGTAGTATCACAGCTTTTATTTGTTGGAAATATTCAGCATAATAAAAAGCTTCCTGCAACCATGTTCCTCAACGTGTAAGAATCGGCTATGGTGGTTCAGGAATACCGGGACACTTGCTATGAAATGCACGAAGACGTTTAGGAGATTTACGAAACACTTTTTTTGTACTTGCTATTAATGCATCCACCTCTGGAAAACCTTTTCGAATAGTTTCTGCCACAAGATGTAAAGCATGCACTTTACACGTAACATGTATAAACGTACAACCTTGTTCTTGCAAAGAACGTCCTACTGAACGTATTGTCACGGCGCCATCAGTCACTTGACTTTTTGACAGTTCAAATTTTTCTAACATCTCCAGCACCATCCTGATAATTGTTTCGCTAGTACACTCACTTAGTCTTTTGCTAGCTAGTAACAATGGAACTGTCGATTTAAGAGGGTCCAGTACTCGTACTATAACATTTAAAATAAGTTTTTTTTACAATCTGTTGTTTGATCAACAGATAACCATAGCCGTGTATTTTTTAATTCACATTTCATCTTATTTACCATGTCTACGTATACAGTTGGTAGATAGTTACATAATGTTGTGCGACTTGGTAACTTCACCTGGGCATTGTATTTATTCCAGAACTCTCGAAATAGTTGTTTATCGAGTATGTGCAGCGGAACATCACAGGCAATCAGCATTAATAGTAAATCAAACATAAACTATGTTGTCGAAGGCACGCCATTTTTTTTATTTTCAAGGTGTACACTATTTACGTGAAGTCCACAATCACGCTTATGTCAGCACATCAAATCTTTCTCGCACACTTTACAAATTATTTTAACACCATCATAGATAAATTCGGAAATTCACCTATGAATTTATTCACTTTGTCAGCAAATGGCCGTTTTCTACCCCTGCGTACGTCTGCCATGCTTTATTATTAAATTAATATCAACAATACAGTACAACAAATAAAATAGAAACACAAAAACAATATTCAATACGCCCAAGTGACTTAACGTGTACACAACTCGAAAGCTAATAATAGACTGGACTGGAGAAAGAGTTTCGCGGTCAAGGTGAATGCCGGCGACAGTGAGTACATCTGTACTCTACGACCATGATACACAGAAACGATTTGCAGCTTTACTGATGAGTATGGTACCCTACAGTCTACATTAACTAAACACTCAGTTATAAACTTTGAATGAAATAAGCGTATGTATGTTGTAACTTTTCTGTGACCGTGAAAATGAGCTATTTTTATGACGTTCTGTTATTTTTTTGATTGTTAGATATTCAAGTTGAAAAGAATCAATGTCATTATCATAAAATTAAATGACATAACCGTCATTTTCAATTTGACTGTGACATGACACTGTCAGGAAAACTCACTCACATCGCTAGGTGTACATAATAATAAATATCAGGAAAATAGGAAACTAATAATATAAAACAGAACAAATTTAAAATGGCCTAGAATTTAATAAAGAAAACATAAAACAGCACCAAATTGAGGAGCGATCATACAAAACGCAATAAATCCATTTTTAACTTATTTTAAGTTATGACACTGCATCAATTTTTGATAAAAAAATAAGTCCAATGGTGGCAGCAAAATCATTCAAAACCCAATAATTCCCACTCAAATTGAACGCCGAATGTAAGAGATTCAATCTAAACTTAATAAATCCAACCTGATGCACAATTTATTTTGATTTCAATCAGATGTAAATGATCCAGAAGAAGAAAAGCGATATTGTGATTGTTTGAAACCTAATCAATCATGGTGCCCACATTTGATTTTTTTAATTAATTTCAGTTCTTGTTTTGGCAATAAATGTTTTTTAGTATTATCTACCAGAAGTTTTTGCGAACTTCAAGTTATATTGTCTAAACGTTATTTGTGACCTTCTCTAAATTTTTTCAAATTATGTTTATGGAGGATTTTGAAAATAATTATATACCAAATTATGTACATAAACCGATTATTTGGTGGCGATGTGTCGACGATATTTTTGAAATTTGGCCTCATAATATTGAGTTATTACATAATTTCCTAGAAAACATTAATGATAAAGAACCATCCATTAAATTCACTTTGGAAATAGAGAGTAATAATGAATTACCCTGCTTGGATATTTTGGTTAAAAAAATTGATAACACATTTGAAACTAGTATTTACAGAAAAATAACTCATACTAATAGATATTTAAATTTTAAATCTAATCAGACAAGAGAGAAAAATTATAACATTGAAGATGCTGATGAAACTTCTATAACTGTAATTGGAATGGCGATTGCAAATCCTTCAATTTCAAGTCGTCAAATTGAAGCAGATTCTGGGATTTCAAGACGTTGAGTTTTGGGTATTTTGAAGACACACATTCAGGCCTTATACATTAAGGAAACCTGCAACCAACTGATCTTCAGCGACGATTGGAGTTTTGCATATGGTATGGTCAAAAAAGTCAACAAAATCCATTCTTCTATAAAAATGTAGTTTGGACAGATGTAGCCTACATTAGCAGTGCAGGAATTTTCAACAGGCATAATGAGCACTATTGGTCTGATATGAACCCTCACCGTACCATTGACGTACGATCTCAGGGATGCTTTGGTTTTAGTATTTGATGTGCTCTACGTGGCAATCGTGGTTTTAATATATCACATATATCAAGAAAATCTTAATGGCCAACGGTACTATGAAATCTGAAACCAGAAATTTATTGCGGAATTTATGGACAATCCACACTTAATTGAGGCAAGAAATAGTTCTTCCAACAAGATGGTGCACCACCAATATCAGGACCGTTTCAGAATTATTAAATACCAATTTTGGAAATAACTAGATGGGAAGTAACGGTGAGGTGACAACCACGATCGCCTGACTTAACGCCACTGGATTTTTTCGTTTGGGGCCACATTAAAGACAAATTTACAAGAAAACCAGTACCGACATAAATGAACTCAGACAAAATTTTATAGACCGTAAATTCCACTTCAAATCTTTATATTTATAATGCAATTCAGAGTGTTATGAAAAGGTGTAATTTATGTATCGAATATAAGGGACATCAGTTTGAACATTTACTTTAATTTGAATTTTTATTTTGTAATTGTAATATATTATAAAATTAGATATAAATATATGATTTTTTTTGTCTTGGCTTGTTGAAGGATCCACAATTAATGAGATTTTCATGAGATTTTCTTTTAACCTCTTAAAATTATCTTTATTAGGTTGTCTTCTTTCTGGATAGTGATTGAAATATATTTCAGATGCAATATCACAATTGTTATTACTTTGAATAAAGCATTCTAGCATATATCATATTTCTCGTAATTTTCGTAAGACATCTTCACTTTTACGATTAAATGGGGTGTAATTATGACGGAAAGAAAATTATTAATATGCAATTTACTGACAAACGGATAAACACTGTCATTGATGACACACGCCTACTTGGAATAAATATAAAAAAAACGCAAAAAGTAATCCACTAAAAGATTATTTTCACTATTAAATACTTACACATCAAAAGCGACCACACATATGATGTATAATTTAAATGAGAAAAAATTTCCTTTTTAACTAAACCATAGCCAACTATGATTTCCATTTAAAAAAGTACAACTTTATGCCATAACTCGAAATTGCACCTATTTTTTTTTTTTATTTTCTCGACGCCACTGTATTATACAGAAAAAATGCTTAAAGAATGTAAATGTTGTTTTTTTCATAACTTGACAAACAACCAAACTCTAAAAGTCGAACTTTTGTTTTCGCCAGTAAATTTATCTCAAAAAAGAGATCCAGAATGTGCATTCCATTCTTTTGTATCTCTTACAGCTACCGAGTTACTGTATACAAACATCGAAATTGCCAACCCCGTACAATACTTAACATCTAACATGCCAAAATTCAATATTCTAACTAAGCATTTTTTGAGATTTTTTAGAAAAATTCATTTAGGACGCAAGTGTATATGAATTTTTCGACTTATTTTTAGCCAACGATAAAAAATCGTCCATAATTTTAAGTGTAAAATGTTGCTGTATTAAATAAAAATTACATACGTTTTTTAATTTATATGTAGAGGGTGATCAGTTGAAAATTCTACTTTTTAAACCCATTTTTAGTGCTTAAAAATATAGCAAGAACAAAAATTAAAAAATGGATCTGTAACATATTTTACCAAGTTTTCTTATATGCTATGAGTTTGCGTCTATCTCAAGAATATAAAGGGGGCGCCACATAGTCAAGTTTTTTTTAAACGGAATCTGTATATTTTCGGATATTTGGATAGTTCCTTTCCTCCCCATTATAAATATATATGAATGTGGGTTAATTATTGTAGTTCTATAAATATAAATATAGTATATTTTCTGTTTTACCTTACAGATGTAGCTTTCAAAATAATGAGGAGTGCCTAGAGTGGTCCAACCGTATTTTAAAAGCTGCAGAAGCCCCGAAACAAGTAAAACAAGCTTTTGCCTATTACAACTTTGTGTGGGCTAAGCAAAAAGATATTGAAGGGGTCATGAGGAAGTTAAAAAACCAACGAAAATATAATTTCGGCAAAGAGGTGTTCGAACGAGAGGTAAATTAAATTTAAAATATTTAGTAATAATAATAAAAGTTTAATTATACACATTTTGATTTTTATCTTATTGATTATATCCATTAGTATTACAATTAAATCGTCATCGACATAGGCCTTCAGCTTACACTTATTTTATTTCATTTATATGTACAATTATTTTTTTACTATTGGTTATAAAATATAGTGATGTATATTTTCCGGAAAATTTCCACATTATGAAAAGTTTCCGGAAAATATACGTTTATAATAGATGTATGATTACTTAGTATAAAATATTTATTTACATGCATTTTATAACATCTCCTTTCAGATGATTCGTCTTCAATTTAGAGGTGACTCTTGGAGAATCTCTAAAGCGAATGAAAATTACGAACTTTGTAAAACCTACCCAGGCTACCTTACGGTACCATCTTGTATCAACGACAGCGATCTGAAAAATGTTGCTAATTTCCGCAGTTCTCAGAGAATACCCGTTGTCGTATGGAGGTAACAATAGTAAAATGTTTAGTTCGACTTTTAATAGTAATAATTAGAGTCCGTATCTCGGATGGCATTGATGTAAAAGTCAGAAGTGGCATGGAAGGGTAGTACTAAATTATAAGAAAGTATATCTCTTTTTGTAGTTTAAGGGGTTGAATAATAATAATAATAAAAGATTTTTATTGGTCATACAATAAACTAATACAAATATAACCAAGAGGCCATCGACCAGAGTCCTTCAGCCTGTCTATTACATCATTTTAGTATAATAACAGTAATGTCTTTTTACAGGAAAACAAAGTGAATTATAACAGTTTAGCGTAAAAAAAATTGTTTTAGACTAATAAATTCTATTTCATGGATTCCTCAATATCTCTTAGGCCCAATGAGATATTGACATGGTTTTGGTTCACAAAGGTTACCCATACAAATGTGTAAAAACATAAGGCAGCATAAAAAAATGAGTGAAATCAGAAGATTATTTAAATCGACGAGAGGCATCGAAAGAATTTAGTGGAGTAGGACGATTCATAAATCATATATGCAATAGGGGATGAGATAATCAATTTTTACCCCTTTCAACTTGCCGATACTTTTAATATATTGTTCCGAATTCTACGTGGACAAAGTCGCGGGTAAACGTCTAGTTACGTATAAGTAGAGACCAGATTTAAGTCGTAGATATTTGCGCATAAAGCGGTACATTACTTTACGTTGCACTAAACATTAAGCCAGCACATAAATAGTATTACATAATATGACTAATAATCTTTCAAGTGTCTCGAGGGTCAGGTACCCTTGGGCATGGCTTTTCACTATGGTTTATAAAATGAACTTTTGTATATAACGATGTTTGAGTTTGTCAAGCAGTAATAATAAGTGGCTGATGTTTTTAACTGTAACTTTACAAAAGTATTAGAGAACTGATTTTTTATGATTTACAACCAACAATAAAATAGTTTACTAATAATGACAGTTACTGTATGTCATCGCATCACTACTCTATTTTTTTTTTTTTTTTTTTTTTGTTATCTACACCAAGAATCAGCGCGTATTTTGTTCTCTATCCTGGCTAATGCCGCACAGTTTAAGTGAACAGAGTATAGTATCATTAAATCCCTCTCTGGAAATGTCATCCAAGATACGGACTCCAGTAATAATCTGTAGAATTCTTAATCTTTTTCCAATAGCTTGTACATTTTTTGGCGTAGTAGGCAGTTCAGTTCTTTTTTCTGAATATAAAATCACTATTTTTAAGTTCCATAATGAGATAAATTCGATTAATTTCACGCTGAAAGATGCAACCAGTGAGAGTGAAGATGCTACCACCAACTGCCATATTGCCAGTTGCAAAGTTCTTTCAATCTCAGTGTAAACAGTCCGTCTGAACCGCTGCTGCCAGGTAATATCATTACAGAGCCTGTCTGTGATGGAATAACACGGAAAACGTGCTTGACCATAACAAACGATTTCCGTGGTATTCCCTCACAGACAGACTTTGTTATGAGACTACCTGGTAGCAGCGGTTCAGATGGACTGTTTACACTGGTATTGGAAAAACTGTACTTATTGTGTTCTATATAAATCCTGATGTTTGTTTCAATAATAAACGATAATAAACATGAACATATGCTTTACATAAAAAAAAAAAGCCGAAGCATTTCTGATTACATTTTTCAAAAAGCACCAACGTCAAACTTCAGAACATATTTTAGTACTGTTAAGTTGCAAAATATGTATTTACTTAACGTTTTATGCTCCATACGAATTAAAAAAAGTTTTATGCGACACAATAATTAATATATAAATTCAAGAAATAATTTGAGTCTTCAGCTACCAAAACACAATAACATAAACAAAGAATATGGCAACACTGGTTAAGCAGAATTTAGAATGATCTTTTCTTTTTATATATATATTTTTTTTGATTATACTAAAAAGTATTATTTTCCAAAGGCATTCGCTAAATGGTGCTGTTATAGCACGTTGTAGTCAACCGGAAGTAGGTTGGTTGGGTTGGCGATCAGCCGACGATGAGGAGCTAATTAAAGCCATCTCCCAAGCCTGCAATTTTGACCGAGCCCAACAGAAAGACACCGGTGGTGGTGGCGGACCTGATGGAAGAGGTTCAAATTTGTCTCGTTCTCCGGAATCCCAAAAATCCAACGAATCGTTGCAAATAACCAGCGACATCAAAGCGACAGAAAATTGTATAAAGGTATTTGATTAATGTAACAGAGTATTTTATTGTTTCTGTAATCTGTTTTCCTTTGAAACATAGGTGCTGATAATGGATGCACGATCGTATACAACAGCAGTAGCTAATCGAGCTAGAGGGGGTGGTTGTGAGTGCCCTGAGTACTACCCAAACTGCGAAATTCGTTTTATGAATTTGGCAAACATACATTCCATTCGAAAGAGTTTTCATGCTTTGAGACAACTTTGTGCGGCATCAGGTGATCAACCCAAGTTAGTAGTTCATGCTTTCATTAATTTAACAGATATTTTTATATTGTTTGGTTTTAAGCATTTTTGTGTGATTGTTTATAATTGTTTGTTTGTGGCGTTTTGTATTGTTTTCTTTGGGTGTTAAGCTACCCTGCACATTATTCAAACGGTGTTGCTACATAAACTTTTATGCAAATAAGATCAGAGATTAATATTTGAAAAAATGTCAAATACGACCGGTTTGTTTTGAAGAAAAGTTCAGAAAATCGTATCTAATTTTTTTTTAAGTGTGCACATTCCTCCATGTTCAATAATCTTTTCTTTTTTTCGATTTTTTATTACGGCATACTTTCGGAGATATTCAATTTGCAATAAGTTTTTTTTAATTTTGAGCAGTTTTTGCTTTTGATGCCCAGGCCGCTCCAATGAGAAACTTTGTTTTTATGTTATATTTCCCATAACACACCAAAAATAGTGACCCCTAATTTTCCCAAAATTATCTAAGGCTCCTTCCTGACCGAAGATCTCTTTCAATATCAAACAGTTTCTGTGGGTGATGGTTCTAGGATTTATAGCATGTTTCTACACCCTGTATATTTTTTATCTGTTTAACTTTTTTTTTATTATCCCTTTTGGCGCTGAGGTTTATTTAATCACATCCTTTGATAAATTTGTGGTTTGTGGCTTAATACTCGAAGAAATGTTTGTATGATGTTGCTTTATTTATATTTTAGGTCTGGATGGCTGTCATATATCAATATTTATATATCTCAGTATTTTAGCTCAGTGGGTAGTGACAGGTAATCTTAGGTCTAAGAGCACATTTTTTATTTGATACAAGTTGAATGATTTTTTAATGGTTCTGTATCTTTCTTTAGCTGGTTCACTCAGTTGGAAGGAACACGTTGGCTGTTGCACATGTCGGGCTTAATGAATGCTGCTGTGACATTGGTCACTGCCATCGATCAAGATGGAAGACCTGTCCTTGTACATTGCTCTGACGGTTGGGATCGTACACCTCAAATTGTAGCACTCGCTGAACTTTTGCTCGACCCTTATTATCGCACTTTAGAGGTAAGTCCTAGTGCTACGAATTATTTTTCTAACTTTATAACGCAAGCGAATTAGTATCCATCGATGACATAATTAGTAATGATTCCTAAACAATCCATAAAAAGTCCTCGCAGATCCGGTCTATGCCACGTCCGCCATCTTGGAAAAATGGCGGGTCTGTTGTACCTTTGTCGGGTTTTTCCCCGGACTCTGTTCATTTTACATAAAAGATGCATAGGACTAAATTGAAGGAGCATAAAATTTCCTACAAGGCGGTTTTCCTCGTTTTTTTTTTCACATTGTCAAGAAAATTTGTCGACGTCGGAAATGTTTGTACAAATTAAATATGGGGTGTCCCATAATTAAGTACCTTTCTTCAAGGGGATGAAATAGAACGAATAGAATAGAAATAATAAGTTGATTTTGTATATAAAATAAAACAGTTCATAAGAAAATGAGATTCTCAGCCACCTCTGTGAGCTTTCCTAATGATAATAATGTGGTAATTAACTAATCAGAATAGACATTTAACACCCCAGCTAAAAAAATAATTAGATCCTTGGATACTTTTTTTTTACAATGAAAAAGAAATCGATAGAAACTGAAATAACTTGCGTAGGAAATTTTATTCTCTTTGAATTTAGATCTATGCATTTTTTACGTAAAATATGCCATTTCTGAGATAATTGGGAAAACCTGAAGGTGTCCTAAATCATCATTTTTCCAAGATAGCAAATGGCATAGGCCGGATCGAGAAGAACTTTTTATGGGTTGTTCAGGAAGGCAGTTAGAACAATCCAATGAAAACAAAAAAAATCGTTATTAATTTTATCACCGAGAACATGTTTAAAACATAACAAATATAAAATATGAAAATAAATGTATTTCATTTTAGGGATTCCGTATTTTAATCGAACGAGAATGGCTTGCGTTTGGGCACAAATTTGCCGACCGCTGTGGACTCGCTTCAGGGAGTGACGATCAAAATGAGCGATGTCCCGTATTTCTACAATGGTTAGACTGTGTACATCAAGTAGTTACACAGTTTCCTTGCGCATTTGAATTCTCCCAAACCTATCTGGTAATATATACATCACAGTTGATAAATTTGTGGTGTATTATTATTTCTTTTTATAGGTTAAGTTAGCGCAACACACCTATTCCAATCTTTTTGGTACTTTCCTGTGCAACACTCAACAGGAAAGACTGAAGAGTGTCAACGATAACACGTTTTCTGTATGGGACTTTTTAGATTTGCCTTGTTTTAGGAATTATTTGTACACACCCGTAAGCAACGCTACTGCAGTTGATGTGAGTATTTAAGTTGAATAATATATTTGTATCAATTTCAACATAACTTGACAGTCGAAGCTTTTTTTTATGTATAAACTTTTTCATTAGGTGCTATGGCCACAATGCGACATAAGGGATTTAAAGCTGTGGAAAGAGGTGTACATTGGTTCCATGGAGGCGAATTTTAATGCAGAAAACGGCCCTGGTCCCCATCCGGGCCCCTCTGGGTTGTCTCCTCGCCATATGACCAAAACCAGATCCTACGGAGACCTGAAGAGTGCGGAGGGTACCTGTCCTAACCATTACAGACGTTGCAGTGATCCAAGTATCAATTGTGACTCGTGAGTATCAATTTATAACAGGGTTAACTATATGGCTTCTTCCTGATGCACAAGGAATGTCCGGACTAGTAACAGCTGACAAAATTGAATGATGGCCTATAGGTCTTTTTTTAGTATTTCTGTTATTTGTGTTATTTTTTCATTTTTCTAAATTATGAGTAGTGTTGGCAATAACTCAGTTATGGTCACCATGACCAGTCAGGTCACGGTTAACTTGTACAAATTTGTCTAAAATTTTAAATGTCCTGCCATTTCCCTTGAAATTTTAATCATAACACTTGACAATTGATGTGAATCATCTGTTTTGGACATTGAAATAAATCCTCAGTAATAAGACAGACCAGTAGACTTTCATTTTCTTTTTGTTTAATGTCAAAAGTTGGATTTCTTTGAAAAAAAGAAAACAATATGCACCATACCGGGTTCTGTGAAATAAGGTATCAAAGCCATACTACCAGTGGTGGTTGGTCAAATATAGGTTATGTTATATCTTAGTATTGGAGCATGGAACTTTTTTTTATGAAATTTCAAATCTGTCGATATATTTTCCTCCCGTTTCTGAAAAAACAAAAATTTTACAAATGTTTTACAAATCATTTAAAAAATAACAATTTTTTAAACTTTTATCGCAAATTTCAATCGCAATTTCTTTTTCTGCAAAACTTCATTTAGTTTTGATAGTTATGCTTTATAGTAACGTTTGGATCCCATGCCTCAATATTAAGATATGACAACCTAAATTTCACCAGCGCCACTGCTTGCTACTTGCCTGACAAAAACGCATAATAAAAAATTGCCAAAATTGACCCAAAAATGTAAAGCAATTATTCATTCCCAAAGAGAGCGTAACTCCAAAACGTGTTGTTAGATAAATTCTTAACAAAACCAGCGCTAACGAGAACATTTGTGATACAGAAATATTTAAGTGAGCTCAGTATAGACAATGGGCGTGAAAAGATAAAATGCCAAAACATCTTAATTTGCACAATTTCCTCATTTATACAAGTATTAGGCACCATTTTGATGAGAAAATTATGATACATCCTATGGCACTTTAATTTTTCATTTTAACAATGACCAGTTTTGTGACTCGTCTTGACTGGTCATGATGATCCGGTCAGTCACGGAAACATCGTGACTGGTCAACTACCCATCACTATAAAAAACTATTGATGTTAAAAATATGCACAATGCCACGTTCTGTGGAATGAGATATCAAAGCCATGCTACCAGTGGTGGCTGGTGAAATTTAGGTTATGTTATATCCTGGTATTGGAGCATGGAACCCAAGCTATACTTTAAAGCATCAAAAAATTATATTTTTTAATGAAATTTGCAATGTGGCGATATATTTTCCTCCCGTTTCAAAAAAAAAAAACGTTTTGCAAATATTGTACAAATTATTTAATAAACAACCTAGTGAGACGCACAATTTTTTTTCGCAAATTTCAATCGCATTTTTTTTCTGCAAAACTTCTTTATTTAGTTTTGATAGTAACGTTTGGGTCCCATGCTTCAATAGTAAGATATGACATTCACTTAAATTTCACCAGCCGCCACTGCATGCTACTTGTCTGACAAATGGCATAGTAAAAAATTGCCAAAAATGTCCCTAAAATGTAAAGCTATAATTATCCATTCCCAAAGAGCGCAACGCCAAAAAGTATTACATTGGATAAATTCGTAACAAAACCAGCACACAACGAGAACATTGTGTTGAAGAGATATTTAGTTGAGCTCATATGGGCGTGAAAAAATAAAATGAAAAAGATCCTAATTTGCATAATTTCCTTCAACATAAGCCTCATTTTTACAAGTATTACACATAATTTTGCTGAGAAAATGATACATCCAATGGCACTTTTATATTTCATTTTTAAAAATGACCGGTTTCGTGACGCATCTTGACCGGTCACGATGATCCGGTCAGTCATGGAAACATTGTGGCTGGTCAACTACCCATCACTAATTATAAGGAAGTATGCATAAATGCCTGTAAAAATGCGGGCAGTCACTCAAACCTGACAAATATCAAACTGCTGTCATCAGTGTCGCCGATGACACTTGTCCGGATTTTTTATTCATATGCATCTCAAATGTATGTCTTAAATTAATGGTCCTGTTCCATGTAAATTACATTTCTGGAAAGATTCCTTGTTAATATTTTGAAATATACAAAAAATAAAGTTTTCCTCATTAAAGAAAGTTTCTTAAATGTTTGTCCTTTTTGCAGGAACCTAACCAATCATGACTCTGAACCTCTGCATGCATCAAGCCAAGTCATCTCAATACCAAATGGACACACACTTCGCCAGCCTGACTTCTACCCAAGCGATCTTGAAGATGCTGACTGCAAGCAGGATTGTTTGATGTTCGACAACAATTCTGATCACTTAACTGACGATCAAATTGATGGCCTGGATCAGGCAGACTTTGAAGAACCGTCAACATCTTTACCTGATATTAACGATCATGTAACAAATGGTGAGGGGGATGTCACCATCAATTTGTTTGACAGGAAAGTGATATTGAAGACTGACTTATTTAGGGATAAACCTGGAATTGCTCCCAGGAGCAAACTAGGGAGGACTGTTTTACACAGAGATTTACCTCGTAATGAGAACGGTATTTTGAAATGTGAGGTGGGAAACAGTAGTAAAGAGAGTGAGAATAGTGGAGAGGACTCACTCTCTCGTAATAGTGAAGGGGCTTCATCCTCTCAAAATACTAAATGTGAAACTACAATTCTATCCGCTGATGTGGGTGGCGAAGTATGCGGTCTTTCAGAAGTAGAGAGGTCTGTGGAGACTAGCACGGAGACGCTTGTATCCGAAAAGCTTGTCTGTAGGTGAGTTAATATTGATTTTCTTTGTCTTGTAAGTTGAAATTGTGTTAGTGACAGTTGACATGTTTTTTAATGAAAACAGTTATTGATATGTTGATCATCTGGAACAAACTCGAGACTAGATAAAATTGATCCAGAATGGTGGTAATTATATTATCAGTGTCATATACAGGGTGAGTCTTAAGTGTGTAGTTATATTTAAACCACCGATTCTTGACATCTGTAGAAACCCTCTGACACATTTTTTTTTTTTTTAAATTCCAAGTGTAACTGAGTTATCGACTTTCAAAAAAAATATGATGAAACTGTTTTGGAACAGCTGGTTACTGGAAACATTCTATATCTTAGCAAAAATGATGTAATGTACTGAAGCAACGTTGCCGCATATCTTATGCAATTCTCTCACCCAGGAGCGATTTTACAATCGTAAGTTAACGTTGAAGGTTACCTAGCATTATATTTTCACAAAAATCGATGAGATTCTAATACAAACCACTTCAACTAAAAGTTACTTTAGCATAAGATATCTGTTGCTATAACCACTTCCAAAACAAATGTAAAATTGAAAAAATTCGATTTCTAAAAGTGTGAGTTTAGCTAACCCACGCCACGATTGAAAAACCGAGCCCTAGCATTAGGTTCATTCCCGAATTTATAATAACATTGGATGAAATAATTAGCTACTTAAACGGTTAATTGCTCCACTTGAAATTTTTAAACATTTTGAAATACCTTTCAATGTGAGAAATGTACAATTTTGACTTTTTTCTTGCACCAATCAACATTTCTTTTTAAGCGTATCATATGGAATGTACAACTAAAACTAAATTTTCCGATGAACAGTAAACTTTTTTAGGGAATCTCGAGAGGAATTTAATGTTCCCATCTCATTTTTTCAAAGTTTATAAAAGGATTATTATTTTTAAGAAGTAGGTACTTACCCTCTGCTGTTACAATAATTTGAAATGTGTAGGTGTTCAAAGAATAAATCAGCTATCTACTATTTTAATTGGCCTCTAATAGTAAAACACTGAAGGTGCAACACAATATCAGGTGACGGAAAATAATTTGCAGTATTTTCACACACTTCTGTCACTTTTTACACTGGTCATACCCAACAGTTTGCATTTTATTTCTCCATAATACCCTGGACGGTTAGAAGGAAAGTATACGTCATTTTTTATAAAAAAGATCAATTTTTTCTTGAGAAAACAGCACTTTATTCGGGATAGGTCCTTACATGACAAAAAATCAACCACGTCATAATGTGAACTGCGATATTAGCATCGCATATCTAACCACGTACCTAATCAGTGTTGCCAGACATTTTCATGGTATTTATACCATTATTTTCCTTGTGTACCTGCACTTTTTTTAAGTAATAAAACTATTATTTAAAAATTTCTACCATTTTACACCAATATTAGCAAAAGTTGATAAAAAAGTTAAATTTAGGTCATCAGCCCCGACTTCGGTCAGTTCTTCCATTAAAAAATAGTAAACTGAATTAAATTTTATACCGTGTACGTAGATCTTTATAAATCGGAACCACGCGTAAACAGCGCTAGTTGTGCAAGCCCAAATAAATAATAGTCTTTTGCTGCTTTCTGTTGTTTCTGTTGTGATGGTAAAACCCGTTTTTTCAATGCTCAGTTACCTGAATTAACGGTCAGTTAGGTCAATAGAAATTTTTTGAAAAAATCATGATTTATTTATAATGAAATTTATAACCTATGTGAAAATCTCACACATCTGGCAACATTACACCCCATGTAAAAATCAGTGTTATTTAGTTCGCGTACCCGTCTGCATTAGCATTTACAAAAATGTGTTTAATAACGGTATTATAGTTTTTTGTGATTAAATTTGTGATTCGAAGTTTTGAGTTACTATGTTACCGAAATTTTTTATTTATAATTTGTTCCTTTGGTGGTTCATTTTGTGAAAATTAGTGATTAACCATAGCGACTAATTTTATTATTTTAATGCTGGATATGTTAAAGGCATAATTTCAAGTAGATGAAAATGCTAAAGAAGCAAAACGGCTATGGAATGCTATCCAAACTTTAAGCCCATATGATATATTCATGTAGTAACTGTTGTATTATGTAAGTAAACAAATCTGCTTTTTCGTTCTTTTAAAGTAAATGCGTCTTTTTAAAATGACTATTTTCAACTTTGATTCATTTTTAGAAATGAACCATATTAAACAAACTATAAATTAGAGACAATAATAATAATTTAAAATACACAGAAAAAGTATTGCATATTTTTAATATTTGGTGCTTACGGGACGAGTTCTGTTTATTTATAAAAAAAGTGTCAGGATTACCTAATTTTACAAGGAAAAATAGATAAACAGATACTTTTAACACCTTTTATTTTAAGAGCAAGCTACAAGTGACAAGTGTCGCTTTCCACCACAAAGGACTAATCAATCGCGCCTTGGCCACCTTGAAGTTTATTTCTTATTTTCGGCCAGTGTGTACAGATATCATGCTTTCTTAAAAAGAGCTCAATGTTTTATAAACTATTACATTTGTTTTGGTGCGGCGTCTACACTGATATTAAATAAGTCTAATATCGTCTCACAAAATGCCGGTGACAAAAGGGTAATAATTTTTTTAAAAATTCAAAATTTGCAATTCATGCAATGTATGCAATTATAGGATAATTGTGATGACGAACTCTGGCAGTAGCAACACTGCCTTCAGTTACGTCATTTCTGTGAACGGCGTTTACAAAGTTATCCAGTGACTATCAAAATGTCAGTGGCTGGAGGACGAAAAAATTATCAGAAATTAAACATTTTTTTTTGTTCAAAGAAATTTTTTGACAGTGCCAATCAATTGTACACGACGAAATATATTGAGGGTTAAAATATAACTACGCCTTTAAAACTCACCCTGTATAACATGGTCCAAAGAATTTTAACAAATGGAAGACTTCATCAATAGTTTCTTTTTTTTTCTGGGGAAACATTTGATGCATAGTCTTAAATTAAATACTGGTTACACAAATTTTTATTAATCCGGGTGCTTATACCAAAAAAAAGAAATCAAATTAGTGCATACTGACCTGTTCGATAAAAATTTTTAAGTAGAGTTGATAAAATTACCAGTAATTTATTTTTAGTTACCTTGCCAGTAACATTTCCGGTAACTTACCCCATCATTATTAAAATTTGAGTATCACAAAAAATTGAGAAAATCCACATCTAGAGCGTTTAAATGATACTAAATACTAGTGTTGGCAATCACTCAGTCATAGTCACGATTAAGTTGACAGGTCAAATAGCAACGTGTCCAGGGTGGTCACTGACATGGTCCACTTGCCCGTTCAACTTGTCCAAGTTGTCCAAAATTTTAAATGCCCTACCATTTCCCTTGAAATTTTAATCTTGACACTTGGCAATTGATATATAACTCATTTTCTTTTTATTTAAAAAATACTAAAAGTTGGCAGAGGGTTTCTTTGCTGGGATTTCTTAAAAAAAAAAAGACAAAAAAAATGTTTTGCAAATGTTTTATAAATTGTTTGAAAAATAACTTAGGGAGGAACACAATTTTTTTCAACTTTTTTTCTTAAATTTCATTCACAATTTTTTTTCTACAAAGATGGGATACTGAAATACAAAATAGGTTGTGTAGATTGGTAAGGGGGGTACTGAGAATTCTCGGCTAATATCAAAATGAAATACCTAAAGAAAACAGCAACATTCCTGCCGAAACTGAGATCCACTGAAATCTCTTGAGATCCCAGTTAGAAAGAGCTCATCTAATGTGTACATTAGGGTGGGTCAAAAAAACCGACTATTTTTTTTTTACTTTATACTCTAAAAAATCGGTTGCTAGACACCTCTAGAAAATTCTCACCAAATATGAGCTCTTAATTTTGATAGAAAGGTTCTCCGCTTTACAGTTTTCCATTTTTTCCTCAGTATTAGAAACGAAAATTCATATCTCTCTATCAACTGTTCGTTAAAAAATATCTCTCCTCATTTTTTTTTTTTGTAGGAAATGGAACGCTCTACAAAAAAAGGTCTCTTAGAATGTTTTCGTAAACCTCACCGTTTAAAAGATATCAAAGGTTGAAGTTTGGTTATTTTGAGACAAATTTCTGTTTTGCTTATGAATTTTATAACTCGTTAACAAAAAATTTTTATGAAATGCGCAATTCATAGTTTTGTAGGAAATTAACTGCTCTACAAAAATGGTCTCTTATGATTTGTCGATTAAATTAAGCGTTTAAAAGATATTCATCGTCAAACTTCAATGCACGCCAATTTTAACAATTTTTGATTAATAATTCGGAAAATTTCAATTCAGTCTATGAGTTTCAGGGAAATTTATACAAATTTGAGTTTCTATGAACAGAGAAATGTTTTAAACTATTTTTCTAGTTTTTTTTTTAGTCATAAGCATGTTTAGTTACATCTAAAAAAAAAATTAGTGCATTATTTCTGACTGAGAGTCAATGATTCATTAAATCGTGAAAAAATAACGTTCTTGTTAGAAATTTATAATGAAAAGTATTAATGTTAAAGAGAAAAAATGTTCAATTGGTTATTAAAAAGTTTTTTTTTATTTCATTATTAAGTGAGTTATAAAATTTCAAACATTTATAAAATATTCGTACACTTCCACTGTAAAAAATTTTCTTTATTGCAGTTCGGGTATTTTTTTGCGATGTTCTTTTACAATTTGCAATAAAAATTGAAATTGCCCTTCATTTTTTGTCAAGCATTGATTATATTCAGTTACTAATGCGACTGCTCGCTCTGCTGCATCATTAACAACTTTTAATTGTTCAAAGTATTCTTTATTTTCATTATAATTGTCATTAGTAGGCCATAATTCAATGTCTATATCAAGAAAATCATACGGTAAATCGAAGATTTTAAAGAGATTCAAAGACTTTTTAGAGACAAAGTCATTCAAATTTTTTTGCGTAAATGAATTCAAATCATTTTTATCAATTATAAATCTTCTAGCTTCAGAATCTGTACCTTCACGAGTCTTAGCAGCTTCAACAATATTTTTTTTATGTCCAATGGAACGGTATCATCAAATAATGATAAAATGGCAAGTTCATCATTCAAGTACCATAAATGCAAAATCATTTTTTCACAAGTATCTGAAGAAATCAAAGGATTGGTTCGTTTTGTATTCAATTAAATTTTTCAAAAACTGTAAATCATGATTAAGCAGCAGTAGTCGCAGAAGTTGATGAAAACCAAGCTTTTAAATACAGTACAACTATAAAAATACAAAATTGCCTAAGACCATGCAATTCCTTCTTAGAAAGTCGAAATTCATCTCTGAATATGAACATTTTTAAACTATAAATTGCCTTTGCCATCCACCTTGCATGATGAACTGCACCAGGACGTTTGAAAGAAACGTTGTCTCGAGGCATCGATATATCGATAAGAAAAATTATTTGTCAAAACATCGAATCAATCCGATATATTGTATGGCAAACATCGAGTACATTCGATATATCGATGTTAAATGAATACCCCTACAATAATCCCCCTAGAACGAAAAATTTTATGTATATTTTGTGGAAAAAAAAATTTGAAATACGTTTGGAACACACACTTTCAAAAAAAAAAAATAACACGATCGGGATTTTAAATTATTAAATATAAAATTTAAAAAAATATCAGAATAAAAGTTTCAAATAAATTTTCGAACAAAGAACTTCTTTATAATGGTTACTTTTACGATAGAAACTTAAATTTGTATAAATTTCCCTGAAACTCATAGACTGAATTGAAATTTTCCGAATTATTAATCAAAAATTGTTAAAATTGGCGTGCATTGAAGTTTGACGATGAATATCTTTTAAACGCTTAATTGAATCGACAAATCATAAGAGACCATTTTTGTAGAGCAGTTAATTTCCTACAAAACTCAATTGCGCATTTCATAAAAATTTTTTGTTAACGAGTTATAAAATTCATAAGCAAAACAGAGATGTGTCTCAAAATAACCAAACTTCAACCTTTGATATCTTTTAAACGGTGAGGTTTACGAAAACATTCTAAGAGACCTTTTTTTGTAGAGCGTTCCATTTCCTACAAAAATATGAGGAGAGATATTTTTTAACGAACAGTTGATAGAGAGATATGAATTTTCGTTTCTAATACTGAGGAAAAAATAGAAAACTGTAAAGCAGAGAACCTTTCTATCAAAATTAAGAGTTCATATTTGGTGAGAATTTTCTAGAGGTGTCTAGCAACCGATTTTTTAGAGTATAAAGTAAAAAAAATAGTCGGTTTTTTTTACCCACCCTAGTGTACATCGATGACCAAAAGTGCCCAGCGGTGTAGTACATTAAAATTTAAGTGACTAAAACGGACCACAATCCCGAAAAAATATCACTCAGTATATCTTTTCCAATGAAATAGTTCTCGTGTTATTGGTCTCTACAAATACGATGTGCAATAAATTTCAGATCAGTATCACAATAAATGTCGGTGATATAAAAAATAAACCGAAAATAAATTGACTCTTCAGAAACAGTGAAGTTTTGGAACTAAGTTTCTTCAGTAAACTGTCATTAATACGAATTATCCTATTGATTTTCGCAGAAAAAAATGACACCTTAGATATATTTTTTTTTTTGTTTGCTTCAAACAGAACTTGATTGTCTAGTACCTGATATCTAAAAAAAAAAAAAAAGACAGGAGATTACTTTACGTAACAGGAGTGTACTGATTCTTGCATTATATTGTATATAACTTTTGCCTTTATGAAGTGTAGCGACCAAAGAGTTATAAAGTGAAATGGCGGTATAAGAAATACTAATAACTAATCTAAATACAGATAATAGATATTTGTGTATCTAATCTGGTGCACGTCTCTGGCAAATAGCAAAGCTATAAAAAAATATGAATTTTTTTGTAAATCTTGTAGTTAATGAAGTTTTCTGGCAATTTTTTTTTTTTCAATTTTCCAGTTTTTTTGTATCCTAATATTATACTATATTTTGCATTTGTTGCATCCAAAATTAAAATGTAGTGAAAAATTGCGGAAAATACAAATGTATAATCACTATCTGGAAATTTTTCATTTTGTAAATTTTGCAAAATGTGGAAATTACCCAAATTGATTCAAAATTTTTTGACACGTTACAATTTTTCAGGAGCCTTGTTTGAATTCTCACCCAAATGGACACCCAATACTTAGGTCTTATTCAAAATTAAAAAAAAAAAAAACATCTATTGAGATTCTAGGTGATCCATTTAAACCGAAAAAAATACTTACCTTACCATGTTTGTTTTGTTAAAGAAAATTATCAAGAATTATTTAGCAGATATGAAGGCAGTCATATTTTCTGTACTAGAGGCTGGATAATAACGATGTTATGTCAGCCATAAAACACTCAAGTACACATAATGTAGTAACATGGTTAATAAAACACCACACCAATACAAAACTTGTTAATCAAAAATTTTAAGGTGAAGTTAGGAATATACACATGTAATTAAACTCTTTATTTTATATTAGTATATTCAGATTTGTCAGTTGCTTATTAGGTAAAGTTTTATTTAATTGTAATAGTTTTATGCTAAAGTCTATCTTTTAAAGGTTTAGAGTAATAAATCGATTTGATTAACCACTTCCAGGGGCACGGCATTCCAGATCCTAATATGTATCTAATTTGAATAACGAATCAAAATTATTAATAAGGTAAAAATGAAATAAGTAAAACTACAGCCGTAGAGAATATGCAACAGTGAATCTCATCATTGTTACAAATGCAGAAGCAGTGATTATGACAAACTACCGCTAAAGGATTGCTCCCAATAATTATGAAAGAAATTAAGCAAGGCTCCTTTGCAGGTAGCGGGTAGCGGCATGGTAGCCGAGTGGGTAAAGCGCTTATAGCTATTTACTCGTTACCAAATATAGATGGTTCGAATCTATCCCGGAGCAAGTTAGAAATTTTTTTTGTAAATTGTTTCGTATTATGATGGGAGAGAAGGTTAGGTTTCTTGTAAGTGGGACCTGTTCCGCTCCATAATACTAGTCTGAGGCATATTATTGACTGCTTGTTGCAGTCTGTAGGTTGTCCACCTGGCCTCTCTCTCCAAATATATATAAAGGGGGTAAATCTAGGAGGATTTCCATTAGAGCTGACGGTGTGGTGCTAATTGCTTCGGTTACGGTCATGCATGCTAATCTCTGCAGTCCAGAGAGTTTGGCTTTGGCTGTCCGTTGTGATCCTTTCGGCCACCAAACAATAGATCCGTACGTTATCATTGGTCTGATGACCATGATATAGATCCAGTAAATTTATTGGGGGACCCATGCCCCAGGATTTGCCACAAATACGATGGCATGTCTTAAGGAGGTCTTAAGTCCTCCAGTTTCCTTTTCCGGGTGAGTGGTACTATTACTGTTTTTTGAGGGTTTACAGACATCTGTTCCCTGTCATACTAGTTACTCACTGCATCCAGTGTCTCTTGAAGGGTATTCAATATTACTCCTTCAGAATTTCCTCCGACTAGTATGGCTTGATCATCTGCATATGCCAGAACCTCAACCTTCCACAGTGTGAGAATAGACAATAGGTCATCCACAAAAGGTGGGAGAGAACCCCCACCCTCGGGGCATTCTCTTGTGGCTCTAAACCTAACTGTTTCTCCCTGTAGAGACGTTGTTATGGTTCTGTTTGATAGCATAGTACGAATTCAGTCGCCTTATAGTAGGCTCAATTCCTCTGGCAGCCACTGCTGCATATAAGGAGTTGGACAGTGCATTATTAAATGATCCCTCAATGTCGCTCCCACCACAGTTTCCTTCATTTAAAGGGGTTGGGTGATCTTTTGACTAGGGTTGCTTGCTAGTTCTATTGATTTTCCTGTCTGTAGGACTGATGGGTATTGAGGGGGTGATGATTCAGGATGTTCCCCCTGATATATCCGTCCAGCACCTTCTCCAGGCCTTTTTAACAGAAAATATGTCAGTCTAATTGGTCTAAGCAATTTAGTGCTTGGTTCATTCCTACCCATTTTTGGTATATATACTACCTTAACGCCGACCAACTGGATAGGATATAGTTCCATACCAGACTAGCTCTGAATAATTTAATGAGGAATGGAAGCAATATTTCCAGTCCATTTTGTAGTAGAGCTGGAGAAACTCCATCCTCTCCTAGCGATTTGAATGGTTGGAAGGATTTGACGGCCCACTCAATGCCGGTAGTGTGAACACCTTTTTAGCTGTCAGCCTATCATTTTTATCAGGTCGTTTTAATCGACCTTCTGATTGTGACAGCTGTTGGTCATCCGGATTCAAGCACCCTGGGAAGTGGCTTTGTGCTAGGAGCTGTAAGCTTCCTTTCCAGAGCCCGTATATGAGCCATCCAGTCGGCTTAACGAGCCGAATTCCCACGTCGGCTCTCTGTAAAGAATCTTGTGGATTCTAGTACTGTGAGGTAGGTCAGTTATACTCTCACAGAATTTCCTGCAATGTCCCCTTTTGCTTTCCTTATTTCTTTGTTATAGACCGTTAGAGCGAATCTATATTGGTCCCAGTCGCCCGAAGCTTTAGTTCGATTAAAGTGGCGTCAAACTTCTTTTCTCATTTTATCCAAAATCTTGTTCCACCAAGACGCCTCTATTGTCTTTTTTTGTCATCGGTTGACAGTTTTCGTTGTAAGCTGAGACAATTGCGTTTTGGATCTGTTCGCCACAACTCCACAATAAGGGCTAACGTTTTCAGGCTCACCAGCTGGCGCCACTGGTCGAGTAAGGTCGTGTCAAAAGGTATTGTTAGACGCTGGAAAAGGGGATGAGGTATGGACATCCGTTTAATTTCCGATATTCAGTCAGTGTAGTTAAGCAGCACTGATCGAGTCCGGCAATTAGATGGATGAACGATAGCTCGTCTAACAGTCGGTAGGCTGTCAACAGACAATCCCGGGAAGGCCGCTAGCCTGATGCAGGCGGACAGGCCCTAGGCGGTGGGTTAGTTGATAGTCGAGGACCGTGGTTCAGAGTCCACGCTAAACTGTAGGTCCCTAGGTAAAAAGGGCCCATTGTGGCCTACTTGCCTAGTAAAATAAGTGGCTGCTACTACTACTACTAGACGCGGGAAAAGTTTATAGTGTTTTATTATAATTATTTCGTACACCAGCAAATAAAAAACCTTGTTAATTGTGCCTCAGTGTTGTGCAGTTCCGTTTTGTTCGGAAACAAAAGACGGACATATTTTTCTGAGAGACAAAACTCGTCTAAAACAGTGGTTGATAGAGATCACTTTACTCCTTCAAAACATTCGTGTGTTTGTAAGAAACATTTTAATCCTGACGATTATGCGCTACCAAAGGAGTCTACTAAAAAAAATCGTGAGTAATAATTATGTACATTCGTTGTTTTCATCATGCTCATTCTTGTTATAACCTAACTTTAATGACATAAGACACTTCTGATAAGTACAATAATTTCCCTACTGAGCAATTAAATTACTACTTTCCCCTTCTGTCATCATTGTGTTAAATGTTTTTTCAGCTAATGTTGTGAATATAAAAACAGCGGGAAAAAGCCATAGTAAACATTACCATTCAGTGATATTGACCTTTCCGTATACTAGCACCTCTCGTGATGAATTCAAGCACGTTAGCCCACATTTCAGTCTCATCATGATTCCTGATTGTGGTGATAGTGGATTGAAGGTGAGACTGAAGGGAATGTTTGTACACTTCCCAGTCAATGCATTTCGGATACTGATATGTCATCATATGTCTTGGACCAGCTTCTGTATTGAATAGAATATGTTTGATCTGAACACAAGGGTTCAGAAGATACTTTCCAATCGGTTATCTTGTTGCTCAAGTAGTTTGAGCTGATTGTGATATCTAATACCTCGTTCCAATTTCTGGTGACAAAGGTTGGTTCGGAGCCAATGTTATTCACAGTTAGTCCTTCACCTAATAAATATTCAAAAAGCGACTCACCTCTTTGGTTAATGTGTGTGCTCCCCCACACTGTATGGTGGGCATTCGCATCACATCCAATAACTAAGTGGATATTGTTCCTTTTGCTGTAGGCGATTAAATCCCACACTGCAGCTGGAGGAGGTTGGTCTGCAACTCTATTACCCGGGAAGTGGGTTGAGCAGACGATTATTTCCATCATGCTTCTCCCTCCGAGGTCATTACCTGGACGGCTACAATGGCCTGGGTGCAGTAACCTGTAAGTACAAAATAGTTAATGTTATTTCTGATCAAGATACATGCTCTGAGTCTTTCAATTTCACAGGCCGATTTCTGTTACCTTCAGGGCCGGAGGAAGATGTATTTTCCCAACTTGGCCGAGCATATGTGGCAACCTTGTCCGCCTGTAGACCTACTGTAAGATCATAGGGTATAAAACTAGGAAAGGGAAAGGGAGGGACTCTCCCCGGATCCCTGATTTGCTCTTCTTAAATCTTTTAGGGATTTCCTTTCCCAAAGTTCCTGTGAGACATATGTGGCAACCCTGGCTTTTTGTACTCGCCTGTAGAGAACTAATGTAAGATGTCATTGGGTAGTTGATTTGATGATAAGAATTAGGGATAAGGGTATTAAGTTGTGGAAGTGTTGAGAAACGGTTGGGTTAGGTTGGAGGTTTAAAGAGAAGTTAAGGGGGAGTGGGTTCTTTTCTCCTCCTCCCGGAAGGTGAATATTTCCCACTCTTCCAGGAGGTGGTTTTGTCTGGGTTAGGTTCCCCTGCCGTTCCCGAGGGTGGTTTAATTCCACTCTTCTTCAGATGGGGTTTATTCGGGTGGGATTTTCCTTTCCCAGAAGTTCCCTGTTGGGGCTGTTCGCTCCTCTTGGGAAGCAATTATAGTTCACTTTCCCTGAGAGCGTTCCTGCCACCGCTTTCTTGTCAGAGGGTAAAGACCCCTCCACTGACTTTTGGGCAGAATTGGATTTGTCCGAATCCACAGAAGGGTCTGAAATTCAGTCCCTCCAGTGTAGTCATGGATGCTTCATCTATTGCGAACGTCCATGTTTAACCAGGGCCTGATTCCTCCTGGTGCAGAACGGTCCACTCCGGGTGTTCAGACTGTGGTTCATTTTCCTTAGCCTGTTCAGCACTACCTCGGAAGACAGTCGGTTACCGGTGTCATCCGGGATATATGCTACACAGAGATAAGGTTTGGGAAGGTCCTGCCCCTGCACGAATTTAAGACACTCTCCTTCCCTTGGATGAAGGCGTTCTGTGACACTCTCCATCTACAGGGCGCTCGTCCTATCCGCACAGGTGATGAGAAGCCACCTTAGCCGTTGCGTGCATAAATTCCGTAGTATGTTGTATATCTGAAATAAGGTTTTATTACTCTGTACCTTTGAAATATAGACTATAATTATAGTAATGTTTTTATTTGTAATATTTTTATACAACTAGTCTGTATTATTTACTTGTAATGTTTTTATATTAGTCTGTGTTTAAACCAAAATTGTTATTGACCTAATCTGCACCGTGTTATGTGATATAAGTGAATAAATGTCATTTTTATTATTACTATTACTATTATTATTATTTTAAATGTTCATGGAGCTAAAGCAAAACAAAAATCTCCATGCTTGTTCAGTTCGTCCTTTTTTGTTTTAAAATTGCACAAATGTGTTTTGTTAAACGTAACTGACAGAAATTAACGAAAAGTTGGTTGGTTATGATTAAATATAAAATATTGATTGTTTTACAAAAAAGCAGACTTAATGGTCACACTTTGCATTACTTATTTTTCTAATCTTTCATTCACAAAATTTCGTCTTCATATCTATTGTTGATTCACTTTTATAGTACTGACAAAGATTAAATATATACTGATCTAACTGGGTTTTGGTTTCATTGTTATTTCTATAAGTTTGCCCAAATCGACAGTTGCCAACACAATATATGACAAAAAATGTAAATTGATTTATCAATTTTAATAATCTAAAATAATTCAAGTAATTTAGAAACCGGTGATAAACACAGGAAAAAAAAATTAATTTTCGAACAAACTTTTACCGTAGTTTCAACTATTTCTGAGATATTTTTTTCTTAAAAATTAATAAACGTTGTTTGAAATGGGAGTACTGCTGCTTTATATCATATTTTTCAAATTAAAATTTAACATACATACAACAGTTGACAAATATTGCAATTCATGCCAGATCAACTACTCAGCTATAACTTTTAAAAACTGCATTTGGCAGTAAAACGACACGTTTGCATTGAAACATTACTAAATCTGTTTATTTTAGTTGGTTGGGTATTATAATATTGATCCGACTATACAGGGTGTTTAAGTTTTTAAACACAAAACTTTACCAACCTAGAAAAAGTTTTTCTCAGAATAAAACTTCTTATGAACATGTTTTATTTTCGAATGTTTAACGTTCTTCAGTATCTCAGAAATAGTTGGAGCTGTCTTCATAAAGTTTGAAATTCTTAATCAGCTATTAGGGACTGATAAAATTATCGCTTTTATTATTTTAAATTGTATACATCTATTTTACATGGCAAAAAAAAATGTAGAGCCAGCGACTTCGAAATATCATTTCATCAGGTGAAGCGACTACCTTATTCCGCCGCTACTGACTTTTGAGATTTAAGGTAAAAGCAACAGCGACATACTTAAAAAAAAAAAAGGTTGGAAACGTTCATAGGACGTTTTATTCTTGCTTGCTTGGCTTCTTTGGCTTTGGTCAGACTGTAGTACATATTTTACTAATTTTGACCAAATACTTTGATAATACATAATCACATTGCCAAAGTAGTGAAATGTGTTTTCTATTAATCTAGTTGTAGCAAGATATATTGTGCCAAAAAGTTACGATCTGTGCATGTTAACGTTTTTTTTTTTTTTGTGACAATTGGAGCAAAAAATTGTATTTAAATAAAAAAAAAATTGTGGTAATATTGATGTGAAATATCTAGAAGGAAGATGACCAGTTAGTCTGGATCACAATTTTTTCTTCAAAGTTGATAAATTACCAATTACCATTTTTTCTTTTCTGGAAACTTGGATGCCAAAATTCTAATCTGCATCTATGCGAATAGCGAAGAATCAGTACATAATAGATATAAAAAAAAAGTTTAAATCCTAGAAAGGTAGGCCCATCCAGGAATTACATACATTATATATTCCATAGATTGCATAAATAACACTATAAAAATAAATTCATAAATAAAATTGATGTTAGTGTTTAGTGAGTTAAAAATTATCGTGAACTTTCGTAAAAATATGAAATTTATCTGAATCTTGTAAAGAGAGACAAACTGCAGGTAAGTTTTTTTCTTATTCTGTGGTGGTAAGGGGTTAGCAGATATTTTATTGTTGTTTGTTCTATTTGTTTGTGTCATGTCAGATTCGTTTGTCATCTTTGTCCTGTTTTGTTCTCGTGAATATTTTGTTTAGTTATTTTGGTAACTAAATTTTATATACATTAAAGTGCACCAAGATCGTGTCCAAATTAATTTATAAAATTTGGCAATATAATCTACAAGTTGTGTGTAAAAATATATGGTTTTGGAAAATACAAGATATACTTTCAACAGAAAACTAGAATAATGCAAAATTAGAATTAATTAGCTTAATAATAAAATTAATGTATTCAGAAATAAAATATTTGTTTTTAAAAATACATATTAAAATTATACGGATATTACCTATAGTTGTGGTAAATGTGTCTCTAAATCGATGCATAAATATGTGTTAATGAACAAAAGATAATAATATAATTTTAGCCGATTAACAATATTTTTAGCTTTTTTCTCAGCTAATTTTGCCAAAAGTGAATTTCTCAAGTCTTACTTGTCATTTACATACCAAATAGTCCCATATTTTATCCACCAATTGGGTGGCTATTAACATTTATCCGTTTCATATACTTATATCAACAATAATAATAAATAAAGTTGCATTTTGAGATCATTTCTCTTAATTGTAAATTTACCGTTACAGAAAAAAGTAATACAACTAAAAAAATATCTATATTTGAATGTTTTTGTTTTGAAAAATTGAACATTTGAAATGTACATAAAAAAATATATACACACACACACACAAATAAACAGGGTGTTCAATTCAATATTTCTCACATCATATCAAATTTGGGCAT
>JANEYF010001425.1:0-12572 GCA_029963845.1 Rhamnusium bicolor
ATCCCGCGTAGGTGATAGCCCCGAGAGGGACCGTGGTTATCTGAACGATGCTTTCGGCAGAATTCTATTTCATCTGCCATCTTCTGTTTTAACAGATAACTAGCATTGGGAGCGGTAACTCGAACTGAAAATTTTCAGTTCGAGTTACCAGAAGCCGCAGTAAGCAGTTATCTGTTAGAACCTCAAGATGGCAGATGAGATTCTTGCCGAAACGTCGTTCAGGACAACCACGGTCCCTCTCGGGGCCTATCACCTACGCGGGAGTATACCCGGAAAACGAATTTAACATTCACCACCCGCGAAAACCTGAAAAACAATATATATATATATATATATATATATATATATATATATATATATATATATATATATATATATATATATATATATATATATATATATATATATTCTCAAATGGTGTACCCAGGTGGAGATAGTGGATTAGTTTGAAGGAAAAGGTCTTTATTTTTTCACAATCCTTTATTAATGATTACCGGTTTCGAAATGCCTAGCATTTCTTCATCAGATCATAAGGCTAAAGTAAAAAGTTATATATATATATATAAGTAGTTACACAAAACTAATTTTCAAAATTTTGAACAATTATTTGTAGACAACGAAATACAAATGGATTTAAGAATTAGATAAAAAGAGAACAAAATAAAAATAATAATTAAATGTTCTCTTTTTATCTAATTCTATAAATCCATTTGTATTTCGTTGTCTACAAATAATTGTTCAAAAAAATTTTTTGCTAGGCATTTCGAAACCGGTGTTTAAATATGTATACAGGGTGTTCTAAATATCACGTACATACGCAATGGGTATTCTTTGGCTTATTTCATGACTGAAAGTTTATATAAACATAGGCCCGCAAACACTTCTTTACTGATCTACAGGGTGTTGAAATTTGAAGATTTTTTTCTCTATAGCTCCTGTAGTTTTTTGAGATATTCAGCTCAAATTTGGAATAGAGGTTATGCTGTAGGGCTTACATCATTGGGCGTACCAAATGGTTGTGAGAAACTCACAGGGAGATTTTTCTCAGGAGTCATGCCCTTTTTCTCCCCCCTGAACTTTTTTTCGATGCGCCGCTGGTGGATTCTAAAATACAATATGAATTTTCTGTTTTATTTAGAAATCCTTTTTGGTCTCTTGTAGTTTTTCCGGATATGAGACCGTTACCGAGAAAAAGACAACACCCTCTAGATCAGTAAGAAAAGCGTTTGCGGACCTATGTTTACATAAACTTTCAGTCATGAAATAAGCCAAAGAATTAACCCTTGCGTATGTACATGATATTTGGGAACACCCTGTATATACAAATATATACATAAATCGTGGAGATGCAGTTATTTAATTTAGCCAACAATCCATACAGTTATGATTTTATAGATTTTCAAATGCCTTTCAATTAACCAGTTTTTTACAGTTCTTCAATATTTTGCGAAATGTTTGATTTTTCTATATTCTAGTGGTAGCACATTGCATATCTTAGGGTCTAGGTGTTCCTTTGACCAATAGACTTTTGCCTTTTTTAGGTTCTTACATTTTTTGTGTGCTTTAGTTCTTGTGTTATAAATGTGCTCATTAACTTGATTTATGTTTTTGTTTTGATACTGGTGTTATAGCAGTAGATTTGTCTCATACATTGCAATTTTGTTTCTACAAATAATTGTACCGTGGGATATCAAATTTTAACAAATTAATTCTTTTCTACTTGTTTTTCAACAGTTTAATACCGATGGGTATTTTAGCACTTTTCAGATAGTTTTTGTGAGCCTGAAATATCAAAAATGGTTTTTTCGAGAATTTTTTCTTTATTTTTCAAGATAAAAATTTGGAATTAGGGCACAGGATATTAGTCATAATTATACATTATTTGACCTAACCAGATCCAAAATATACACTTCCGGTTTAACCGGAATCACTAACACCTTTTTTGCACTGCATGTTTTCTTAATCTTATCCGATAGAGGATTGAATTACTTTTATAACGACTTTTTCAAAATCGAACCATAAATGATTTGACAAATGGAATTGTATGTGAATACTAAGAGGTCATGAAAATCATATTATTAAAGTTTATACCAGCGGCCCGTACTTATGGGTCGCTGATAATATGTAGTAAATAGCTAGTTATTAACACAAAGGCATTTTTTAAACATTTTTCACCCAAAACAAATGACGTTTTTGGCAAAACAATTAATTTATGACGGTTTTTTTAAAACAAATATTTTATAAAATATAAACGGCCAAAACTATTTTTTTCTAAATGGTACTCTATACATTTTTTACGTGCTTTCGGTAGAGCTTTGGATTAGCTTTCCGAGGCAATTTTGAAATTTTAAATCGGCCCATAAATGGACGTGACTCTGCGGTTTGAAATTCTTGATTTGTCATTTTGTTCTTTGCTTAGACATTTCAAAGCATACTATTTTCCTGTTAATTACTGACAAAACTCTCGAAATTCAAACTGTATTTTCAGGTCCATTTTATGGACCGATTTTAAATTTTAAAATTGTGATGAAGAACTAATTTAAAACTCTAACGAAAGCATGTTAAATATACAGGCACCACTTAAACACAGTGAGTTTTAGCCGTTTATTTTTTTATAAAACATTTATTTTAAAATAACCTGTCATAAAACTAATTAAATTGGTAAAACAGTAATTTGCCTGAGGTGAAAAAATTTAAAAATACCTTTCAGTTAATGCCTATTTACTAAGTATTATGAACGTTAATATGATATTAATGCCCACTTAGTAATCACATACAAATCAATTTTTCAAGGTCATTTCTGATCCCATTTTGATTTGGAAAAAACCATTATAAAGGTCATTTAAACCTCTATCGGATAAGATCTAAAAATATACAGAGTGCCATTTAAATTAAAAAAAGCTACTAGTACTTCCTGTTCAACAGAAGGTGTATTTTTGGGTCTGGTTAGGTCAAGAAATGTACTTTTTATGCCAATATCTTGTACCCTAATTTCAAATTTTTTATCTTGAAAAACAAAGAAAAAGTGGGGTACATAGTCTTGTGGGCACCTGGTATATTATTAAGAATATTTACAGTTGATTATAGTATTATACAAAAACAGAAATAACTGATCTTCAATGGAGTTTTTTTGATATTATTCAGTGTCTTAAATTTTCTCCTATACAATGGCAACTGTCATCTTTGCTCGGTTTTTGGTATTTATTATCTAGTGTTTCCCTTTATAAAATATACCTTTGATACAAAATATATCTGATACAAAATTTATGTTTGCTACCCATAAATTTGATATATAACTCAATCTCACTCCTTTTTTTCACGTAGGAGTGTAGGATATAAAAATGTTATTTTTAAATCAAATAAGAAACTGGTGAAAAATGAAACGATTTTATTTGAGTTTCTATACAGAAGACGTTCTGAGAGTTAGCAGTTTTAAGAAAAAAGAACGCTTAATAAAAAACTCATAAGTATGTTATGAGAGGGCTGTGTTTTTCATCTGACAATTAAAATCATAATAATTGCAAATTAGATTAATTAATTGAAATAATTTACCATAAATTTAAATGATGAAAGACGAATAAATTAATAAGTAATAATTAATTCAAACGTAGCTAATTGCTAGTTGTATTTTCTTATTTGTTTTAAATTCTCGACGAATGTGCCCATGTGAGGTCATATGACAGGGAGTGATATAAAAGTCTTGTTTTTTACTCACACGATTATATTTTTATAACGACTAGTTTTTCAAAGTTAATTCGACCTCATCTTCAGGTAATAATTAAAACATGAGAGTTGTCTTAATTGTAATTTGACATCATCTTTAACAGTTTTTATAACTCCAATATGTTTTAATTATTAACCCGAAATTGAGGTCAGATTAACCTTGAAACTAGTAGTTTTAGAAATATACTTGTATGAGAAAAAATAAGATATTTTATCACCCCCTATCATATTCCAGTTTTCTGAAATTAGTAAATATTGTTAACATCATTATCGTTATTATTTACTTTTTTCTCCGATAATATTTAACTACGTTTCATCACTTTACTAAAAGTAATATAGAAACATTTCAACACATTATTTCTAAAATATCGTTTTTCTGCTATCAATCTCAGCTTGCTTTTCCAATGAAATTTTCACGAAAATTTGCATTGTGCCACATACCAAAATCAGTCACTGGATAACTCCGCCGAATAGGAAGTGTAGGAACATCTAATAATAATGCTAACTACCAGTCGTAAAACACCACAGTCCATTCGTTTGATGCGTAGGATAATGGAATTTTGTATACATGAAGAAAGGAGGCATTAGACTGTGCTTGTTGGCGACCATGCATCCACCTAGACAAAAAAAGTATGTACGCTGCCTCATGAAATTTAGAGTAAAGAGCACTAAGCACAACAGTAATAAATATAGTTAAAAAAACTAAAAACACGCTTTTAAAGCACATCAAACTAAAAAAGTGAAAAATAAATATTAATATAAACTGAAAACAATAATGAACGAAAAATACTGGTATTATTGTGAAAAAAGCGTGGGTTGCTCGATATACGAAAAAATATGGCACAAAGCGCCCCACGCTTTTTTTCACAATAATACTAGTATTTTCGTTCATTATTGTTTTCAGTTTATATTAATAATTATTTTTCACTTTTAGTTTGATGTGCTTTAAAAGCGTGTTTTTTAGTTTTTTTTAAACTATATTTATTTTTTCACTTTTTAGTTTGATGTGCTATGAAAGCGTGTTTTTTAGTTTTTTAAACTATATTTATATTGCTTATTGATGCTGATATTATAACATATTACGATCCAACAGATACTTCTGAAAAAAAAAATACATTTTTTTTCAGCCATAGACGAGATTTGAACTCACGCCCGAGGAGTCCTTCGTTTCGCGTGGACTAAGACTTGTGCCTTAACCTGCTCGGCCATCGAACGAACTGAGAATCACGGAATGTACTAATAGTAATAAGCCACTTGCTCTCACGCAGAGGATACGTGAGGAAAGGAAATTATTTAATTCTGGCGATCCTGATCAGGATAATGATATAAACTTATCAAATTATTGTATTGTTACCGGTTCTTCGTAAGTGTACAAAGTTTCAATTAAATCTGTCCGTTTAAAGTGGGTCAAAATCGAGTCCAAAGAGTCGGTTACAAACAAACAAACAAACATACAAGTGAAGCTAATGAGAGCGTATTAGAAATTGGTTAAATTAGGCTTAGAAACTGATTCTGATGGTGATACAGAAATATTAAATTCTTTACCAAATGTCTCGCTTTACTTTCTACATAAAAAAATTTATTAAATAGTAATCTGCATTAATTTTCTTGAGGTTAAAATATCAGATGTGGCCAGCAAACAACTTTCTTATACCAGTATATATATCATCCTGATCTAAAAAAATCATTCTGTTTAATTCTTTACTTACCTCAATTAAATTTTAAAAACGTACCTTGAAATATTTCAAAACAAGTTTTAATAATTAATTATCAGCGTCCTTCGATACTGTCAATAATAATTCATGTCATATATTTTAATAATTGCTTCTTATTGACATTGATATGTTTGTAACTAAATTAGATATTTCAAATGTCAAACTGCCAGATTTATCCTAAACCCATTTTATGAGGTCAAATGCGTACAAAATTTCAGTTTAGATCAGCTTTATTTTGAAAATATATTTTATTCTCTTCAATAGTAGATATGACTTATAATCTTTCATCAAGAATATATTTTTTGGAAAGTCAAATACAAAAAGTTTGCGTCCAGTGGACCAATTTTGCTCATCACCGAATTTTTTCATGAACAAGTGTATCAAATTTGAAAGATTTTTCTCAAAAACTGTGGTTGCTATCGTGATACTACAGACATGCAGACAGATTTTTTCCATAAAGTTATGTTTTTTTTCATTATAATTCGTCGAGATTCGTCCAGAAATGCAATAAAAATTTTTAATTTTTTACCCCTTCTTTCATTCATTATGTCTCTTCTGGTGGTACCACATTCACCAAATATAACGTATCACCTAAAATGTTGTTGACAATCTTAACTGCCAAATTTGGGTAGTCTCCCATTAGAATTTTTTTAAATTATCGCGGATACACACATACACACACACATCCACACAGACATCAATCGGAAAATAGTCAGACTGGATTCAGGAGGGTTCAAAATGTATAAATCAATCAAAATCTCGAGGTAGAAAAAAATCACGATTACTATATTTCCTTATATTAGGTATAAGAAAGTAAAAAAGAGAAAAGAATAATTAACATCGATTAAGTGATAAATTGGCAAATATCTAAAGACACATCTTATATTGATAATAATTAAAACATCTTAATATCAATACATAGCAATAAAATAAATAAAAATAATAATTGTAACTGTTGGGGAATATCCTGTGAAAATAATTTAGTTATATTCCCTGAAGAAATAATTGTTTATTTTTATTTTAACCAAGAAATTGCAAAAAATAAAGAAATTTTCTATTATCCAACACTTGGTTCTCCTCAGTTTTTTTAAGGCATTGGACATAATCCATTGGCCAGTCACAATTATGTAGATACAGATATAACTATGTATATGTATAGAGTAATAAAAATAAAAACTTAACCTATACAACGTAAGAAGAAAATTATATTGAAGAGATACGAGAGTGAATTATTGATGAAATATTAATATTTATTATCGTTACAATTTTTGGCCTTAATAATAAAGGCAAGAGTGAAAGTAACAAAAAAAAGTATTTAAAGTGCCCTTCTGTATACAAAAATCTTTCTTTAAACCAAGTGCAGAAACGACAGTGACTAGCTCAGTGAGCGGTGGGGTGAGTAGGTTGATGTATGGGTGTTAATACGTAAACAATAAAATATTACATAAAAAATGTATAATTCTACATTTCTTATCAAATAAATGCAACCGTGAACAAGAGTGTTCATTTTTACGATGCGAAATAGAAAAAATATCACACCTTTGAATGATATTTATTATATTCAATATTTAAAATGACCCTGAAGGGGTCCAGTATTAGCCATAATAACATTAGTATTATTTCACTTAAATAAGAATTTTAAACATAAACTAGTACAAATATATTCAGTAATAATCCGGTAGATATACAAAAAAAAAATTAAATTTATGCATGTTAAGAAAATGTGGTAATGAGCTCAAAGTGTAAATATATGAGATTATTGCGAAAATGATTACTTTGGTTTACATAAAAAAATTAAATAACTATTAAAATATTGCACACATAATATCAATTAAAGTACTTGACTTAAATGCACCAACGAAAACTTTGCAGGTGTCCTGAATTATTAGGAAGCGTATTTTCTCATAAAATAAACAACGTAAACAAAATAAATAGAAGAAGTCAAATTTTAAGGGTGATTTAATAAACAGATTAAATAAACGTAGTGAACTTCAAATTTGTCTATCAAATATTTTTATCAAAATGCTTGATGTCAAATTTTTCAGGTAGAAAAGGGAGGAATACTAAATTACAAATGGCGAGGAATCGAGACTTCAAGGAATCCAAAAGGTCCAAGAAGCTCCAGGAACGCAAATAAATCTCAAATACTCAATAACAGCCAAAATTATCCAAAAAGATTGAAGATTGTCCAAAAATTCCAAAATTTTGCAAGTGGATACAAAAAGAAAATTTCCAAAATCCAAATGTGTTCAAAGTTATACAAATGTAACCCAAATAGTTCCAAAAAGCCCAAGAAACCTTGGAGACATTAGGTGGGTTTCTATTAAGGAAATTTACACTTAGCTTTTAGATGACAAATTGACTCCAATGTGGTTCAATGAGTCAAAATTATTCCAAAATATCACAAGTCGGTTAAAATTTTACAAAAAGGTAAATCACTTGTTCCTTATTTTCGTATACTCCTAGTAGGAAAAATCTCAAAATTAAAGAAAACGTGAAAATATGCGACCACACCTTCTATATCAATGAACCTAATTCCAAAAAGCTATCCTTTTTTAACACGCTTTTATTAGCTTCACTTGTATGTTTGTTTGTTTGTTTGTTTGTTTGTAACCGACTCTTTGGACTCGATTTTGACCCACTTTAAACGAACAGATTTAATTGAAACTTTGTACACTTACGAAGAACCGGTAACAATACAATAATTTGATAAGTTTATATCATTATCCGATCAGGATCGCCAGTCCTTTCCTCACGTATCCTCTGCGTGAGAGCAAGAGGCTTAATATTGTAAGTATATTCCGTGATTCTCAGTTCGGTCGTTGGCCGAGTAGGCAAGTCTTAGTCGACAAGAAACGACGGACTCTCGGGCGTGAGTTCAAACCCCATGGCTGAAATAAAAAAATATTTTTTTTCAGAAATATCTGTTGGATCGTAATATGTTATAATATCAGCATCAATAAGCAATATAAATATAGTTTAAAAAAAACTACAAAACACGCTTTCATAGCACATCAAACTAAAAAGTGAAAAATAAATATAGTTTAAAAAAACAAAAAACACGCTTTTAAAGCACATCAAACTAAAAAGTGAAAAATAATTATTAATATAAACTGAAAAACAATAATGAACGAAAAATACTAGTATTATTGTGAAAAAGCGTGGGGCGCTTTGTGCCTTATTTTTCGTATATCGAGCAACCCACGCTTTTTTCACAATAATACTAGTATTTTTCGTTCATTATTGTATTCAGTTTATATTAATAATTATTTTTCACTTTTTTAGTTTGATGTGCTTTAAAAGCGTGTTTTTTAGTTTTTTTAAACTATATTTATTCCAAGTGAATCCCAGTCTTGTTAGAAAGTTATTGTCAATTTGACGAGGAAGAAAAATTATGCGAAAATATTACAGGTACTTAAGATAATTAAATATACTCCAGGTGTCAGGGTTTTGATAAATAAAACCTTAATTAATAATTATTTAACTAATTTAATATTTAAACTTCAAAACATACGCATTTAGTGCCGCTCAAGAATTATGGAAAAAGTAACGTTTTAGCGATTGTCCATTTTTGGTGTAACTAAATGGCTATGGCATCAAATTTACAAAAATAAAGGAAGACGTCTATAGAATATCTTAATATCACAGAATTATATTCAATTAATGTACGCTACGATAATAAATTAAAAGATAAAATTTAGACTCTAAAGTAACAATTTAGCCATACCGCTGAGATAACGTGACGAGTCTATACCAAGATAAGATGTAACCTTCTTAGCGTTATTATAAATTTGTAAGAAATTTACAACTGGATTCTTTACTAATAGTCATTTTTAAGGCACTTAAAACAGACGTTTTTAAAAATTGTATCTACCATATCAGTTACACTAGAACTTCAAAATTTAAACTGATCCTAGATAAAATGCTACTTGAGGGTATAGGCAAACAAAATTTAAACTAGATGTAGAATAGATGATTACTTGGACATAAAAAGAAATTGAAAATTTTCTCAACTTTGATGTTTAATATTGTACATGTTAAGAATATATTTGCCATAGTCGTGTGATCAGGCCATAAAACAACTCTATAAAGATAAACTGTAAAAGTTATACTTAAAAATGTTAATAAGTTTCCTGCTTCGTGAAACTTTCTAAAAACAAACATAATTTTAAGGTCTAATTACTATATTAACGTCCTGCCGGAGTTTATGACACTTAAGCTATTTCTACCACCAACCAGAACAAACACAAACACAAAAACAATTTCGTCTGACATTATTTGCTAGATGCCGCAGCTGGGACTCGAACTCAGGAGAGCTTGACATAAACTAGTCCATCTAATCCATACAGCAACACCTAGTCAACTTAGGCTATATTCTTGGCATTTAAAAACACCACTATACATCCAGGAACCTAGCTAGGACCCTTTGGTCTCAAGCCTTAATGTATAAGCACTTCAACCACTAATCAGGAAATAATTGCAATTTGAGGTGCTGCACCTACAATGGCAATTGACGAAAACAGTATAAATATATCTTTTATCATATATCTATTGTCCAGTATGTATATGTAACACATAATATAATTGATTCGCGTAAAACTTGGAAGTTTATTTAAATTTGTTAAAGGATTTTTAATATCGTCTATAAACCTGTTGTTAATGTTACCCATTTTATATAAAATACAAAGTCCATTTCAAAACATAAAACCCTTTAACACGTAATTTGTGCACTGTGGTATATAGGAGTCAACTAGTGAAGTTCTATTTAATGAATGGTATTATTGAGCAATGTGATCACCTCAGGTTTGAGGGTTAACATGTGATTTTGGCCGATGTTCATTCAACATTAACCACGTATCTAGAAGCACATTATTTGTTGCACAAATATTTATTAATTTCGAGTATTGCAAATTTCACAAACAAATTTTTTATTTTAATTTGTGCATGTATTTAAGTAAATAAAAGTAAACAATTTTCTTTCATCAAAATAATTAAATTTTTTTTTTAATATTCAAATTGCAAAAACTCTGTAGTGGTAAATACTGTTATATTTCTTAATTTAATCATGATACTAGGGAAAATAGGTTATACATATTCATTTTTACTTTTTCTCCTTCTTAAACATTTATCTCCACATTATTTTTAATTTCATTGTTTCTTATACCTATTTGGCCATGGCTGGGATGTTTCAAGTTTATTGCAGTAAGTTGCTGGTGGATAGATTTACAGAGGTTCTTTCAAGTCGCTGGTTTATGTCAGCTCAAGTTTTACAACAACTCTCCATGTCGACGGCACCTTTGATGCTTCGCACTGATGAAAGTTGACAGCCGGAGCCAGAAGCCGTATGACTTGAATAATCCTCTGTTGGTGGCTTTTTGCAATCAAGATTTTAACAATTTTTCAATTTAATTTTTCAATTTTTCACCTTTATATTTCATTTACTAATATTGCCATTTTCAGATATATAGAACTCTTATATTATTTTTTGTTAAAATTAATCCTGCAGATAGCTAAGAAATTCTATGTCACACTAACACTGAAGAAAAATACTTAAATACTGTACAGTATGCTCGAAGGCGTATCATCAACTAAGTTAACATCCTATGAAGATAATTAATACCGAGTTTTAATCACCTTAAGGGCAGCTTGTTCACGAGAATTATGTTCTAGTAAATTTAATGTCGGCAGCAAAAACAGACTTTAAACTTTTTACAAGTGAAGGTATTTATCATACCAGCGTAATGTTTGTAGAAAACTACAATTAAAAACAGATGATAAATACTGACGAAAGTTTTACTTGGATACTTTGAACTGAAATAAAACTAAGAGGATTAAGCATAAATGAGTAGATGTATGTGTATTATTACAATTTGCTTCAAATAATAATTTTCTTCGTATTTATTATCTTGTCATGAAATGTGTATTATGAAATAGTTATTGTAAATTATTACATTTTGTTGGCGTGCTAAGAAATTTTATATAAAATAAAGGTTTGGTTAAGAGGAATGATGGGACATTACGACAATTTTTTAGATTTTGTTTATTTCTACAATGATTAAACACACATTTCTTTCGTTTAGTTGATAAACATACCCATCTTATTCTTAGTAAGTTGATGAATGACTTTGGGAACCCTAATAAGACGCTTCCTACTTCGTCAGGTATCATATTTACCATTGAAAGCTAAAATTAAGACATAATAATTTGATGAGGTATAGACTTCGATTGGGGTCAACCATATTTGAAAGATGAATTAGTTGGAATCATCCAGATTTTAGTAACATTTAAGTTTGCAACCAGTATAAACAAGACCGAGATTGTACTGTTAAAATAACATAAAACAACATACAAATTAGACAACCACCTAATCCATAAGCAGAAGCTGTACGGAGATGGTTACACTTTGAAAAACGTATACACAGAATCATTCCTTCTTATGTTACTATTAGTCGAAGCTGGGTATCGAACCCAGGTAAATAATATAGTCTATTCGTTTTAAGAATGAAGCGTCCGATTTTAGATAGAGCTATTTCCAAGCTTTTCATTGTTCAAAGTGGCGGGCAAGGTTAGATTCCGTCACTTCTATGGACTATTGTCAACTATGGAGTCCAGGATCAGCAAAGTTTATTTTCAGGAGCGAAAGTTAACTATCGAATTGAAGTAACTTTATGTTAGGTGGTCATTGTGTTAAACATAAACACATTAAAAACGAAAATTATATGGTTGGACGAAATCATGGAAAATATAACTTTCTACAGTTAACATGTGATATTCTGATAAAGATTTCAGTTCAAGCAATTAAAGTTTAAAAAACTTTCATCGTTTGAACTGTAAATTTTATAAATAACATTATGTATTTTATTATCTATAATACCTATAATGATTTATTTGATAAATTTCGACTTTTATTTATGATTTTACAGGCAACTATGTTCTACTATTTGAAATTCATAATGCAGCTTGATTTAACCGAATTTTTTTATTTTTTGTAGGTCAATGAGAGATGGTAGCACAGATGGCTAGAGCGTTGTTGTATGGCAGATTACGGCTAGTTATTTCTGTCTCTTCTGAGTTTGAGTTTCAGCTGCGGCATTTGGCAAATGTCGGAGGGACTCATTATTGCGTGTGTCTATC
>JANEYF010001426.1:0-246204 GCA_029963845.1 Rhamnusium bicolor
AATTTCCTCAACCGCCAGCAGAAACTTCTACCGATGAAGATGAGGATAATACAAGCTTAACTTCCTCGACATCATCTAGGTCGAATAAGGGATTTGCAGAAAAAGATGGACTAATTTATATTGCGGGATTTTTAGCCAAGAAGTTATAAGCAAAATATCCAGATCTCGGAGAGTACACCTATAAAACTGATGAAGCTAAAAATTTCCATTCATATAGTATGCCGTCCTAGTAGAGCCTCTCATTTGGAGGATTAATCCAACCATCCCAAGCCTGGTCAAAAAATGTTACAGATATGGAAAAATATTTTAGTAAATTTCATAAAAGTTCATTGTAAAAACATAGTTAAGAAAGCAACTACTTTCATATGTAAAAATTGTTGATATGTGCACTTCTGTCTATGTAATATAGATGGCGCCAGCTGTTCTAAGAGAAAAAGTCAGTCTGCTATGCTCCATGCTGTTGGGCCTTGTATTAAAAGTTTGTTGTGATAAAACGTTGTTTTACTCGAAATCCATCTAGGCCACATGCTTTACACTGCCAAATCCCATAGATTATGGGCCGAGAATCATCTTGAGCTAGTTTGGTGAGAACAAGAAGTCGCAAATACGGTGAAAAATTTAAAAACAATTTTGGTGCCAGTCGCTGTGTGTCGAAGGTTTCAATTGTGAACAGGGCCGCCATTCCAAGTAACCAAATAGTAAACGTAAAACCGTTTGATGGCACGGAGTTTTCAAACTGGGAATTTCGTGTGAAATTAATACTGGAACAAGCGGGAGTTTTAGAAGTTCTAGATACTGACCCACCCGTGAATGCTGATGAACTTGCGAACTTTAAAAAGTGCGATGTGAAAGCTAGAAATATAATAGTGCAGTGTTTGTCTGATACTTTGTTGGAAATGATAGAATCCAAGTCTACAGTAAAAGAAATTATGAAGGCTCTTAGTTCTACGTACCAGAAAAAAAGGAATTTCAACACAAGATCAATTACAGAAAAAAGCTTAGAAGATTGAAGTTTACTGAGGGCACAGCATTAAATATTTTCTCACAGAATTTGAACAGACAGTGTATGAACTAAAAAGTGCAGGTGGAAAAATGGATCAAAGTGAAACTGTGTCACAGTTGCTTTCGTCTGTGCCTGAAACGTACCAAGCAGTCACAACATTATGTTCTGCCAAGACGAATCAAAAATAACACCTGACTTCGTTAAAAACAAGTTACCCATGGAAGAGTCAAGACAGGTTAAAGCTCTTGTAGAAAGTAGTAGCAATGAGGCAGCGTTTTCAGGGTACAAGAAAAAGTGGAATAAAAAGTGGAACAGAAAAGGAAGTCAGACTGAAAATAAGAAAAAACGAGTTTCCTTTTAAATGTCATGGTTGTGGCATTGTAGGGCACAAGAAATATGAATGTCCGAAAAACCGGAAGAAAGATGAAAAGGCAAATGTAGCAGAAAATATTGACAGTGAAGATATTATATCGTTTTTGACAGCAGCTAATAGTTCACTAGCATGTATCGATCAAAACTTTAAAGAGTTCAAATTCATCATTGACAGTGGAGCCACAAACCATCTAGTAAACAAAACCACAGGGAATTTTTTGAAAGATAAGGAGGCAATCTCACATGTGATAAGTGTAGCCAAATGAGGAGAAACAATAGAAGCTACGAAGCAAGGTAATCTTCACTTGAAACTAGAAAATGGCAGAGAAATATTTATGAGAAATGTATGGATGTGTGATAAACTTCTTCACAACTTATTGTCAGTTCGAAAACTTGAAGAGAAAGGGTTCCAGATTTTATTTAAAAATAAAGAAGTCCTTATAATGAAAAATAGTGAAGTTTTGTTAAATGATCAACTGATGGGAAATTTATATGTTGCTACATTGAGATTATCACAGAGTTTTACTGATACTGCTTATGCAACAATAGAGGACATGTTATTATATAGAAGAATGGGTCATTCATCACAATTTCCAGCACCGGGTGTATGTGAGGTATGTTTACAAGGAAAGCTTACTAGACTACCTTTTAAAAGTATACCAAAAGACAGAAAAGCTAAACGCATCCTAGAAGTGATCTCGAGTGATGTGTGTGGGCCAATAAACCCTCCTAAACATGATGGAAAACAGTATTATGTAAGCTTTATTGACCATTTCTCTCATTTTGCTGTAATTTACTTGATAACAAGAAAAAGTTGTAACAGTCCATTTCTAGATTTAATTAATTTTCGTTTTATTTAATGCTAATTGCATAATTTGGTTGGAGGTCAACCTTACAAATTCTAGAACCGACTTTTATTAATTTGTAAATTTGTAAATCTTTGATAATGTGTGCGACACTGGTCCTCTTTTATTAATTTGTAAATTTGTAAATCTTTGACAATGTGTGCGACACTGGACCTCTAGTGCACCCGCGCGAACTCCGCTGTGTGAGGGACAAGGGGGACGCTAGGACGACACAGTGAGGTTTCGCGAGAGACTTGAGTTGACCTTTGAGCGAAATAGTCGTAGTGTACATTGCTAAAATTGTGTTGCACGATGATATATGGTTAAGCTGTTATAGTAATAGAGTTACGAATTGAGGCATAGGAAAGCCATGTGAGAAGGTAGGATCACTCATTATTATTAAAATAGGTACCTATTCGAAAATTAAATAGTTTCCGCTCCGAGTTGGAGTTGGAAATCTGCAGATTTAAATTTGCATCAACGGGCTGATTTGCCTGTCCAATGAACTAGAGGTGGAGAAAGCCCCCTAGACTTTTTTTTAATTTGCTATTGAGCTGTGCGAGACACTTTAGTGAAAAAAAAACAACCGTTCTTTCCCCTTTTCAACGGCACTAGTGTGTGTAACTTTTATAGACTTTTATATAAACGAAAAAGAAAAGCGGGTGGTGCCCTAAAACAAACTTGTTAAGTGATATGATTCTAAGATTTTCTGAAGTTTGAATTTATGTATTTGTACCTAGTTTATTATTTGCTAACCACGCCCTGACTCTATTATGTATTATATTCTGAATATATGTATGTATTTTTTATGTTGTTTCATTTGAATCATTAAAGTTAGTTAAAATAGCGAAGAAAGCAAAAAGCTTCGTTATAAAGTAAGGTTTTAAACAAATTTCAACAATATGTAAAGTTTGTACAGGCAAAATTTGGCACAAAAATAGAAAGAATTCGCTGTGATAATGGTGGTGAGTACACCTCAGCAGAATTTAAAAATTTTTGTTTAAAAATGGAATAAAATGTCAGTATACAACAGCTAGGAACCCAGAACAGAACGGAGTTGCTGAGAGATACAACAGAACTATCATGGATAAAGCAAAATGTTTGATTTTTGATTCAAAACTAGATAAATCTCTCTGGGGTGAAGCAGTGAGAACTGCTGCATTTCTCACAAATCGCACTCCAACTACTGTATTACCAAAGAATACAACTCCAGCAGAAATTTGGTACGAGCAGAAGCCCAATATGCAAAAAGTTAAACTTTTTGGCTCAATGACATATAACCTGATTCCTAAAGAAGATCGAAAAACAAAACTCGACTCACACAGTCAGAAACTGATCATGGTAGGTTATACAGACAACGGTTACCGGTTGTGGGACGAAGAAAATAAAAAGATTGTTCTAGGAAGAAATGTTGCGTTTGATGAAACCAATGAAAAGAAAATACCCATAGAAATTAGTGAAGAAATAGAAGAAATTCAGACAGAAGAAGAAGGAAAAGAAAATGACAAAGAAAAAAACAAAAATTAAGAGATAAAATTTGAGTGAAAATATTAGAAATACAGACGAAACTACAAATACAAGAAGAAGTACCAGGAATAAACAGTTACCCAAATATTTAGAAGACTATGAAGTTGATTTAGACCCATAATTTGAGGCAAATTTAATGGCAGCCTTGTCGGCAGGAAGCCTGATCTCGGACTTACCACAAAATTTCACTGAAACAGTCAGGTATGATGGACGGAAGGCAGCAAGTCAAGAGGAGTTGAAATCATTATAGGAGAGCCAAACTTGGGAGCTAGTGTCACCACCTGAAGATACAGAAATAATATACTCAAAGTGGGTGTTCTGTGAAAAAGTGTTAGACGGGAAAATTTGTAAAAAGGCACATCTTGTTGCACGCGGTGTTCACTGGACGAAGATGTGTACGCGCCAGTAGCCTGAATGGTTACTATCAGAGTGTTGTTATCGTTGTTCATCGAATATGATCTGCATGTACAACAACTTGATGTGAGTTCGGCATTTATCTATGGTACGTTGGATACACCAGTGTACATGTATCAACCAGAAGGACTCGGAAAAGACCCTAATCTAGTATGTAAGTTAACTAAGTCATTGTATGGGTTGAAGCAAGCTCCTAAGTGTTGGAACTCATTGTTTCACAAAAAATTAACTGATTTAGGCTTAAAACGATCACAAAAGGATCCATGCTTATACTTTAATAATAATACATTCCTCTTAGTTTATGTTAATGATATAATTTTGTTTCCAAAAAGTTTAGAAATTTTAGAGTGTATTAAAAACAAACTCTCAAAAATGTTTAAGATGAAAGATTTTAAAAACAAAAATATTACTTTTTTAGACTTACAAATTAACGAAGTTAATAATGTATTATACATTTGTCAAAAAGAATTACAGTGAAATCTCCCTTAACGGACACCTGCCATAAGCGGACCCCTCTGTTAAACGGACATTTTTCTTAGCACCGTTTGGATGTAATGTATTTGAAATTGCATGTCAACTATTTAAGTGGACTGACTCTCCGTTAAACGGACGCAGACAACACAATTGGCCAACCTTGAGAAAATTCCCTCCTTTAAGCGCACGGTATGCGTGCTTGTATCAGGGGAGCAGGAAAGTCGGAGAATTATCTAACCGAGTACATGTTTCATTACATTCCATACATCAGTCGTCATATGTGCGTATACCTTTGTGCATATAACACTTTAAATTTTTGTAAAATAATTCCTATTTGTGGTAAGTTTTGTTAGTTACATTGAGTATTAAAAGTTAATTTAATTTTTGTGTAGTGTTACCATGGCTACCAAAACTAAGAAGCGCATGTTAATATTAAAAGAAAAAATTCAAATTCTGGACTGGTTTAACGAACATAAATCTAGCGTGCGAAATTTGGCAATGAAATTTGATATAGGAAAAACCCAAGCAGCAAATATTGGAAAAAATAAAGATGAATTAGTGAAGAAATGGCATGCAAGCGGAAACGTTAATGAAAATCGAAGCTTTCTGAAGACTGATGGACTGAAAATAGACCAACTAATTTACGAGTGGTTTATAAAAGCACGAAACAAAAACATTCCTCTGTCCGAACCAATTGTAAGAGCGAAAGCCAAAGAGATTGCAGAGACGTTGGGTATTGAAAATTTTAAAGCATCTGAAGGGTGGCTCGAAAATTCAGAATTCGTCATAACATCACTTTTAAATGTATTTTTGGAGAATCTGCCAGTGTTAATGAAGAAGATGTTGCTAATTTTGTCGAAAAGTTACCCTCCCTAAATCGGGACTATGATCCAGAAAATATTTATAACGCTGATGAAATCGGGTTATTTTTTCGAGCTTTGCCCGATAAGACCCTCGCATTAAAAACGAGAAAAATGTTCAGGGGGAAAAATGAGCAAAGACCAACTGACAGTTTTGCATTGTGTTAGTATAGCATTTAAGAAAGTCGGTGTGAATTCCTTACCTGTGGACTGGAAATCTAACAAAAAGGCCTGGGTGACTTGCCAAATTATGACGGAATGGTTACTCCAGTTCGATAGAAAAATGAGACTACAGAAGAGAAAAATACTTCTTTTTTTGGATACTGCTGCGCGTCACATCCCCGAGATCTAGAGTTGAGCAACATAAAAATATTATTTCTTCCTCCTAACACTACGGTGATTTGCCAGCTATTAGACCAAGGCATCATCAACAACTTTAAAATATTTTACAGAATGCTTGTTTTGATCCAGAGGATGAAATGCCTCTGGCTGCCTATGCACAAATGCAGAGGGCATTGATCGTGACCGGCAATAACAACATTGATCCAGAAGATTTTATTAATTTGAATGTCCAACTTGCTGTTGAAGATGACGATATTGACTCTGCAACAAAAGATGCTGCTTCGCACCCTGAGGAAAACGAAGAAGAAATAGAGGACATGTTGTTTATAGATTACCCAATAAAAAATCAGACAGATGCCTTAATGACAGTGAAACAACTTAAACTGTTTGCAAAGAATCAGGGCGACCTGAAATCTTATGAACACGCATCAAATATGGAAGACCACTATGTTAACTCAATATTTGAAAGCAAATATAAAAAACAAACTACGTTATTCGATTTTTTTCCCAAAAAATAGTTTGTGTGAAAAATATGTATGTATATGTATGTACATACATAGGTACATAATACATACATAAGCGTTGTTCATGATTTATTATTTAAAATGTTTAAGTATATAGTTATTGGTACATGTGTACATACTTTCAAATGTTTAACCTGTTTATTTAATAAATTTTGTTTGTTTATAAGTACGTATTTTATTTGAAAATTTTGCCATTTCTATTAAGAGGACACCTCTGTTAACCGGACAAAAATGATGGCACCGTCGGTGTCCGCTTATAGGAGATTTTACAGTAATTAGAAAAGTTTTAAAAAATTTTTGCATGAATGACTGTAAACTCTCTGATTTACCCATGCAGCCAAAATTACAATTGCCTGTTCAGTCTGGAATCGTAAATGATAAATTACCCTATCTTCAACTCGTAGGTTGTTTGATGTATTTAATGCTAGGCTCTAGACCCGACATTAGTTTTAGTATCACATACTTTAGTCAATTTCAAAATAGGTATTCTGATGAGCACTGGAATCACAAAAAAAATGTTTTGAGATATTTAAAACAAACCGAGAATTTTGGTTTAAGATTCACAAAGAGTAGTGATTCAAATGTTTATTTAGTCTGTCTCTGATTTTGCCAACAGTATTGTCGATCGTAAGAGTATAACTGGTTTTGTAATAAAAATGAATAACAATGTGGTGTACTGGAAAACGAAAAAGCAAAGTATTGTCACGTTATCCAGTGCCAAATCCGAATATGTTGCTTTATCTACCTGCATAACAGAAAACCTTTTCTTAGCACAAATGCTATCAGAAATTACAAATTTTAATGTTTACCCGATTCAAATTTTTGAAGACAAAATGACCTCAACTTTAAAATCGAAACGTACTAAACACATAGATATCAAACATCACTTTGTAAGAGATTGTGTAGCTGAATATAAGATTAAATTATTTTATATTCAAACTGATAAGCAGCAGGCGGATATTCTTACAAAGCAATTACCTGGTCCTAAATTTAAATATCTTAGAAATATCTTGAATGTTAACTTATTGTAAAAAATAGAATTAAAACTATAGTTTTTTTTGTGCTGTTTATTTCCAAATGATTAGAAATAAGTATGTAATATTGTGTTTGTTACTTACCTTTCTAATATTACAGAATTGAAGGGAGGTGTTGATATGTGCACTTCTGTCTATGTAATATAGATGGCGCTAGCTGTTCTAAGAGAAAAAGTCAGTCTGGCCATGCTCCATGCTGTTGGGCCTTGTATTAAAAGTTTGTTGTGATAAAACGTTGGTTTACTCGAAATCCATCTAAGCTTTACACTGCCAAATCCCATAAAAATTACCAAATATACCACAAGAGCTAGTTAAAAGTTTTGTTAGGCAAGGAGTATTTATTCATATAAAATATCTTAATACAATTAAGAGGGAAAAACAATTACCAATTACACAGATCAGGCAAGAAAAACTGCTAAGAAAATGAGGAAAATCACAGATTAAACTTTCAAATATTTTTTTTATAAAACACCTTTGAGGATTTGATTTTTTTCCATGTTTAAATAACTATATAGTCAATATGTATATGAAGAGCTTTATTCCTAAACTCACTAAGTCCAAATTAGTGAAAATTGAAGTAAATCTGCTACACGTTTCTATTAAGAGGTTCCAAGTCAAATATATATTTTTTATTTTCCAATACTGAATTATGTCCCACTCATTTGCAGTGATAAAATACGTAATTATTTTAAAAGTAAACTAAGTCCAGTTTAATTATATTCCAAATATAAACTAAGTCCTTGCACATGCGTGCTTCAGCACATCTGACAACTAACCGTACATAACCTCATTTAGAAGACTTCAGTAGTTGTTGTTCCAAGACGATTATAGACAGCCCGCAATCAAAAAACTAACGTTATTAAAGATGGGTGAAGACTATCAATCAGGAGGTAGTATTACTTTCCGCACGTGGTAGACGAAAACGGGAGAACAAAACTACTTGGCAAAAAACATTAAAGCCGACTAACCGTAATAGTGCCGTCCGAAAAACACAACAAATAGCATGTAAACATAGAGATACGAAGCTCTGCAAAGCTAACCAGCTCGGCCAGAATGATATTGAAGGTAATAAGCTTATAAATTCAGTAATCTATGTTATTTTTAATTTCAGCGTTTTTTAATAAAATATATGAGCATAAAAGCACTGCAGAACAAAATAATTGTTTGATTAAATAAATTCAACCACAAACTCCAAAGCGTCATCACCCAAGAACCGATCACCCTAATAAACGTCAGGGGAATGATTATTTAATAAGAAAAATCAATGGTCAGCTAGTTCATGTTTGTTCTAAAACTTTCCAGTCTATTACTCAAGTATCTGCGTTTAGAATAAAGTCAATAACAGCATATTTTTTTAAACAAGGTACATCGTGACCTGAGAGAAGAGGTGGATCTAGGGCGTCAGTTAAGGATACTGAAACTACGGGTTCAATAATCGACCACATAAAAAGTTTAAAATGTCGAAGTAGCCACTATGGCAGAAACAAAAGCATTCGTGGTTACTTACCACCAGAGTTGACAGTAAAGAAGCTATATAACATGTGGTGTGACATAAGGAATGCAATGAATGCCCCAAAAACTTCGTTCTCAAAGTATTATAAAATATTTGCCAAACAATTTAATTTAGGCTTTGGCAATCCAAAAACAGATGTGTGTTCTATTTGTGAATATAAGCAAAAGGAACTGAAATCGTCTACCGATAGCACCATCTTAACTAATGTCTCTACGGAACTTAAACTACATAAGCTGAGGGCTAAAAAGTTTTATGAACCTTTAAGAAAGGAAGAACCTCATGGAGTTGTCAAAATTTGTTTTGACATGCAGCAAAACCAGCCGCTGCCGAAATTTCCTATTTCGGACGTGTATTATTTGCGTCAATTATGGCTATATAATCTAACTTTCGTAGTAGTTGAGCCACATCAAAACAAAGAAAATACTTTTGCTTATACTTGGACCGAAAATGAAAGTGGCAAAGGATCGAATGAAGTTTGCTCTGCATTATTCCATTTTTTAAAGAAACTAGAAGCGAAGTATATTGAGTTGGATCACAAAGACAGGCCCCATATCCTAAAACTATTTTCTGATTCGTGTCCTGGATAAAATAAAAATGGTTTTATGATATGTCTACTTCTTTGTTACATTCAAACAAGCATTTTTAAAGAAATTCATCACATCTTTCAGATAACGGGACACAGCTTTATGCCACCGAATCGCGTTTTTGGGCGTTTTGAAAAAGTCATAAGAAAGCAAGAAAAAATTCTAGACTGGTCTATTAAAGACTGTAAATCTGTATCAAAAAGTATCCTCAAGAGTAAACTCCCATTTAAAATAACAGAGCAGCGAGTTTTTGTTCACATCAAGGGAAAAAACTGTTTCCGTGAAAAACACCTATAGTGGTCATACATGCTCGCATGCTGTATTAAAAAGTAATAGTGCTGATTTAATGAGAACCCTTCAAAATGTCAGTCCATCTCCACGACTTAACAAAATTAGCGATCTAAAAAAGATCAAACGTTCTCCATCTTCTAAAGCATGTCAAATTGATAAATGATGAAAATGCATTTTATCAAAAAGCATTAGAGCATACTGTTGATAATAATACTGGTGTGGAAGAAGAAAATATAGAAGATACTAAGCCTTTTTTGTAGACATTAAAAATTAGTTTTCAAAAGTGGGTTATGTCCACGGACTTAGGTTAAGTTTGGTGTATTACTTGTAGGAGTTAGCTGCACAATATTATTGTTTTTTACTTTTTTCTAAATGTAAATGTGGGTTTTAGTTTGAAATATAATAAACACATTATTGACAAAATAATGTTTTTATCCGAAGCTTAAATAAAAAGAGAGAGAAAAGTGCCCATTAATCAATTTTGTATTTTTGGACTTAGTTAGTTTTGGAATAAGGCTCTTCATATATATTTTTTTCTTGGCCGTTGATATAAAATATTCAGGAAATGATTCTTGAACCTATACATTTTGAGATATTGTCTATAGTTATTTACTTGTGCCATCCTATGACGTTTTCTCTCACCTTTTTTGACTATTAAACCACTGTCCTATTTTGAGATGAAAAACTAAATGAAGTTTTGCCCATAACTGCTTCATTTCGGAGATAGTGTTGATAAAAAAAAACTGAAGATTTCTGAAATGCTTGAAGATTTTTTATCAAACTTGCTGTGCATAATGAGTACTTCAACAGACTTATTTGTTGTAAAGATTTAGAGCATTTTTTTTAAATCAACTGTTCACTGTATCTCCGAACTGAATTTATTGACAAAACATCATTTGAGCTTTCCGTCTTATAGACTTGGGAATTATTTCCTGAATTTTCTCGATCTATGTACTTAAGGATCACCCTGTGTATATTAGCTATAACATTTTTATCAAACTTGCTGTGCATCATGAGTACTTAAAGAAACTTCTTTGTTGTAAACATTTAGAGCATTTTTTTTTAAATCGACTTACTGTGTCATCGAAATAACTTTATTGACAAAATATCATTTGAGTCTTTCGTATTAATATAGGTTTGGGAATCATTTCCTGAATTTTCTCGATGTACATACTTAAGGATCACCCTGTGTATATTAGCTATAACATGTGAGGGGTATAAAATGAAAACTCACATTCTCCACATTTTACGAAAAATGAGTTATTGGTGCCATCTAGTTCAAAAAGTTAAAATCTACACCTTAGTGAAATAATATTGCAGCAAAAGTAACATTATCCCATAGAAATTTGTAATCAAAAATTGGTTATGCAGTAAAACTCACATTCTCCACTGTTTCAAAAGTTATATTTTCAACCACTAGTTGATACAGCTAAGAGCTATTGCCTCCCAGTAATCTATGGCTGTTGCTTACGGTTTAGTTGTTGTCTAATAAGCTACTATTTTCATTAATAATTGCCGATTTCTTATAACAATAGATAAAAAGTAAGTGTAATTGCAATACTCATCTCTGGTGTATGCGTTGAAATGGAAGTAAATGTTTTTCCTTGCAGCGAAGGCTGTAGATCAAGAAAACGCCAAAGAAACCCTGATAACTGGAAACGGAATAAGGATAAACAGCATAGGTAAGTTTCTACATTTAATTATTATTGCGCTGTACTGATTTGTTTTTTGTTTTTAAGGCATTCTGCCAAAACTTTGCCTGATCCACCAAAGTGCAGGCATCAAGACGGAGCTCTAAAATGCAAGACTTTGAAAATGCGTGATATGCTTAAGTTTCACGAAAATTTTTATTATTCCAAGTGTAAAAGTGATCAAGATTATTTTTTGCTAAAGTACATTGTGACGACACAGAAGAAAAGATGCCGACCAAAAAATAATAAATACAATACACCAGGATGCCGTTCTAAATATTTTATACCTGATGCTCAGAGAAACTTGATACCTGTCTGTTTAAATACCTTTTTGGGTATTTTGAATATTTCCAGATTTCGTTTAAATTTGTTGGAAAAAAGATTCTACGAAACTGGTCATTTGCCTTCCGAAAAAAGAGGTGGAAACAGGAAAAAGGCTTTATTTGAAGACAAGGAAAAATCTGTTATGAATTTTATAAATAAGCTGAAATGTGTAGAGAGTCACTATGGTCGCTCCTCAATTTCATCTAGAATGTACTTGTCGTCGGAATTAAATATTAGAAAATTATATAAAATGTATGAAGGCACTCCAGTAAAGGAAAGCTATTTTAGACAAATTTTCAATACCAGGTATAACCTTGGGTTTGGGACTCCTCGTACCGATGTCTGCTCTAAATGTTTGCAATTAGAGGAAAGAATGAGAACAACGAAAGACGAAGCGGAGAAACAAACACTCATTACAGAAAAACGCCTTCACAAACTAAGAGCCAATGCTTTCTTTGAACTACTTAGGGAAAATAGGGAAAATCTATTGATTTTGTGGTTTGATTGCCAGAAAAATCAGCCTCTCCCTAAGATTCCCGATCAAGCAGTATACTATAGTCGTCAGGTATATATATATATACAATTTTACTGTTAAGGGATTTTCAAAAAGGTAAACTTAACCCCAGTACAGTGACATCATATTCCTGGACCGGAAATCAGTTTCCAAAGGGATCTAATGAAATCGCCTCCTGTGTTTACGATACCTTGCAAACCACTAACCTTTCTCAATTTACCACAATAAGGCTAATATCAGACGGTTGTGGAGGCCAAAACAAAAATTCCATTTTAATAGCGATGCTTTGTACGTGGCTTCTATCTGCATCTCAAAACATTCAAATAGTGGAAATAGTTTTTCCAGTGACTGGTCACAGCTATATTCCACCCGACAGGGTATTCGGCCAGAGTGAAAAGGAAATAAAAAAACGTGAAATTATTCTACTGCCAGAAGAATATTATGAAATTTTCTCACACTATGCCACAGTAAAAAACTTAGGAGTAGACTGCCAGAATTTTGACTGGAAGGAAGCGAAGAACTCTATCTTAAAGCCGCCAGGGCAGTGGCATTTCCAATTTAACCAAAGTAAAAGAATATTTTTTGAAGAGAACTATGAATAATAAAAATGTTCTGGTCCAGGGTGAACCTTTCTATAAGAGCACTGTAGGTGCATATAAAAATGTTTGTAAGAAGGGACAATCTCTACTTCAGTTGAAGCCAAACTCAATTAAAGAAACAAATTGCCTTAAAATACTAAAGAAAACTGATGTAAATTCTCTTCTGTTAAAGCATTATGGCACAGATTGGAGGGAAAACGAAAAATTGGAATTAGATTTTTATAAGCATGTCATTGATGATGGCCAAGATGTCGAGGCTTATGTAGATGAAGAAGTAATATGCGAATCACAAGAAGAATATGTACAGCCTAGAGTTTAAACATATTGAAACATTTTTTGGGTTTGTGAAACTTATTATTATTATTATTAATGCAAATAAAGTTTATATTCGTTTTTGTAGATCTTCTTGTTCCTCCTTAAAATCACATTAGTGTTGCACAACTCGCATTCTCCATATATGTGGGTTTCAAAACTAACAATCTCCAGATGTGATTTGCAAAACTCACATTCTCCAACTAAAAATGAAGCATTTTTTTATATTTCTTATCCTTATATTTGGTTTTCAAACATTCTAATGAAATTAGTATTTTTCTTTTAATTTTTGGTATAAATGTTACAATTGTAACACTTAAAATAATTGCGGTGGAAGTTTATAGTGATTTCTCAAAATTTAGGTTAATGGGAGAATGTGAGTTTTGATTTTATACCCCTCATGTGAAAATCTCCATTTTATCGGAAATCATAATTAATGAACTGGAACGTGCCACAAATATTATAAATTATAACAGTTTCGAACTGGTTGGTCGCCTTGTATAAATGTAATTTTGTATTTTGGTCTTTGCTTAAAACTATATGCAAAATTTCATGAAAATCGCTTTGGCCTTTCTAGAGATCAAGTGGGGAGTAAATAATCATCAAATAGCAGACAAACATATTTTATAAAAACCATGTCAAAACACTGTGAGGATTTGTTAAAGAAAATGATTAAATTTGGTGATAATTTATAAACGACAACATAAAATTTAAGAGAATATTAGTTTTATTTTGATTATACACAAAACATGTAACGCCAAGAAAATAAATGTACGCAAGTTTATTCAATAATTAGTATTTCTAGACTTCAGTTATTTTCATTATGAGTCATTTATGGTGTTTTTTGGTTATTAAAACACATACTAAATTAAATAATAAACATAAGTACATAAAATTAACGTAATTCATAAACTTTAAAGTTCTAAACGAAAGCATACCAATGTACGATATTTCAAATTAGGCATACAGATGACGTATTCCCGCCATAAATTCTATTGGTCAAAAGTTAAGAGGTAACCTACTCCTTTACGGACCTCGATAAATGTTTAGTCCAAACAGGGGTACCAATCTCCAAATGTCAATAGTCACCACTTTTCACAGAGCTACCTACGTAGCCAAGTGACCTAAAACATCAACAGACAAAGACAGAAAACAACTAACTACGATACAAAATTTATAATAACCGAAAATTAGTTTAAATTAGCACACGAAATTATTACAATATCAGAGGGATATTAGATAAATTGCCAACAAGGCCCGAAAAATCGATACTAATCAATATTAATGACGGCTGTCCAAAGAACAACCAAGGTGAACTGATCACCGAGAAGCAAATTTGTCAAGGCGTAAATTAAGATAAATACGGTACAATATTATTATGAAAATTACCTCAAAGGGACATTAAATCAATATAGCAACTTTTTAAATAATGATCATAAAATTACACGATTATACCAGAAAACATATAAATTTTACCAGACCGCTAAACTACAGGTGTTGTCTTCAGAACGCTACACTAGTAAAAAGCAAGAAACACCGTAGTGTTCTGCTACCTAAACTCGATTATAGTTTGGAAAGTATTTGAGAGTACAGTATGAGCAATAAAGATAGATAGGCATTTTTTATAAGTGCTAAAATCTACCAAACCAATTATATTTCAGCGCTTCGTCCTCTAGATCACTGTATTTTTCACTTTGTAGTACCGCCTTTTGGTGCTAGGTGGAGCCACATATTTTAAAGATTTCAGTCTTTTCCATTGTAACAACCAGTCCCTACCTTATCGACTCTGCATTTACTGTCATTACGTTTTTTGTGCTTATGGTGACCACATCGTTTTTACAAAACAGGTATAAAAAATAATTAACATTAATAGCTATCATTTATTTTAGATAATGGGAAAGTCCCAAAAACGGAGAAGATCCCGCTCGCGCTCAAGAGATTCGATGCCAAATCTGGAGAAGCGAATAAGGAGACTGCAAAAGCAACTAAAAGAAAGTCAAAGCTCGGCAGCTAATCGGGATGACCGCAGTACGAGAGACTCGGCACCAAAAATATGCGACCGCCGGGGCGACCGCAATACGAGGGATTCGGCGCAAAAAGTTTCTAAGGATAAAACACCTTATGACTGTAGTACGACAGACTCGGCAGGAAAGGTTGTGAAAGGAAAATTTTCTCCTATATCAGAAAATCGTGATTTACAAAGGTGTGAAAATTCCTCTCGCTATAGTACTGGCACCTCGCTCGATTGTGAATCCGAGAATTTAGATGATATACTCTCAGGACGCTCGGGTAGACCCCGAACGGATTCATCTGAATCTGACGTCTCTATAGAGATCACAAATGAATCTCGGGTTCCTTCCCCATTGGTGCCGGACTTCATCGATAAAGAAAATGTAATAATAATAAATAATGATGTCACTCTTTAAGATGACGTACTAAAATGCCTCGGAGAGGATCCAGATGCGGAGCATAAACAAACCTTTGAATTGCATGAGGCAATTGCAACCCGTTGGGCATATGTCATAAAGAAGGGTCTGAACAAAGATGTTAAAAACGAACTACTAGAGAAATATCCTTATCCTCAAAACTATACCCTTAAGGCACCTTCCTTAAATGTCGAAGTAAATCACGTGCTAAACTCAAATGCACGGAAAAAAGATATGTATCAAATGACAGCCCAAAACCAACTTGGAAAAGGCTTAGTAGCCTTAGGGTCAGCAATGAGTATCATTGTTATGGACAAGCAACTCTCAAAGACTTTGCTCCCTACCCTTATTGATGCTGGTAGAATCTTGACGGATCTCCACCACAATATGTCCAAATCTCGAAGATATCAAATAATTCCTGGATTAAACAAATCTGCTAAAGAGATTGCAGACTCTAATAATATCGATGAATTTCTATTCGGTAAAGACTGGGGAAAAATGCAAACTTGAGAGGGCTATTGAGAAATCAAGCTGGGACATAAAAGCCACTGTCTCTTTGGTCGTCCCACAGACACCTAGACCTACTTTTAAAAAACCAATACAATCTATAAAACAGACCCAAGCAACTCCCAAGGTTCCTTTAAACCGGAGAGCCCCGTCCAGCTACTACCAGAGGGCGCAGCTGAGACACAAGGGGTCCTACCCTCAGGAGAAGAACCAGAAGAATTCACGAGAGTACAGACGGACATAGGGGTAAGTAAGACGGCCGGAAGGCTAAAATATTTCTTGTCTAAATGGAAGATGCTTAACCCAATTCCCACAGTTTTAGAGTGGATAAGAGGTTATAAAATACCGTTTATCAGATATTCCCAGTAGCTCTCAAAAATCAGTAATATCTGACAAAGAAAGACCTCTAATTCGAGTAATGTGTTACGGGCCTATTTTTCGTTACGATATAGAGAACTCCTAATGCTATATTGCACGTTGGGTTGTCTATCAATTAGACGTTCGAAGTCTACAATAAATTGTAAGGATCGCGGCGTGCGCACTACCGTTTCGAGAACAGGTGGTTGTTGGCTTCTGAAAAATGGAGGAACTGACGCGTGCCACGTTCTAGTGTAGTCTAATTGCAGTTTAGTGCAAATTTCCATTAGTTGGAAGCTTAGAAAACTTACTAGTAAAATATTACTGTTCTTTTGTTACTGTGGTCCTTTTTTTTGGGGTGAACAGTAATATATAACTTCAGTTTTGAAGGTTTTTGTGGCGTTGGTTTTCGTCGGTGCTCCTTTGGAAGAAAAGTAAGTCATTTTACACTAGTTCCCGAATTTATACATAACATCGTTTTCTATAACTTACAGTTGCCGTTGAACTGAGATATCAAATATCCAATTCGCGGGACAGTGCCGTCCTCGACACATAACGAAGTTGAGACCCAAGACCCTCTTTTAGGGGCAACTATTTTCTGTTTGTTATGAGAGCCAGTACATTAAGTCGGTGTTGTACGTAATTTTAATACTCCTATACGGTGCTTCAGGGTTTCTTGGATACCGTGTTCCTCCCGGATGCCATATCTCTTACGTCTTTTTGTTGTACCCTGCTGCGGAGGTTTCGTGGAAAATTATAGTGCTTTCATATACAGCGTGTACTTTCTGACCAAGGCAGAGTGGTACCAGACTTCCAACGAGCCGTGGATTACAGATAAGCAAATTTATTATACAGGGTCATTTTGTTTTAACGTTACCATTTATCAAGTTGTTGCCGATCGTTACCAATTATTGAATTACAATGTTATAGTAATAAGTATTTTACGCACATATACAGCTAATGATTTTGTTGTAACTTGTTCAGAGAGCGGCCAACGAACAGTTTTACGAATTTTACTAGAAACATTAGGTCATCTACCCCCTTTTGTGCACAAACGGCGGTTCAGTTTATTATCTTGTTTGACCGTTTGCTGTACATGAACGTAGGAGTAGGTATACATGCATATTATTAGTGTCGTTCTAGTATATTAGAATATTTGCCAATATTCATTATACATTATACGTTTTTACAATTTTTCTCTTTCTCTTTTGTATTAAATACTTGTATCTTAGACTCAAATCACAGAGTTTTCTTCACCAAAATAACCCACGACCATTTTCCCGGCTACAACTAGAGAGCTAGCTAGTGTGCCATCGCTACCCTAAACGAGTGGCGCACTATAAAAATATTCTCGTTACTACGACGTTAGGGGTGAACAGCTTGTACCCTTATATTAAATAACTTTTTTTTTGTGTTTGCAATGTAACAAATGTTACAAGGTCTTTTGGATATGGGAGCAATTGAGCTTTCATTTTCTGACCAAAATCAATTCCTTTCCCCCTTTTTTCTAGTTGACAAACCTAACGGTAGCAAAAGATTTATATTAAACCTAAAAAGGTTTAACTCCGTTATCAAAACAAACCATTTTAAGATGGAAGATGGAGGGACTGTCGCAAAACTTATGCAATAAAATTATCTTATGGTTACCATAGATCTAAAGGATGCATATTTTCTGATTTCAGTTCATCAGCAATCAAGAAAATTCCTCAGATTCTATTTTGAAAACAACATATGAGTTTACATGCTTGCCATTTGGGCTGGCAACTGTTCCATATGTCTTTACAAAGATGATGACGCCAATTATGTCCCTTTTTAGACAAAGGGTCGTCTCGTGCGTTATAGATTTAGATGATTTGATTGTCTTTGGTAAAACTGAAGAGGAATGCAAACTCACTGTTGGTTTTATAAAAAGCTCACTGGAGACTTGAGTTTATAATTAATCACGAAACAAGTTGTCATGCCATCAAAGACATGTTTGTTTTTAGGTTTTATTTTGACAGTCAAAATATGACGATTAGACTCCCACAAAAAAAAACGACAGAAAATAGCAAAAGAAATTTCAAAACTTAGAGTGTAAAATCATGTAAAGTAAGGTACCTTGCCCATGTTGTAGGACTGTTAATATCGGCATGTCCAGCCATAAAATATGGAAAATTGTACACAAAATTGCTTGAAAGAGAAAAATATTTAGGTTTAAAGAAAAATAATATGGATTATAATAAAACTATGCATCTGTCAGATCAATTGAAACTGGAACTGGACTGGTGGCAAAACCATATTTTCACGAGCTACAATAATATTGATCAGAAATCACCTGATTTAGAAATATACACTGATTATAGCAAAACAGGGTGGGGGGGCGGTATGCTTGGAAAACACACTCATGGTTGGTGGAATAGCAATGAAACTGATTTGCACATCAATTATTTGGAATTGAAAGCAATTTTTTATGGCTTTAAATGTTTTGCCAGTCACTTAAAGTCTAAATCTATTCTCTTGAGAGTGGATAACACCACGGCTATATCCTACATAAATAAGATGGGTAGTGTACAGCATTTAGCATTAAATTTGTTGGCCAGAGAAATCTGGCAATGGTGTGAGACGAGGAATATCTGGATACATGCATCTTACGTTAAATCGGAACAAAATATAGCTGACAAAGATTCGCGAATAGTGTCTACTGAAACAGAATAGGAACTGGCAGATTATGCATGTAAGTTAATAATAAAGGAATTCGGTCAACCAGAGATAGACATTTTTGCATCTAGGTCTAACAATAAATGTACACGATACATCTCTTGGCTTAGGGACCCTGAGTCAGAGGTCATAGATGTTTTTACAGTATCATGGCATAATCTGAGATTTTATACTTTCCCTCCATTTTCCTTAATTTTAAGAACCTTAAATAAGATAATTGTAGACAAGGCAGAGGGTATAATAGTAGTGCCAAACTGGCCATCCCAACCTTGGTACCCATTGTTCTTAAGATTACTTATTAAGGAATCAATCATCATCTGTCCCAGTTCTAATTTACTTTCTTCACCTTTCAGGAAATACCACCCTATGGCGAACAGCCTTACCCTGGTTGTCCGGCAAGCTTTCGAACTGAAAAAGGTCCCAATGAGTTTTTCCTAGATTTTTAATATAAAAAAAAATTAATGGATATATCAAAAAATACAATATACGGTAGCATTCTAATTATATCTATTATCCTAATAATTATTATAATTAAATTGGGTTTAATTACAATCGTTAAGAGATGAGTTAAATTGTGTTGTTGGTGAAGGCAAAAGATAGACAACCGCAATTATAACCCACCACGGCTAGTCAGCTATTCTAGGAGGCAAGAGTCGTGAGTAAGAGTTCAGGCACTGCTAAATTTGAGCATTAGTTGTTAAAATTCGATGTTGTTATAGCAAAATATTATTAAAGAATGGGAACGATTTCAAAGGGCTGTGGGCGCCATGAGTTAAAGAAACTCAAGAAAAAGACAGAATAAAATTGAAACTAGTTTAATTAAATCTACGTGTAGCAAAAATTTACAAAATATCACAACACTACTAGCCCAAAAGATAGGCTTAGTAGCAGCAACTATACTAATGAGATATGCAAAAAGTTAAGCATAACAAATCAAAATATTAACTAGAGCAGCAGCTCAAGCGCTGACAGCGATAAGATAAAACAAGAAATATGTACAAGGTACAAACGAGTTAAAAATATTCAAGAATATATCTACTTACTAACGTACTCTACTCTCTACAAAGCGGTAAGCACAAGCTAAAATTGCACAAAAAACACAGCATTTAAAGCCCGATAAGTGTAGGCAACTAACCTACAAAGTTACTTACCCCTACGTGAGGTAAAAAAAGGTACGACGACTGTACTACGGATTTTTGGCAAAGGGCCACCAAAATCAACCATAGTAAGCAAAAGTACAAGCACACGCGCACCAAATTGTAAGCAAAAAGGCAATTACAACGGCTGCGCTAGCGATTTTAGGCTAAAGGCAACTAAAATCAGGTAACTGTGGTTGACATAACCTAGTAAGTACTAAATATATAATTTGCAAGCAACAACATATCCTGCAAGCAGTAAATTACAAACTACATAAGGTCCTACGCCTTACGCATTTAAACAGACACTAACACTGGACTGATGGTCATAAAAATACAAAAAATAAAAGGTAATGGCGTGTCCTTTTAAATGCAAACGGGCACAAAACATCTTAAAATAACATCAACGGCTACAAGCGAACTACAAGCAAATAAAAAAGGCAAAAAAAGGCAAACTAAGGCCGGCTACAGGCCCTAACTGTAAGCAATGTATATCCTTACTGGCAGAAAAATGTAAAAAAGTACTTATCTTAAGCAATCGGGCTGAACAACAGCTCCTTCGGAATTCCGCATACGTTGGCTAGATCGGCATCAGGTTGTCGGTACCATCTCATAGTTAAAGTGATCTCGCAAGCTTAAGAATTTAGTAATACGTCCAAGGCACAGTTAACCACTTGCGTAGTTTTCCAGGTAATCCAGTTAGTGCCAAAAAACTCCTTGGCCAACATCAAGTTAGGAAAATATCGCTATCCCAGTTAGAGGGTAGTAATTACGGGTTGTATTACCATAAAAACGTAAAACTCCAATACACCAAAAAAAGGTGCATCAAGAGGAATGCATAAAAAAATGACTCAAAAAAATGATAGAAAAAAATCACAGCAATAATTATAAATCCCAGTAATAAATCACGGTAATAATAAATAATCAATCAGGAAAATCTGAAACAATATCCCGATATGACTATACGTTCTATAAAATGAATAAATTAAGTTAACATACCTGCAACTAACATCCAATAAAGCGATTGAATTATTCAAGCCACGAGGTGTTTCAAGAAAGTGCAAAAGCCGACCGCTGCTTGTAGTTGCCTCACCGGAAATGCCGGTGTCGGAAACGAGTTAATCTAAATTACCCGCCGCGACCGCGCAAAGGGTACCACGCAATTGTTGAGTAGTTAAATTAAATGAATATCACCATGGACTGATATTGTACCGATCAAAAAGGTATGTATATTAAGTTTCAGACTTTACTGGTAATCATTTTCAAATTCAACAGCCTGGGCGTATTACGTGAATTAACAGGTGGTTAACAATTTGTCAGTTGACTAGCCTCGTGCCGCCGTAATATTCTAGCACAGACTTATAAAAATTAAAGACACCAATATACCATATCAATCTAACTCTACCTCTCTCTCTCAATTCAGGGCCGATGAACTTCTTGAACTTACGCAGAAGAAATTTTAGCGTATACGACATACGCTAAAATATGCACTTACTTTGCGCTTCTATTCGACAAGTGCATATAATTATGTGAGAAAACAATTTAATAACCTGCTTCCCCACTGAAACTATTAGACAGTGGTATCTCGTAATTGACGGTTCTCCGGGATTTACTAAAGAAAGTTTTGAAGCTCTTAAATTAAAATCTAATGAAGGCAAAACAGTTATTGTTAATTTAACGGTTGATGTGATGTGCGCAAAACACTTTTCGTTGAGTTTAAAGGGGGAAATATCATGGTTTTGTTGATTTAGGTAATAATTTAGAGGGTGATGGTGATGTCAGGCCCGAGGCCAAAAATGCATTAGTAAGTATTCATGGCTGTTGCCATGAATGCTTATTGGAAAATACCTTTGGGCTATTTTTTAATCAATGCTCTATCCGCAAGTGGACGAGCTAACTTATTAAATACTTGTTTTGAATTGCTACATGCAAATAAGGTAATATGTTATTCACTAACTTTTGATGGAGCCCCAGTAAATATATCCATGTGTAATGCCCTTGGCACCAATTACGATGTGGGACCAAATTTTAAACCATGGTTTTTACACAAAACGCCCACGACAAAATTCACACTGTGTGGGATGCATGCCACATGGTTAAATTAGTGCGTAACACTTTAGGTGACAGGAAATTATTAATTAGTCCAGATGGGAGAGAAATACGATGGGCTTACATCGAAAAATTATATGAAGTGGAAAAAAGTTAGGGTTTAAAAGCTGCTACAAAACTAACTTCTCGACATATTCACTACCAGAATGTGAAAATGAAAGTTCGGCTTGCAGTACAAACGCTAAGCTCAAGTGTTCATGCAGCCCTTTTATTTTGCAAGAAAATAAATATTCCTGGGTCCAAGGTTGCGATGCAACAGCAGAGTTTTGCATTATAATTAATCATATTTTTGATATATTAAATTCGAGGAATTTACATGCCAAAACTTTGTTCACTAGAGCAATTTCTGCTCAAAATTACGAATTTTTTAAAGACAAAATTAATCACTTCATTAATTATTTGTCAAATAAAGGATTCTTCGGGTAAGCTAATTATTGAGTCCAACAGAAAAACTGGTTTTTTAGGGTTGATTGTTAGTTTAACCAGTTTATTAAATTTATACGATGAACTGATCAAAAATAAATATATGACATTTATTTTAAGTTACAAACTTAGCCAAGATCACTTGAAAACCTTCTTTAGCGCTGTAAAGAAACGTCCGTCCGCATTACAATTTAAAACAGCTTACAAAAGGTTACTAGTGAGGCACCAAGTTTCTGCGGCCAAGTCTGGAAATTGCAGTATATTGGATGCTACTACTATTTTACATGTAGGTGCTGGCAGCTTATGCAAGACAAACGATGCTATTTTAGATCATGAAGACGACGATTCTGTATTGAATGTCTTCAAAATGATCATGACTACACTGAAAATGTAATCAAAATGTCTATTTGGAAAATGTTGTAGAATACATAGGAGGCTTTGTAGTGCGCCGTGTAAAAAAAAACATGTGACATATGTCAAAAGCAGTTGTTTGCAGATGGGACGAAGTCAGTTTTGTTGCAACTAAAGCAACGTGGGGGGTTTATCTGTTCCCAGTGAGGAGGTTACAATCTTATGTCTTACCTTGGAAAAAATTATTCGCCAAAATAAATGTATTCTGCGTACAAAGAAACATGTATTAAGAGAACGAAATAATTTTTTCCAAAATGTAATTATGCTGGACCACATTAGAGGTCAAGATATTTTGGAAAATCACAGATATCAATTAATTAAATTAGTTTTAAAAGTCTACTTAAATGTAAGGCTACATCATGAAGGACTGACTTGATTTTGTATCAATATCAGTAATATAGAAAAATCGCCATATGTATAGAAATTAAAATTTTGTTTTTAGGTAGTATTACTACCGACTAAACATGATACATAACAATAATATTATGTAATATTTATATAAGATAAAACATTAAACATTTCTTTATTTACATTGTATGCACGTTTTTTTATATTTTGCAGTAACTGTTAATTTTATAAATGTTTATACAACATTAAAAGTAACAGGTAATTTAATGTTGAATAATAATGTTCTTGACTATACTGTTTTGATATAACATGAATGTTATTTTAATATTTAATTGTACAATGCATTTAAAATATATTTTTTTAAAATAACTTTTTAATGTTCCGTTTATAGTTGAATGATATTTGTATGTAATATTATAAATATTATTTAATACACCTAAAAATAATATTGTTTTATTAATATTATTTTAACATAGTTTTAGAATATAACTTTTATTTTATAATTTATTTTTAAATTGTCACAAATGACATATCCTACATCTCTATTGGTTCATTCTATCGCAGAAGCAGTATGAACTTTTGTCGTCTTGTAAGCGTGGAGCAGGGAAGTAGCCATCTTTGATGCATCTAGTAGTGAGAGTGAGCCGGGTTTTTAATGTTTTGTGTTTTGTGTTTCTGTGTGTTTCTCTGTGATTAGTAGATTAAAATTTGCCAAATATTTTTAGAACAGATTTATTCCGTTTTAAATATTATCATGGAAAACAGTAATTGTAATAAGGTAAGAGTATTTTCGTGATATGTAATAAAGACAAAATGGTTGGGATTGTTTGTATGAAATATTTTATTAACATTCAGCAATTTTACAAATTTTGTTATAATTCTTTATGTAAAAATAGCTACTGTTTTTGTATTATTTTTTGCTTAGAAAATTTAGTAGTGGAATATGATGTTTTTGTTTTAGGTCAATAAGAAAAATAAAGTAAGAACATACAGTTCTCGCCATTTGAAGAGATTAATAAAACAAGGGATAACGAGTGAAACAATAAAAATGTTCATTAATCTAAAAACTAATTGGTAATTCTTTACAACAGCCACTTCTGGATTTTTCGTGTTTTTTTTGTACACACGCGTAAAGTGTCTCTATAGAAGACATTTGCTGCAAAGCAAATGTTACGCAAATGTATAATTACCCAAGAAGCATACGGGACCGTGGAGCGAATAGGGGTGCTGGGTGGGTAATAAACGAGGGGAAAGAGAGTCCCGATGAAGAGTAGGATTCATTAGTCGCATCCGACCAAAAGTCGCATCCGACCAGAAGTCGCATGAGACGAAAAGTAGCAGCCGACGGGAAGTTGTATCGGTCGTAAAGTCGCATCCGACTTAAATACGCATCCGACCAAAAGTCGCATCCGACTAAAATTTGCAACAGCTAAAATTCCTGAGTCGAAAAGTGGTAATCGGAGAACTCTAGTCGCATCCGACCAAAAGTCGCATGAGGCGAAAAATCGCATCCCACGGAAAGTGGTATTCGACGGAAAGTCGCACCCGAGGTAAAATCGCATCCGACAAAAAGTCGCATTCGACGGCTGATCGGTTTCGATGAACAGTGTCATGAGAAAAGTGGAATCCGACGAAAAGTCGTACCCGACAAAAAGTCGCACGCAACAAAAAGTCATATCCGTATATAATTCTCACCAAAGCAATATTGTAAAATGTCATCCTACGAAAAGTCGCATACAACAAAAACGTAAATACGTGAAACTTGAATAAAACTAATTAAAGGGCAAGGGAAAGATGTTGAGAATTTGGTTTTTTCGTAATATGTTATGGGGCAAGGGAAATAAGATTTTGCCGCGTTATCATTCACATAATAGACAAACGTAAGACTTGAATAGAATAAATGAAAGGGCAATAGAAAGATATTTGCAATATCGCATTTTCGTACTCTGTTCTGGGGCAAGGAAAATAAGTGGTTGTGTTGTAAGGATCCATTTTTAGATATAATTAACTTGCGTTTTATCTAATGCTAATTGCATAATTTGGTTTGAGGTCAACCTTAAAAATTCTAAAACCGACTTACCTAACTTGTAAATCTTTGATAATTTAAGCGACCACTGGACCTTTAGTGCACCAGCGCGAACACTGCTGTGTGTGGGGACAAAGGGAGAACGCGGGGACCCTCTGCCGAGCCACGGCCGAGAGAGGGTGTGTTTTTGGTCTGTTACGTTGTGTGAGTACGTTATCTTTTATTGCTTTGGAGACAAGATCGGTGCATCGAGACAGTTAGGTGTGTTTTTGTACGTTGCTTTTATGGGCACTACATTATAGATTGTGTCTGGTTGAGATGTTATGGTTAAGAAGTTACGAGGCATGTAACCTAAGAAAGCTATGTGAGATGGTAAGGTGATTTTCCTTCCAATTATTATTAAAATAGGCACCTATTAAGTATTACCCAGCCGGCTTCGTTTTGAGTGCGAGCTGAAAATTTGAAACTAAAATTTGCATCAACAGGCTAATTTGCCGATCTATCTAGAAGTGGAGAAAGCCCCCTAGTTTTAATTTTGCTCCTGAACTTTGTGAGACAATGTTATGAAAAGTAACCGTTCTTTCCCCCTTTCAACGGCACTAGTGCGTGTAGTTTTTTTAGACGTTTAAAAATATGTAATTCTTTTAGACTTGTATAATTACAAAAAGGAAAAAAGAAAGGCGGGTGGCGCCCTACACAAACTCCTTGAGTAGATGTAAAATAGGATTTCTGTGGTTTTAAGTTTTTTTGAAGGGTTTATTACTTGTTCCCAAGCTCTGAATGAGTTTTTTTTGTATAATAAATTACGATTATATGTATTTTTATATCTTGTTGTTTCATTAAAGAACTACAGTAAAGTTAATTAAAATAGCGAGGGCAAAACCCCTCGTTATACTTGGCGTCCAACGTGGGGCATATGAAACTAATGCCAAACAATATAATCTGCGTAAGCGCCCCTTGAGATTCTCCCAGGGTGACATTGTTTGGAAAAAAAACTACTTCCTATCGGATGCTTCCAAGCTTTTTTTCAAAAAAAATTAGCGCCGAAATATTCCGCCAGTAGGGTGACTAAAGTAGTTTCGCCTTTGGTCTACGAGTTGTCTGATCTAGATAACAACGCTTTAGGACGTTGGCACATTAAAGATCTTAAAGCCAACTCTTGTCGCTTTGACGACGAACTCCTTTAGCCTTTTGTTACCCTCAAAGCCTCTATGTGCGTTCTTCGATAAGATTTGAGTACATGGGCTTAACTTATCTTTAATTCATTTGCGTTTATTAATACGTTCCGACTTGTTCACTTACGTCAAGTACCTTTGCATTATGATGTCTTTTGCGTATCTGTTTTTACAGTGTGTTTTTTCGTTTTGATGTACGTTACCTTACCTTTTGTACGTTTACGTGAGCTACCTTGCATGATTTATGTTTACGTACTAATTTACCGTAGCGTACTCGTGCCACTGGGTACGTTGTTTTGTGATGTTTAGAAGTATCTTTATTGTATTGCTTCATTTGGTTGGAGTACCTTCTGAGCAATGTGGTGTATGCTATTCAATTTCTTATTGGCTCCCTTTTTGACGTTCGGTTGGAGCTGCTTCTTCCTATTCTTTGTAACCTGGAGGGCAATATGGGATGATGCACTGGTGGTTGTCTGTGTCTTGACGCGGCATGGGGGGCGGCGATGTACGCTGGTCTTAGGCCTAGCACTTTTCAGCACGCGTACGGCCCCTGAGAAGGGGGTTGACATAAGACCTAGCGCAGGCTGTCTCGGGCTGAGGTTGCATGGGCCTCAATGACCAGAATACGTCCTTAACCCGCGCCAACTGCCTCTTCAGGACGTGGACGCCCGTTCCTTTGTGACAGAGTCACCCATGCCCGGGTTATCGGTTTAAAAGGGGCCGTTTTTAAAATTCCTTTCCTCTTTCATTTTTGTGTCTCTTCCGTTTTCCTTCCTAACCGAACGTCGACAATCGCGTTTTTTGGTTTCGTTCCGTCAATCTGCAGTTTTTTGTTTGTGTCCTTCGCGATATAGATTCGTATATGTTGCGGTATCAGATACCAAACCCTAGGGTAATTTAGTTTGAGTATAGTCGTGTTTGACGATCCTGTGACTGCCTCCCTTTCGCCCGCTAGAATTTTAGCCGGGATAGGAATCCCTCTTGTAGAAGGAGAGGGGAGTGTAACGGTCCATTTTTAGATATAATTAACTTTCGTTTTATTTAATGCTAATTGCATAATTTGGTTTGAGGTCAACCTTAAAAATTCTAAAACCGACTTACCTAAATTGTAAATCTTTGATAATTTAAGCGACCATTGGACCTCTAGTGCACCAGCGCGAACACTGCTGTGTATGGGGACAAAGGGGGAACGCTTGTACTAAGACGCGGGGATTCTCTGCCGAGCTACGGCCGAGAGAGTGTGTGTTTATGGTCTGTTACGTTGTGTGAGTACGTTATCTTTTATTGCTTTGGAGACAAGACCGGTGCATCGAGACAGTTAGGTGTGTTTTTGTACGTTGCTTTTATGGGCACTAGATTATAGATTGTGTCTGGTTGAGATGTTATGGTTAAGAAGTTACGAGGCATGTAACCTAAGAAAGCTATGTGAGATGGTAAGGTGATTTTCTTTCCAATTATTATTAAAATATGTACCTATTAAGTATTACCCAGCCGGCTTCGTTTTGAGTGCGAGCTGAAAATTTGAAACTAAAATTTGCATCAACAGGCTGATTTGCCGATCTATCTAGAGGTGGAGAAAGACCCCTAGAGTTTTAATTTTGCTCCTGAACTTTGTGAGACAATGTTATGAAAAGTAACCGTTCTTTCCCCCTTTCAACGGCACTAGTGCGTGTAGTTTTTTTTGACGTATAAAAATATGTAATTTTTTTAGACTTGTATAATTACAAAAAGGAAAAAAGAAAGGCGGGTGGTGCCCTACACAAACTCCTTGAGTGGATGTAAAATAGGATTTCTGTGGTTTTAGTTTTAAGTTTTTTGAAGGGGCAAAACCCCTCGTTATAGTGTTGTGTTGTCTTCATTGACATATTTGTATGTAAAGTGAGGGTTGCGAATAAATGTACAGAAAGTAATAATGAATGGCATACGTGAACGTTTTTCAACAAGATGAGAGGGCAAGGGGAATAAGTTAAATTGGGCAAGGGAAATAAGTGTATTGTTACAGTGAATGTTTCATATGACATTCGTTGTGATATTAATTACACATAATTTTGTGTAAAAATTTTTATTGCACAATTCATGGGAAATAGAAATAAATTGAAACAGAGTTTGGTGGAATTTACGATAACCGTCAAATGGCGCGTTTGAAACAATAACCATCAGACGATGGCAACATCGAAATACTTATTGTGATAACTATGTAAATGAACGTTGTCACATTATCCTAAATAATATTAATTTGTTGGTACTTACAAGATGTTTTGTGTATGATCTAATGTGATACCGTGATTTCCATTGTTGATGCACATTTCACACATTTTTGATGACATGGTAGAACCCCGTGTCAATTAAAAAACGCCACTAATTTAATATCCGACGTAAGTACTTCATAAAATCGTCTAGTTGTAAATTGGCATTGTTCACATTTATTAAATTCACAATTTAACTTTTCACTGTTTGTCGAAGTTGACGTTGAAGGAACCGAAAACATTTTATTCAACAGAAGAACGGAACTGCAGACAAAGGTATTGTAAAAATGCAGCTTCAGCTACTTGAAAGCGTCTGTTTAGATAAGCTGACAAATCACAGAAGAGCTGTTTGTTTGTGTTATTTCCAATTTGAAATGGGAATCCAGTTTAAATGAAATTGTTTTGTCTAAATGTGTGTAAAATGTAAATGTACTGTTCACCCAATTTCCTTGTGAATCCCATGTGCAATTCGTTGGATATCAACAGGTGAAACACGATCTACTTTTTGCACAGTTGTCAGATGTACGACTATTACAACAAAACGAATAGTCTGTATCCCGTTTTCTTTGAAACTAAAGTTGTTGGTTGCATGCTAGAAGGTACCGTTTTCACTGTAACTTTTCATTCGACAAGCACCTCACAATGTTGCTAGTGTAATTTCCTTGTATTGCAGTGAATTCGTGTGCACAATGGTTTCTCGAAGTGTTGTCGAATCTTGGAATTTTGTTTGTGACATTCTGAATGTGGCACCTATTAGAATAAATAGATTGATCCGTTCAAAAGTTCTGTTTTCGCAGTTGAAGTATAACGATCGTTGCTTCATTGTCGCATTCTGTTTTCAAAATGGCGTTTCACCAGATGTCCTGAGATCTTTTGTGTGGATGAACAGAAATTGCAACGTACAGAAATGTCGTAAAATGTTGGATTTATATACCTACTGGTCCCTACAAAACGAAGAGGGACATAACAGACGTAGTAGGTATAATGCTTACGATGTAATTGTGGGTCGCATTTGTGATTTAAACGGACGTATTGTCAGTGATTTTATTAACAGAAGAACATACAGTGGCAGACATTAAATGTTTTTTTGTGGTTAGTAACAATTTTGTTGTATGCCGTGCGAAGGACAGGTGCGTACATTTCATACACATGGCAACACGTAGATGTTAATAGTTACGTTGTACCCGCGCTGTCAACCCATAAGGAGTCATGTAAAGCAGAATTATAATGTACGTGTGTAAGTTAAACACGCCGTATGAGGGTTATCGTAAATTCCACCAAACGCATTGGAAATTTTGTTTTTTTTTTTTGCCGTCCCCGTCATAAGCGCAACATATGATTAAGTGGGATGTGTTTCTGACATGATGGAGCATCGTACTGTGTGTTTGTTTTTTTCGTTAGCAGAAGTGGCTGTTGTAAAGAATGACCAACTAATTATACCATGTCAAAAGAAACGCCTATATCCGAGCCCAAAACGAATGTTTGTTCTGATGAAACTGAAAATTTTATAAACCTGCCTGAATATAATAATTCACCTTTTACTTCATTGGCCTCCACTGAACCTTAACGTGTCTATTATATCACAGAATTAATCACCGCATGTTCAAAATCATAATAGATTAACACCGCACCTTAGCTCTTGGGCTGTTGAAAATAAAATTACTCAAATAAGTTTAACACATCATGTTCTCCTCCACAACTGAGCGATTATGAAGAAAGTGAAGCATCATCATCTGCATCTAGTAAGTTGATAGTTTAATTTTATTTACATTCTCCTGCATATTCTGTAATCTTACAGACTCTAATCTGCATAAATTTTACTGCAAAAGTTAGGAAATAGCATGTACTATTTCATAATTATTTTTCAAATTATTATTACCTAAATTTTCTTAGGCTATCAAATTACTAAAAGATAGGTGTGGAAATTTCTTTAGATGTTAAAATAAATTACCAAAAATATATATTTAAAGTATATATTTTTTTATTTTCTTTCAGATAGTAATCAGAAAGATAACTGATGTAGATCATGTTCATGAATTAAATAATAATGATAAGAAAAAATTGTAAAGTATTTTGGATAAAATTTACAAATATTAAGATTAACATTTTAGATGATCAAACAAGCAGCATAGAGCACCAGAACCCAGAAAGTAATGACATCACAATAATAATGCCCATTTGCGCCGCTTTCGATTTAATCTGCGATTAATTAATCCGGAATTAAATTTTAATCCTAGATTATGTTTTCTTGGTTTGCACCACCACAGAAGTTAAGAGGATTAAGAAACTCTAGATTAAAGCAGCAAATGATTTGACAACGCTGGGTTTTTCTAGGGATTTTCTTTTTTCACTATAGTTTTCACTGCCAGAAATCATAACCTCAATTTTAACAGACCTATTTTAGTGAAGTTTCTGGAAATCAGGCAGTTTGTTTGTAATTAATTTTGCACCTAACATGAAGAGGCAGCGCCAACCGAACTTTACAAGCCAGGAAAAGAGATACTCTTATCGCACTTGTTGAAAAATACAAAAGCATCATCGAAAACAAACAAACTCATGGGGTGACGACTCTAGAAAAAAACAAAGCTTGGACCAACGTTACTCAACAATTTAATGCTGTATCCTCTAATAATTGTGCAGAAGTGAAGAAGCTTTAAAATTTTTTTATAAAAATTTGAAAAAGGAGCTGAGAAAAAAGGCAGCGGACAATAAAAATCCAATATACTTGACTGGGGATGGTCCTGAACCGCCTAAATTGTCAGATGACCATAGTAAAATATTGTCGATTTATCAATGATAAAACAGTGTTTGGATTAAACAGCCAATTTGATAACGATTGTTTAGAATTGGGAGTGCAGCCCGTGACCATGATTATGTCGAAAACCTTGAGGTAAGCATAAGTTGATATATTGTTTCTGTCTGCATCTGCTTTTGTGATTTTTTGTTTCATATAATTGTTAGTGGAAGCAATACTTTGTGGGCCCCACTATGTTCATTTAAAATACTCCTTATGACAATAATTTTTTACCCGCTACATTTTTAGTTAAAACGTTCATGGTCACTCATGTTGATTTTTTTAAAATAAACTGATTACAATATGTGCTATAAAAAGGTTTGAACTTGAAACAGTTATAAGAACCAAATTTTTATAGAAATCTTGCAAAGCTAATATAAAATGTTTTAGGAGACACTTCCAAGTATTGAGTCCGAGCTTGATTTGATTGAGGACGAGAGTGAAAAAATTGATTGGAAAAGTCATAAAGCATTTGACTTAAGAAATCGTCCTAATGTGGCATTGATAAACAAAACTGTAAGTATATAAACAATGGACAGGGAAAGTGATGACATCATGTTGTGCGATAAAATTTGAATTTGTTTCTAAACTGATTTTAAGGACTTCCTTATTTACTACTACGTTAAATCGAATTTATTTTTCTTAAAGTGGGTTATTTGAAGTTATTGTTCACATTTAACTATTGGAATCCTATTTTTTAGAAAACAAGAATTAATTAAAATCAATGTTCTACAAATCAAAAATATGCCATCATAAAAAAAAAAAAAATTCTGGCATTTATTTGATTTCGATAGGGCATCTCTCTTTTAATCTAATATTAATAAACTAGAAACATATTTTAATAGTTAAATATTTCTAATTGAGTGACAAAATTCAAATTACATTTTTAGTTGGCCTTATGTCAAGGTACAATACGGTTCACTATTAAAATGGTAAAATGACATAAATAACATTCCAATAGTTATTGATAGTGGACATTTTAAAGAACTACTGAATGGTATTATCGAAATTAAAAGTATGGTAAAAATCATCCTAAATAAAATAAATGCTCTAGAAAATGTGTCAGGTGGATCAGAAAATATTTTATATGACGAAAAAATTAAAAAAATTTTGCCTATAAAATCCATTGAAGATTTATTATTGTTTGAAAAATAATCTTGTGGATGAGAACATGTCAAAGCAGTTGGTTAGTATAGATTTTCAAATACATGACTTGAATTAGTTTAGTATAAAGTTATTGAGTATTGCACAGTGGTGGAGTACGCATATATTTCCGTGACAAGCTATGCGTTTGACAATATGCATGTTTCATTACGTTTTAATTACATTAACCTATGTATGTAGGACAAAAGTAGAGGCAACATCCTCACAGTGCGTAAGCCTGTATATTAGAAGTATATTAGACTAAGAGCTCGCGTGAAAAAAACCGCGTGATAAGATACCAAAGGTTTGATTGTAGAAATAAATAGTCTATAGGTCTTTAAATGCGTAGCCGCTCGTCTGCCATTCGCAGTTGGTCACCCAAATTGGCAATAATTTAATTTTGAAAAAAATAGTATACAATCTCTTTATTTATACCAGACTAAATTCTTGATTAAAATGTGCGGAAATATCATTGTTCCAAGTAACCAACTTGGCAGACGCGCTAGATGGTAGCCCTTTTGAAACAGACGCCCTTGAAAATGCCGAAAAATCAGTCACAACCGCATGATCGCATACCAGTATAAATATTGGCTCAAAATGTAGGTAAAATTATGCTGATTCAATATATGAAAAGAAAATTTGAGCAGACGGTCCCATTTCGCCGACAGACGCTGTTAAAGATTGTCATTTCAACTCCCTTTAGCACCTAAACGGCAACACGGTAGAAGCAGACGTCTGCTGCTATCAATATAATTCGAGTGCACAGACATAAACATAATAGGATTACCGTCGCAGAGGTCATTCTTCGTTCTAGTTTACTTGGTTAAAGATATTTAATACGTATCTGTGTGTAGTTGTATTACTCGTATATAGTAATTATTAATTTGGAAGGGTAAGTTTGTTTTTCTTTATTGTAAATTAAGTTTTTATTTATTTTCGCAATTTCTTGGTAACAGTTAATATAATTTATTAATATGTAGCGTTCGAGTATAGATTCTGTTTTTATTAGGTAAATATAGGAAAATATTCTGTGTATGTAATACAATAATATATTACATGAACGATATGAATGTTCAAACACAATTTTTGTTAAGATTTATCATAAAATAAGCAGCAAAACTTTTAGTTGTGGACGAAACCATTATAATTCTCTTCAGATTTTTCAGAGAATATAGATGATGAACCTTGTACGTCCAGTAGTGTCCAGCAATGTTGTATTCATATATCAATTGACACATCTGCAGAAGTGAAGCCATCTACCGAACAAACGTTAGAAAAATGTCGAGTTTCTGTAGGTGCAAGAATAAAATTTAATTTGAGCCATACTGATGTACATTGACCGAGTCCTTTGTATCTTTTTCTTATGGTTATCGCACTGCTTGCTACAGAAAATTTACAGCCCTCAAAAAAGTCAAACTGATCAGATTACGGACAGAGAACTTAATTTAACATATTCCTCAGTTGCCAGTGAAAATCTTGAAAGAGTCCCCGAACATCTGCATAAAAGTAACGAAAGATCAACAAGATCAAAACAGAAATTCCTCGAAAATCCGAAAACAGGAGTTTTAAAGAAATCATGCATATTTTGCGATCGAAATTTTATTTACATAAAAAAAGTAAAGCATAAACTCAGTGCATGTCAAACAAAAATATTTGAACAAAAAAATTAAGCATTACGCAAATGCATTAAAAGATATTCAATTACTAGCTAAAATTAAAGGTATTGATTTTGTTGCGAAGGAGATTTATTCACAGAATATGCCGTTCAAAATATACTCAGCGGTATGAGAAACTTACCCATAAAAATAAAAGACATACCGAATGGCACAAAATTCGTTTTTATCATAAAAATGCATTTAAAAAACTATATGACTTTTATAGATGAACATATTTTACAAAATAACGACGCTTTTTACATGCTCGATATACATCAAATTTATCTCCAATTTTTTTTTGAAGAAGCTGAAGCTATTTCATATGAAAAAAGTTATCACGTGCACTCATTTACAGCAAAAGCTTCGACGATTGTTTCAAAATAAAATTACTTTTTCAAAATTTAAAGGAAAATCTATTTTGCACAGCACCTCTTTAAATTCTAGAAATACTCTGCAAATATGTTCGGCAAAATCTAAATCAATAGAAATGGATTTACAAAATGTAGCGTTTCATTTTCGTAGAGACATATAAAAAATCAAAGGAATGCACTACCTGATGAGATATAACTTAAAAACATATATGATGGTGAATCAACAATTCCAGAATCTTTACGCTTTTTCTTTTCAAATTTGATATGTGGTCTAACTGTACGTTGCGTCGCCAGGAAAAATGAAACAAATGAAAGTAGATTCAATATCTCAAGATGCTATATATTCTGTTACTAATGGGCGAGTGAAACCGTCAAAACATTTGGAACTCGGATTAGTAATGAAAAGCATTACAGGTAGTTGTCAAGTAATAAACATTTTAAATAGATTGGGACATTCTGTATGAAAAGCATTACAGGTAGTCGTCAAGTAATAAACATTTTAAATAGATTGGGACATTCTGTGAGTTATTCGGTAACCGAAGAATTAGAAACTAAGCTTACATATACGTCTTTTTCCGAACGATCTTCTACACCGCACGGTATAATGCAAATGCCTGATTTAGGAACCTTAGTCGCATTTGACAATTTCGATAGATTTGTGGAAACACTTACTGGTAAGGACACTCTTCATGACACTGTGGGTATTATATATCAATATAATAGCACTAATTCAGAAACACCACAAAACATAGAACAGGACATACACACCAGCAGAAAAAGACGTCGACTGTTCGATATTTTAGATGAGGAGATCGAGCCGTACCATAAGAAACCAAAATTAAATGAAACTATTTCAGTCAACACAATATTGACGGACGCGGACGCTTCAAAAGAAAGGAGTATTAAAAGATTAGACAACTTATGGATTATATATCTTGCAATATTAGATAGAGATATTCCTATGTGGGTAGGGTGGAATACTTTAAAAATCGTAGATGAGTTGCCACAACAAAAAGTATGCTATTTACCACCTATTAATGCATCCCCTACAAGCTTATCTGTTGTTACTCATACTTTAAATATAGCACAGAAAATTGCAGCAGATTGTAAACAAAAATATATTTGTGTTACATATGATCTAGCAATTGCAAAGTTAGCACTACAAATACAAAATACAGAATCTCCAAAATATAGCAATATTTTCATACAACTTGGGTCATTCCATATTGAAATGTCTTACTTTAAGGCGATAGGAAAATATATTGAGGAATCAGGAGGCCCATACATTTTGGAGAGTGTACTGTTTTAGCTCCAGGTTTTTTAAAAGGTTTCCTTAGTGGCACTAATTATAACCGTTGCAAGAGAATTCACCCTATATTTGCAGCTGCAATGCAAATTCTTAATTTTACAGAATATATAAAAATAAATAATATATCTAAAGAAACTGTTATACAAGAATTAGACGATATACAAGATGTGCAACTATCAGATCTTCATCTGCCAGCTTCTCTGGATCACTTTTTGGATGAATATGAGAAATACTATTTAGAAACAGAATCTGGGAAACATGGAGAAACAGCTAAATTTTGGATAACTTATATTAATTTAGTAAAATTGTATCAGGAATTCTCTCGAGCCGTTCGAACTTGTGATTTTAACCTTTATGTTTTTTGCTTACCTAAAATTGCTACAATGATGTTCATCCACGGTATTGAACAAATTGATACTTATCTTGCAAATAGGATTTAAGAAATTTAACTATTGGCCTGGAAAGTCCAAAGTTCTCAAATTTAGATAAATAAAATAACTGTGGTCAAGTCTGTCAAATGCCTTGGAGAAGTCAGTATATATTACATCTACCTGACTTGTTGATCTAATTTGGCGCTGATATACTGGGAAATATAGAAATATAACTTTAGGTATATAAATATTTTCAGTTAATCGCTTTTGTGCAACTCTAATTATCATTTATCATTATTAATTTTCGGCCACAACTACCAGGTTTTCTTAGATATCAATTACGGCTAAATAATTCTATTAACAATTTAAGGTATTTCAGGCATTATTCAGTTAAAAGTTATAAGAACTCAAACAAGATTTTTAATTCACACGATACTTGCACTGCGTGGAAATATCACATTTATTTATTAAGTAAAATACAGCAGAAATAGTTTAATTTAGTTCCAAAATACATCGAGTGTATTTCAAGATTTGCCAGGGATGAGGATCATCCTTAAATTTAACCTGTTATAAAATATAGTCCGAGTCTGAAGGTAAATAGAATATTTATCCTATTTTAAATATGTCGGTATCATGTTTTAGAACCTAAATAGTTAGTTATTGCAAGTAATATTTCTCTTCTTGTCCCTATAATCACTACAAACAAGCGCTTTATCCTGTACGGACATCGTATTTCCTCTTGCATATTCACTTAGTAGAAAGAAAATTATGCTTATTATTTATCACTTAAAAATTCTCGATAATAATGAAATTGTAACCCACATAAGAAATTAGTCCAGAAAAACGTAATGTTATACTTATGCATGCATGTCTCCTATGTTATTTATAATGGTATAATTATATGTCTGGTTTATAGATTATTGTTAAGGCACATATGTTTGAAAACATGTCTTAACCTTTTATGAAAAGGGCTAATAACCCTGAAGAAAACATCCGGGATTAGAGTCAAATGAAATCCATGTACAAAAGGCGTCAGATATCAATAGAGTTGTCGAGAAACTCAGCTGTTGTGAATAAACTAATCCTGAAATTATATGTCACTCGCAGTGATATGTTTATTATTGTTGTTATTAAAATTTAATTTGATATTTTTTATTCTAAATTATAGTTTATAAAACCGTTCTGTTTGTACGATATTTTTGTACAATGAATGAATATTGTGTTTATATTAGACACGTGCACGTCGTACTCCTTAAAATTCGAGTTTTTTAGTGGTTCTTTCTGAGTAATTTTTAAGGAAAATCATCTGTGTTGCAGTTTATATCAAGCTTGCAATCTGCGTTATTTTTATATTAAAAAACTTGCTAACTATTACAGAAAATAGTGTGAGATGTAATGAATATTTTATATATTCGACATAACAATCTGTAGTTTTTGTGATAATTTTATTAACGCAAGAAAGCCGAACATATTTTGCCGTTTGTAAAAAACAGCACAATGTATCATGCATTGCTACGTCCTCTGAACTTATTAATCTCCGGAAAGAAGTTAATTAAATGCCTATCTTGGAAATGCAATGAGTAATGAGTGTATTGAAGACTGCATCCTGTTAAAAAAACTAAGATAAATAATTTGCTTAATGAAAAAGTTAATAAAGCATTATCAGCAGTAGATGCAAAATTAGCCTCTTTCAAATCTGAAATTTCAAAATTTACCACTACCTTTGATAATGTAAATCTTTATTGCCTAGATACTCGATGTACTTAGGAATAACACGCAACCTTCATAATTCTCCCAAAAAATCCTAATTAGCCTACTCACAAAACTAAATGCGATATGATGAATCAAACCAACCGTGTTAACTCCAAATTACAGTTTACAAAAGTAAAATATCTGATGTGGCCAGCACATAACTTTCTTATACCAGTATATATCATCCTGATGTAAAAAAATCATTTTAATTAATTCTTCACTTACCTCAATTAAATTTTAATAGCGTACCTTGAAATGTTTCATTAAAATTTTTAAATAATTAATTATCAGCGTCATTCGATACGGTCAATAATAATTCGTGTCATATATTTTAATAATTTCTTCTTATTGACATTGACATTTTTGTAACTAAATTAGACATTTCAAATGTCAAATTTATTCTAACCCCATTTTATGAGGTCAAATTTATAAAAAAATTTAAGTTTACACCAACTTTATTTAAGTAACTGGAAAATACATTTTATTGGTTTGATATAGTAGACATGATTTATAGTTAATCTTCAATAATCAAGAATATATTTTTTTTGTAAAGACAAATACAAAAAAGTTCGGATCCCTCTTAGCTGGTCAATTTTGCTCATCATCGAATTAATCGTTGTCCTTGTATACCAAATTTGAAAGCTTTATCTCAACAACTGTGGCTGCGATATTACAGACATGCAGACAGATTTTTTTCCATAAAGCTATGTTTTTCATTATAATTCGCCGAGATTCGTCCAGAAATGCAAAAAATTATTAATTTTTGAGTTATCGCGGACACACACACACGCATACGCACACGCACACGCACACACAAGCACACGCACACACGCACTAACGCACACGCACACACGCACCAACGCACACGCACACAAACGCGCACACACGCTCACACGCACACGCACACGAACACACACCCACACACACACACACACACACCCGCACACACACACACACGCATCGACAGACATCATTCGAAAAATAGTCAGAATGGATTCGGGAGGGTTCAAAACATATAAATCAATCAAAATCTCGAGGTTAAAAAAAATCACGATTACTATACTTCCTTATATTAGGTATCAGAAAGTAAAAATCTGTCCGCATGTCTGTAGTATCACGATAGCAGCAACAGTTTTTGAGATAACGCTTTCAAGTTTGGTACACATGTTCTAAAGGCCAAAGATAATGATAAATTCGGTGATGAACAACATTCGCCAGCTGAAAGGAGATCCACGGGACCCTAACTTCTTTGAATTTGACTACAAAAAAATACATTCTTGAAGAAAGATTATAAATCATGTCTGCTATATCAAGCGAAAATAATATATTTTCCAAGTACAATCAAGCTGATGTAAACTGAAATTTTGTACACATTTGACCTCATAAAATGGGGTTTGGATAAATTTGTCAGTTTGACATTTGAAATGTCTAATTTAGTTACAAAAATGTCAACGTCAATAAGAAGAAAATTTTAAAATATATGATATGAATTATTATTGACGGTATCTAATGACGCTGATAATTAATTATTTAAATATTTTAATGAAACATTTCAAGGTACGCTATTAAAATTTAATTGAGGTAAGTGAAGAATTAAACAGAATGATTTTTTTTAGATCAGGATGATATATACTGGTATAAGAAAGTTATGTGCTGGCCAATCAGATATTTTTAAATATAGACGCCGTTGTGGCACATTGAAGAGTGAGTGAATTGTTTTAGTCGTAATCTGTAAATTACCTTTATAAAAAATAATTAAAAATTTTCAGGAATGATGCTTGAAGCGACAAGATTGAATCACCATGTACCGTTTTGTTTTTTGTTTCTTGAGATATTATCTTACTTTTTTTATTTAATCCTAGTGCATATCCATTTCATTCATGCTTTTGTTCGATAAAAAACAAATCTTCCATTAACATTTTTCGCTCTACGTTTTTTAGCATTATCCACATTATATATGGCTACAGCAATTTAAAATCAATAACGATCCGGAGGTAATTGAAACCGTACGGAACGGAACGAAACGAAACAAGCTTACAGGTTCGAGTTTCGTAATTATACGTTACAGGTCACTGTTTACTCCCTAATAATAATCGAAGGCAGCTAAGCGTGAAACAATAATCGCTCTTCGTATCAAGTCACCGACGCGGGTAGAATGTAATCCTGCGGAAACGATGGAGAGGGAGCAGGACCACACCTGATCCAGAAGGCTTATGTGAGTCATGTGTCAGGTTTACGAGGTTATCAAGATTTTTAAAAATAATTACCTTTTTAGGCCCGTTATATATTTCTACGACTTCTGATTTGGCATTGTAAATTAAATTCTCTTTACACGTTTATTAATTAAATTGTTATTAAAAATCTTTCACAATCGTAGCACTATTATAATTTTGTTTCTGTTCTACAGCGTGTCCCATAATTAAATACTTTCCTTCAAGAGGGCGATGGAACTAGAAAATGTAGGTAAACATTTGCCTTAAATCAGTTCACAAGGGACCTACAACACCTTATAAAGGGTACAAGTAGAATATAGTTATTATTTGCCAATAAATTAGAAATGTTTTAAGTTGGAAAAGTTAAATTTGGACTATTTATTAGTCTTATAGTCATGTCATCAGGGGAGTGAAACTAGACCAAACTCCAGGACCGATAGCTACTACTGCCTCATACGGTTGACAGAAGGACATACTTGGAAAATAAAAGCAAAAGTTTAAAATGAATAATGAAATATGTACATACCGCTTGATACAATGTATTATTCAGAATGACTGACGTCTGCCATCGCGTTAGCATACATGGTCACAACTAATATTCGTTCTGCCTTCGCGGCTGTTAAATTTGAACCATTTGGTTTGTACAGGGTGGACCAAATTAGATGGGATTTGGGGTTTTCTCTAAAACTATGGCAGATAGACAAAAAACCAATATAGGAGGTGTCCTCAGCTCGATTTTCGAGAAACAAACAATGGCGCAAACCGCGATCGTCTATCTTTTTTGAATACCGAGCTACAGTGCGTTTTTGGAAAGTAGGCATTTTTTCGATGACCTCTATATCTCAATTACCATGTGTCGAATAGAACATTCTTAAGGCACTTTTTTGAGTACAATCCGTTGCTGATAAGAAGAAAATTATGCATGCCTCAATTTTTGAGATATTGACATAACTTGTGTTTTTTTAAATGGAACATCCTGTAAATTATTTCATTGTTCGATTACAACTTAAATTATCTTTCCAACGATATATCATATGCCATATTTATCTCAGAAAAAGTGGTTAATTAAACACACACACTGTCGGTGCGTGTGTGTGTCTGTGTGGATGTGTGTGTATCCGCGATAACTCAAAAAATACTAATGGGAGACTTCCCAAATTTGGCAATTAAGATTGTCAACAACATTTTAGGTAACACATTAAATTTGGTGAATGTGGTACGACCAGAGACATAATAAATGAAAGAAGAAAAAAGATACAATTTCGGGAAAAAAATTAAAAAATTTTATTGCATTTCTGGACGAATCTCGACGAATTATAATGAAAAACATAACTTTATGGAAAAAAATTTGCCTGCATGTCTGTAGTATCGCGATAGGCACCACAGTTTTTGAGATAAAGCTTTCAAATTTTGTACACTTGTTCTAAAGCCCAAAAACAATGAAAAATTCGGCGATGAGCAAAATTGGCCAGTTTACAAAGAAATATATTCTTGATGAAAAATTATAAATCATCTCTACTATATCAAGCGAATGAAATATATTTTCCAAGTACTTACTTAAATAAAGCTTATGTAAACTGAAATTTTATACGCATTTGACCTCATAAAATGGGGTTAGGATAAATCTGGCAGTTTGACATTTGAAATATCTAATTTAGTTACAAAAATATCAATGTCAATAAGAAGAAATTATTAAAATATATGACATGAATTATTATTGACAGGCTCAAAGGACGCTGATAATTAATTATTAAAAAAATTTTATGAAACATTTCAAGGTACGTTTTTAAAATTTAATTGAGGTAAGTGAAGAATTAATTAAAATGATTTTTTTAGATCAGGATGACATATACTCGTATAAGAAAGTTATGTGCTGGCCACATCAGATATTTTTCTATGTAGCGAATCATATGCCAAGTACCGTTCCGCGAAAGTAACTAACTCTACAGGTTCGTATAAGGCAAGGGCAACTGCAGAACAGATGAACACGTGCTTAGTTGCCTATAATTATAACTTTACACATTTTGTCAAATTTGTATCTAAAATCATGACATGATTTGTTAGGGTGGTTATGAAGGAGGTGAGGAATTTTCACCATAAATTTTTTGTTTTATTTTTTTTATACATATAAAACGGCAAAAAGCGCCAATTTTAAAAACTGCACAAAAAAGGTGTTCTTACTAAATTTTGATAGGAACCAACGTTTTGGAGTTATTTGTATTTAAATATTGTAATGTAGTCTGTTTTCTAATTATAACTTAAATAGTGAGCCTTGATAGAAAACAACTGTAGCTGTCAGTCTGACAAAATTGTCAGTTCTTTTTGTAGCGACTGTCTTTGTTTTATTTTATATTATTAGCGTAATTTAATAGTGAAATTTTGTTGAATTTATTGTTATATTCATTTAGTGAATATGTAGGCATGCATATTCACACGGTGAAATTGTATGGAGGCAGATATCCTGATCGAAAATTACCAAAGAGGAAAACTTTTATCAATGTTGACCGCTGTTCAAGAGCAACTAGTATAATGATATTACAGGCAATTGTATAGGTTCTGGTCTGGAAAGCAAAGAACTACTAGAAACACAAGAAAGGAAGAGTATATTTTAAATAATGCTTGGAATCGCACCGATTACACATTTAGTTATAGAAGCCAATGTATTTCGAAATACAGTACATCTAGTGTTAAAAGGACAGTTAATGCATCCATATCATTTGCAGAAGGTGCAAGTTTTGTTATCAGGAGACTAAATCCACAGAAGATAAATATTAAATTTATTTGTTTTGCACCTTGGTCAGTTCATTGTGGTTATTTAGTGACCAAGTATGAACTGACAATTTATTGAGCACAGAACTAACCAGGAGAATCAAATAAAATACACCTTGGTTATCTATTCTTATGCATTGGTGGGGAGTGTTTGTCTCGCTTATATTAAGTTATTTGGTAGTTTCTAAAACATAGCATAGTTGCAAACAATCTGAATTCGAAAGATGTTCAAGTAAAACTGTAATTCTGACAGTTCTATGGAAATGGTCACTTGTTCATCTAAGCTGACCATGCTGAGGGTGGTTAAGTTCGGGAAGGGAGGAGAAAAGTTGGTCATTTTTTGATTAATTCAGTTTGTTCACTTAAATCAAAACAAACTTGGTCAGTTCTTTGGCCAGAGTGAACTGATAAAAAGTGATCAAACATGCAAAACAAATACAACTTTTGTCAACTGATGTCGGCAAAATATTGAGGATCGACATTTTTGAAAAATGTGTTATTTACGAATGAGGTTTGTTTCACTTGACGTGACATTTTAACATGCCCAATGTACACGTCTGGACAGATGAAAATGCTATTCGGATAAATAAGTATTCTTTTAAATTAAATGTTTGGAGAGCAACTTTGTTCATCAGTGCACAATTTTTACCTGGGATCAAACCTGTATAGAAATATATGTCAACTAATAATTTAAATGCATTGTTGGATGGTGTAACTTAAATCAGCTACACATGGTCCAACGGTTGTACCAATTTAATCGGATTGGGTAGTTGAACCATCTGTAGACATCGCCCGTCAACTTCAGATTGGGCCTGAGTTGTAAATTGGCTAAAAGATTGAGTAGTGTGGATGCAACATCCAATTTGGTACGACGGTTGGCCGACCAGTTGGATCGTGTGTAGCTGGTTTTATCTTACGCGTATGAATATGTAGTTTACGCACGATGGAGCCCCAACTCACTTTAGTTTGCAACCAAGACAGTGGCTAAATTCTCATTAATCGTATAAATGATTAATATTTTCAGAGCATATGCATATTTAAAGTAAAAGCATTTGTATTACTAGAAGGAAAAGTTTCAACAAATATGAACAGAACTAATTATATGAATGAAACTGCGTGTTTACTATCTACCTTAATATGTGCTTCAATAAATGTGTAGGTACCTCAATAGTAGACGCTTTGGTGAAGCAACACCTAATGTGCGAATTATGGTGTTTTTGAATCAATATATAAAATCGAGTGATACACTATCAGACGCAGCAACCTTATTAGAATGGATTAAAAAAAAGAGGGGTGTCAATTTTCTTTTAAAAAAAGTTACAAACCAATAAACGAAGATATGTCGAAATCCCATGAAACCCATATCTTCCATCACCCATACCCCTTTAATAGAATCTCGATAAAAAATTTTAATTTCACTGGAAAACAATTTTTTTTTTAATTAAAATTTCGTTGAAAAAAAAACTTTTTCAATTTAAAAAAAAATTGTTGTTGGTTAGATGCAGATTCATTAAAAAAATTTTTTTTTTCGAAATTCTGTAAAATAAAACATGTATCAAGAATCAAAATAAACATTTAGGCATTAATAAACATCGAAAATCGAGCGATATACCATCAGACGCAGCAACCTTTTTAGAATGGATAAAAAAACGTAGATTAATTTTCTTTTAAAAAAGTTACATAAATAAAGAAATGAATGAAGAGATGTCGAAATCCCATGAAATCCCAATTTAAATTTCTTTGGAATTTTTTTTCTTAAATTCTTGACAAGAAATATCTTCTTCAAAAAAAGGGCATTTCATTGAAAACAATTTTTTTTTCAAAAATTAAAATTTGTTTGTAAACTATTTATTGTTGGTCAGATGAAGATACGCTAAAAAAATATTTTTTTTCGAAATTCTGTAGAAAAATACCTGTACCAAGAATCAAAATAAACATTTATAGTTCCGAATTAAAAACGACCTTCACCTATCCGTTTAATGGATAAAAAATATTTTATATTAATTTTAATATGTTATAAAATATATCGCGAGTGGGTTAGGCAAAAAAATTCCTGGCAAGACTATGATTAATTAAAAATTCAAAAATAACTTTTTTTTAAACATTGCACTCATTTGTTTAAGGAACAAATTTTATTACAATCGAAACTATGAAGCCTATAGAATATGCAAACGTTAGGTTGTCTATTTTTTTCCTGGCGTAACCATTGGGTTGGCAGGTATAAACAGGTAATTCGATACTAGTAATTTACATTCATCTGTTTAATGAATAAATCTTGTATCAAAATAAAGGTAATTAAATTGCGAACAGAATGATATATGGTTGTCTGCGAAGAATCTGGTTTAAATTTCGGTTGGCGAGCGTTAAAAAGCGAAATATTGGTGAAAATGAAAATGTGCGACAAAGAGGTCCGAGCAAACTATCCGGTGCCATAGAAGAGGACGCAGCATTGCAGCTGCGCGCGGCTCATCCATCGGATGAAAGAGAGTGCGCATACTATTTGTTCGTGCAATTGAGAAGGGTAGCGATAGACTAGTAAATACTCTGAGCATTATTTTTGAGCAGTTAACCTCAATATTCGAATCAAGAGAACGTGCTACTACGCATCGTTGTTATTAATTGACAATATATTATGATAAAAAATGGCTAAAAAGTGTTTTTTGTGTGACTCGGACGATTCTGTAATTGATTTTAATGATGAAACTTTTAAAAATTGTTCATTGAAGTTGGCTTTTCGTAAAAAAAAGAAATTTAAATACAATGAAGTTGAGCTAAGCAACGCGTCACTCGATTTTGGTTATCTTACCTCGTGTTATAAAAAAATCACCGCTTTAGGAAATAAATATAATGAAGAATTTAATAACATTAAAATCAATTACAGAATCGTCCGAGTCACACAAAAAACACTTTTTAACCATTTTTTTATCATAATATATTGTCAATTAATAACAACGATGCGTAGTAGCACGTTCTCTTGATTCGAATATTGAGGTTAACTGCTCCAAAATAATGCTCAGAGTATTTACTAGTCTATCGCTACCCTTCTCAATTGCACGAACAAATAGTATGAGCACTCTCTTTCATCCGATGGATGAGCCGCGCGCAGCTGCAATGATGCGTCTTCTTCTATCGCACCGGATAGTTTGCTCGAACCTCTTTGTCGCACATTTTCATTCTCACCAATATTTCGCTTTTTAAAGCTCGCCAACCGGAATTTAAACCAGATTTTTCGCAGACAACCCTATATCATTCTGTTCGCAATTAAATTACCTTTATTTCGATATAAGATTTATTCATTAAACAGATGATTATAAATTACTAGTATCGAATTACCTGTTTATACCTGCCAACCCAATAGTTACGCCAGGAAAAAAATAGACAACCTAACGTTTGCATATTCTATAGGCTTTATAGATTCGATTGGAATAAAATTTGTTCCTTAAACAAATGAGTGCAATGTTTAAAAAAAAATTATTTTTGAATTTTTAATTAATCATAGTCTTGCCAAGAATTTTTTAGCCAACCCACTCGCGATATATTTTATAACATATTAAAATTAATATAAAATATTTTTCATCCATTAAACGGATGGGTGAAGGTCGTTTTTAATTCGGATCCTCTACTATTAGGCATTAATAATATTAAAAAAGTAATATAAGCATTGTTAAAACATAGCATTGGCTAAAAAGTCTGAAGTATTTGCTATGAAGCAAAAGAAGAATATTATTCATTGAAAATTAAGCAAATGCTTTTACTACTACTGTCTGCTTTGAAGCATTTGCTTTTGCTTTTACTTCTTACTTCAAGCAAATGCTTCTATTTTATTCATCTGACCCAATGTCTCGATTAACTGGACGCCACTATGTTCACCTGAAATCCTCCGGATTTCTAAGTTTGGGGGTATTTTAAAGATTTTACAAAATTAATTTTACAAGAACACAATTATTTTAAAATAGGTAATCCATCTTTTGGTTTCACTCAGAATTAAGATAATATAATAATTGCCAATTTTATTACTGAAATGTGCATTATATTATTGTTTTGGTGTTTTTACTTGCTTTTTGTTTAACTCACAATGAAGTTTTTTCCAGAGTGTTTGTCTTCAAATCTTGCATCTTTCATTTAATACATTTCCTGACATAACCAATTGATGAAATTTTGCACAGTTACTAAGGTCGGATGACAATACGATATTCCACCGTTACTTTTGCAAATATACAAACGTAGGGGGCGCGGGGGTGAAAATTGAAAAATCTGCAAAAGTATGATAATAATTTAATGTATTGGCTTTTTTTTTTTGGCAAAGAAATTATTTTTTACTTTTTAGTACGACTAAGAAAAACAAGTTTTTAATTTTTATTAAAAACAGTTTCAATATTAATGACACACTAAAGGCTTGTACACTCCTCAGGTTCTGAAATATATCAAACGAAATTTTTAATTAATTCATCTCAGTTCATGTTAATTAATTTTAGTTGAACCATCTGTTGGAGCCGTATATCACGTACACAAGTGTTAAAGCGTGATCGCAAAGAAGTAACGCGTGATATCGCAATAGTTTATGATCGCGTAGTTCGAATAAGATTATATTTCATATGCAAGGGGGTGTTAGTATGCTAAACTACACTTGTTACTAAAGCTAGATAATAGAAAAAGGCGTGTCATGTTAATTATGCACCGATAATGCGATTTGCATAAATTTAAGCTTTTTTGCATAATACTAGGCGATAAATATGTTAGGAGATTGAGTTTATATTTGCACTGATATAGAAAACGATAAATTGAAACTGACAAACTTAATTTAAAGTTTATAAAGAGCATAATTTAATATACTGGGTGTTTCTTAAGTCCATATCATAACTTCAGGAGGTTATTCCCTGGATCATTTTAGGCCCAAAAGCCTTAATAAATTTATCCTGGTTTTATCAACACTTTGACACCTTTAACTTAAAGGGAGTTTATTGACATGAAAATATATTACCAAGAATTTCTGCAAAACTTAAATCGAAATATAAATACAATAGCCATTAAACCTAATTTTTATTTAAACTGTAGTATTGCTATCTGATATTTATATTTTGTTTGCAATACATTTTTTTGTCACTAAAACTTCCATTAATTTAAAGGTCCCTTTAAAATATTGAAAATACTGGAGATTATTGTTTAAAGCCACTGGTTTCTAACACATATCATATTTACTCAAATATCTCAGAAGATGTTTGAAATAGGTTGATCAAATTTGGGCCAGTTGTTTATTTAACTAAATGTAATAATTCATTAAAATTTATTTTCGATTTACTAAATTATGTGGTAAGTAAATACATAATTGGAAATCACATAGTTCAAAAAAAACAAAAGTATCTCTAAAACTACCGAGCTCAGTAGTGCAGTGGGCCAGAGCGTTAAGTGATAAACGTGGCTGGTTTACTGCCTATTGGCTCCCGGGTTCAAATCCCGGTTTCGATTCTGACAAAGTCGATAGGTTGTGTTTTTTTCAACTGTGTAATTCCTGTCCGTGCAGCTTCGGCTTTGATTTGGAGTTTGTCTAATTTATGTGGTGTGTTTTATGTTATGAAACTACTCGTTTTTTGAATAAAATACAAGACAACTTTTTTAAAAAAAATGCAGTTAGGACTTAAATGATTTGATAGAATATCCAGAAAACTCATGACATAGAAATTCTGGATTTTTTAGTGGTAATGCCTCCCATCATATCCGCCACTGACTGACATATTTGAATATATGGCTTCGTGGTCGAGCGGTAAGGATACTTGCCTCTCACCTCGGAGTCCCGGGTTCGATCTCCGGTCGAGGAGTTGGAATTTCTTCTAAAACAAGATATTAATTCTAGCATACTTGGACATTGGGTGTATGTCCGTGTCTCTAAATGTGTAGCCCCCTCCAGCACAAAGTACCTCGAGGTACCTTTAGGGATAAAGGGAATTGTATTGCATGTGGCGTTTATTATTATTATTATACAAATTCAATAGATTTGGATTATTACACTTAATTAGTAAAATTGCTAGCCAAAATTTGATTCATTTATGTCAAATATTATGAGATGTTTCAGTAAATTGATATTTTCCAGAAAAGAGGCAGTATAAAAATGGCCAATTCTTGCCCAATGGGCGGCAATTAAAATACTGATTGCATTCCATATTTCTTATTTCGTAGAACTCAAAAATGACAATGAAAAAAATGTCATATGAAGGGAACATTCTGAAAACTGAGTGCATATAGTGATAAGTGCATATATAATAATTATTTCACTTAATCTGTAAATCAGTCATTATTTTCATTTTCCTCATCATCGGTTGAATAATCTGCAAAAATTGTCATAAGGATGTTGCCAGGTAAATGTATCTTTTCTAGAAATCGGACACCAAAATACCAAATAACCATTGTGACGTGGGAGCAACAACCAACGACACGTCGACCCAGTTTACATTCACAAAAATGAGCTAATATAACCTGACAATCGTTTTTCGATAAGCATTTTTAAATACAAATACAATTGATTGCAATTTTTCATTAGCAAGTATGATAGAAATAATCACAAATTGTTAATCAACAATCATTTCAGAATGTTCCCTTGATGTGACATTTTTTAAAATTATTATAATAATTGAATTCTACGGAATAAAAATTATAGAAATAAGCAACCACTATTTTACTTGCCTCCCATTGGGCAAAAATTGGACACCTTTATACTATCTCCTTTCAACGCTCTATATCGCAGAAACCAGTGTCCAAATTGATAAAGGCTTTTGGACCGAAAATAATCCACTGAATAAACTTCTGAAGTTGACATGGAATTAAAAAAACACCGTGTAAACAATTTTAAGTTTACAATTAATTTATATAAAAAATAAATATTTGAATACTATGTTCAACGGTCTGTGAAATTGTTATTAACATAAGTGTACTCCAAGGTTCCGTTTTGGGACCACAAACTTGACTTGTTGAACTGGAAACCTTGATAAAATAGATAAATGATATAATATAAACAAATTACTGTTAAACATATAATCTCGTAAACATAACTACATAAAAGCTTGTTTTGTGACCTGAAGACTTCTATCCCAAGAAATACAGATATCAACAATTTGATATATGGTTGTTGTATATTTAACCTTGTAGATTTTTATGAAAATTCTTTCAAGTTCCCTAGATGATGGTGAAGGATTCTGTAAGTTTTATTGCAAACCGGCGAAAAGTGACAGTTTCCTAAAATTGTATTACTGTATTGAATAAAAGTTTATTTGCAACCACAAAACAGAAGGGCTCCGTAAATTTGTGCCGAATTCAAAATTTTAATCTTAGCAGATGCATGCAATGCAATCACGTAGGTTTAAAACTCTATTTAAAGTCGATCAGCAGATTGTGTTTGCCAATGAATTAGTCGTAAATATGTATCTTTAATCTTTTCTAACGATGTTTCCAGTGTTATTACGATGACGAAATTCAGTTTCAGCACTTCACAGCATAATGAGACAGGTATACATATTTTATAATTTAAAAAAAAAAATCAAATCAAGTTTTTTATTATTATTTGACTTCATAAAATTCCTACAATTAGCAATCACCAAACACTAATTTACAATCTGCTATTATATTAGAAGTGTGTTTTAAAATTATTAGCTCCCTAGGAAATTTCTTTCGGTTACATATTTGCAGACGATTACATTTTCTTCCGATTGCTGCTATTTCCTCTAGTTTTAAATTTATACATAAATATCTGTTTCAGTTCCTACAAATATCTATTCCAGTCTGGAAACCTTTGCTGATCAAATCATAAATGTATTTAAATAAAAATATGATAGGTCAACAATATGCTTTATTCTGACCCTATCTAAATAAAAGGAAATACAATAATGACATCACGGATAATTATTATTCTCCCTAATTATATGGGGTATAATTTTAAATATAAGTACCTGTAATTTAGCATTGATCTATTGATTTCATTTTAGCTTAATTGCCCCTGTCAGTGTTATGTGGGAGTATAATAGAAATACATTCAATACTTTCCCTTTTAACAAATCGACCTGATTGCTGATTTGTATTATTCCCTTCTGTAAAGTATATGTCAATAAAATAATTATTCTCTAGGGGTAGATTCAGTTGTAGTTAATAATTAAACATTGAGGACATAAATTAGGAGATCGAAGAATTCAATAAGATAAATTCAACATTTTTATATAATCCTTTAATTTTATACATAGGTTGTTCCTGAAATAAGTGGCTTAATTATTAAAACAATAGATTTCTTGTCGAAAATAAAGACCTAGTTTCCAAGCTTTCAAATTCATCCAGCTGTCTAGTATTTGTTACATTCCTAATTAATCTTAAATTGCTACTATCTCTTTTATGGTTGTTCTCAAACGCATGTTGGGTAACACTAGACTTATCTTATTATATTTGAGATGAGCCATATGCTCCTTGAATCTAGTTTGAATTGATTGTCTAGTATGTCCAACATATTTTTAAAAAAACCAACTAAATTTAATGATTAAAAATTGTACTAACCAAAATTATTTTAAATTTAACGGGGAAATTTATAAATTATTGGACGGATTACCAATGGCTTCACCCATATCTCCCTTACTAGCTGAAATTTTTATGTCCGATTTTGAAAATGTACTGTTTAATACAAAAAAACGTTTTAGTTGAAAACATATTTTTCTGGACCCGTTATGTAGATGATGTGTTTTGCATTTGGAAAGGTACGGAAAGGCAGTTAAATAAATTCTTAGGTCTTCTAAATTCACTTAATCAGAAAATTCAATTCACATTAGAAATGGAAAATGACGAGGGTTTAAACTTTTTAGACATTAATGTAAAAAATATCAATAATAGATTAGAGTTTGACATTTATCGTAAACCTACTTGCACAGATACAATAATTCATAGTAAATCTAAACAATCATTGCAAATAAAAATGGCACCATTCCACAGCTACATATATCGTCTATTAACATTTCCACTAAGCGAAGAGAATTTTAAAAAAGGAGTTAACGTAATCAAACAAATTGCGAAAAACAATGGCTATAAAGAAAACCTAATAGATAAACTAATAAAAAACAAACAAAAGAAACTTTACGTAAAGAATTTTATGCCGCTTCTTCTCAGGAATGCAATAAGAGATATAAATGTATTAATTATAGGCCTAATATCAGCAATAGAATTAGTAATAAACTGAATAAACTAGGATGTAGAACAATTTCAGTAAATAAAAATAATTTAGGTAAAATGTTAATTAATGATAAAGATAAAACTGAAAAACTACAAAAAACAGGAGTATATGAGTTAAAATGTAGTGACTGTGATGCTATATACATTGGACAAACTGGACGAAATGTAAAAAAGCGATTCGAGGAACACAGGAAATCTATTGTAAACAATGTATATAGTACGGGCATGTCAACACATTGTATAGAAAACAGTCATTTTATAGATTTAAATAATGTCAAATTACTCCATTCAGAAAAGAAAGGAAAGAAACTTGATCTATTAGAACAATTAGAAATAAGTAAAGCTGTTAAAAATAACAAAAACTTAACGAATGACCAACAAATTTTACCGGCCATCATATTTTAAATAAAATAATTTAGATTTAAAAAAATAAAGTAATATTCAACTTATAAAAACATATTTTACAATAGTTTTATAGTAGGTACCAGATGTGGTTATATAAGCAATGGACACAAATTTTACTATTCAGTATTCCCTGTACTCTTGACAAAGGCCTAAAGAGCCGAAACACGTGTAGAGTTTCTAATAAAATATTTTTGAAACATTAAAAAGCAAATTTCTTTCATATATTTAAAATATATATTTTTAATTATAGTTCATGCAGCTAATTTCGTAAATCCCCAACTTTTCGTTTACTCCAATTTTTTCTTTTGTATTGTCTAAAAGTTGTTGTAGTTTATTTTTCAATGAATGAACTACTGTCATATCCATATCTTTAAAAATCTTACCAATATCACGGGTGAATTGATGGTCGTATGGAACCGATACAAATATTGGATTTTCTTTTTCATTTTGAAAGGTCGAGAAAATTCGAAGTGTCTTTACATTTACGTTCCCTAATTATTTTATCAACTAAATTTACAGAATATCTATTACTCACACCTATATACTTAATCATGCCTTTTCTTTTTCAAATCTCTCCTTACTGACAGGGAAGCTTAATAAACGATGAACTAGTAAATTGAAACTCATTTTGTGTTAAGGGATACACTTTATTTTTATTTTCACTATATCTGATTATTAATACATGGTTCTCCACAGTTTTCAATTTCGTATGTGAATTTAACTGACGCGGAACGATTGTTAAATTTTGAAACAAAGTTGTCAATATCAGTGATTTTTGTATCAAACACTTCAAACAATCCTCCACATACCTAAGCCAAACCCTGGAAAAAATACGCAAATCCTTTTTTACCTCTGTTCGAAATCTGTTCATGAAGAGACTGGGAATAAATGACAACAAAGAGTTACCCATTCCTGTCCGTTTATGTGGTTCGAAGAAATTATCATTAAATCGAGAGCAATTCTGTTTTATGTAAAGTTTAGTTAGTTGAATATATTATTTTACCACATCTTGAATGAGACTGTTTGATTCGAGTAAATCTTCAAGGTATGTCAAGATCTGTGATATTGGAACACTTGAAAACAATGAACAAAATCAAATGAGATCAAAATTTCAGCTTCTTGCAACTGGATATTTTTCATCTCATTAGTAAAATCATTGGAATTAATCACAAAGAAACTAGCTGGTGCAATGGATTAACTTTCTTATTCCCTTGGTAATCATTTTGATAGGTGGCACGTCGGCGATCTATTAGCTGAAACAATAAGATGCTCCGACTTTACTGGTTCGTGTATCTTATGCAAGCAGTACAATCTAGGTACACTTGGATTATATACATGTAACCTTATATTTAAAACTGGAGTAATAAGGTTGTTACAGAATTTAGTGTATTTGTGGAGCTCGCGCCCAAATCCCGCTACATCCAATTTAAGACATTTTTTACTTGTTTGCAGATTCCTATACTTCTCAATGATCTCTACAAGACCACACTTTTTTAAAATGTCACATAGATGAAGCTGAGTACGGCTTTGTAAACTATGTGCTTTCCGCGTTATGTTTGCACACTCAGCCGATTTTTATAACCTCATAATTTTTGAAGTATACATTACCAATTAGTGAGTCTGAAAATGGATGATGGTAATACCACTGTGGGTGCAAGTAATGTAGGATCAAGAAAAAGACAAACTAATAGGACCTAACGACAGAAGACTAATTTAAAAAGGTACCTAAGTTAAAATAATTGTAACTTACCTGTCAATAATAACAATTATTATTATTGTCAAGAAAAAACCTAGTAATTTTGTTTGTTTATTCGTCAGAAATCGCGTTTCTGCCCCTGCCGTTAAGTCATTCAAAAAGCCCTATTTACACAAAGGTCCTACATATTGTTGTTCAGAAATACATCTTGGAGATGTGCAAGAAATACGAACTTCTTTCAACGCCACTAAAGACAAGATTCAACAGGATCTCAAATTATGGCATTTTTTGTCTGTCATTGCTGTCGAACGTAAACCCATTAAGAACCAACCTAGAAAGCGAGAGTTCACCGTAACATATTTCTTGCCAAAACGACTTTCTAAAAAAATATTCATGTTCTTGAGCGTACTTAATATCCATAAGGATCGAGTTTGGCGCGTAGCAAAAGTTTGTTTCAAGGGTAAAATCCCGAAGAAACTTCGAGGAGGTGACAGAATTTCCGAGAAGCACATCGATAAAAAGCAAAATATCAGGCGATTTCTAAATGCGCTACCCGCTAAGGAAAGTCATTATAATAGAAAAAAAATCAAAACGAGTTTTTCTTGATTGTAGCCTAATCATGAGAAAGCTATTTAACCTCTATATAGAACAATGTGCACCAGAAGTCAAGACTACAAAATTCGATGTGTTCAGAAACATTTTTGTCAATGAGTACAATATAGGGTTTAGCAATCCTGCTACAGACTGTTGTGCTCAGTGCATGAGAGTGAAACATCTCCAAAAAAAGGAACGGGATGAGGATGCAAGGAAGAAACTCGCTCTGGAGTTAACAATACAAAAAATAAGTGCCAATGAATTTTACGAATAAATGAGGAATACACCTGAAAACTCATATACTTTCTGCTTTGACCTGCAACAAGTGCAGCCTTTGCCCAGAACCCCCATCAATGATGCATTCTATTCGCATCAAGTTAGTTTGTATAACTTTTGTTGTGTTGACATAAAAGCTAAAAGTCCGACATTTTATATATGGACTGAAGACCAAGCCGAACGACATTCACACACTGAGATTATTCTGCGATGGTTGCGGAGGAGAAAATAGGAACTCGCACATCATCCACACTTTGTATTATTGGTTAGAATTCAAATCTCCACCAGGTATATCAGAAATTATAATAATATATCCGGTCCGCGGTTACTCGTTTTTACCAGCGTTGCGTAGAACAAGACCTTAAAAAGCATCTAGTTTTCATATCAAAAGACAATTATAACGAAATCTACAAAAAGCATGGAGTTGTTAAGTTACTCGACAGTGACGAAGGAAATGGCTGGAGAATCTACAACATCAAAGTTTTGGAAGGAAAACTCAAGAAGATCAATGGCATTTCGGATAAGAAAGTGAATGTTTCTGTGTGTAGCTTTCAGCACTTTAGGTTCAGGACTGGTACGGAACAATATACGACACCAAAACCAAGGTCTAGAGGGATACTCCAATCAGACTTGAAAGAAAGGGTATTCGGACGTCAAAGGGACATAACCGAGAAAAAGAAAAAATCTTTGGAAAATCTATTGACTAAGCAATTTGGAGAAGATTGGAAGAATGACGAAGACTTGGTTTGGTACAATGATTTACTACGTAGGCAAGAAATCAACAATATGGAAGATGAGACAGTTGAACCATGCGATTGCCTCGCGGAAGAGAATGCAATGTATATCTAGTGAAAAGATTTTTTTTTTAATAATCCATTTTTATTTTGGAACCAAAGTTCAGAAATCGAATTTGTTTTAGAATACGCTGATATATCGTTTATATGGATTAATATTTTTTATTTCTGTTGTTATGCCCTTCTATAAGAACAATAAAGGATTGAGGAAGTAGTTTTTTTATACAAAATGCGCTAATTATTTTCATATTTGAACTAAAACCCGCTAAATTCAAAAAAAAAAAAATGCAAAAATATATAACGGTTAAAAAATTTTCAGCGAAAATTTGTCAAATAATATTGGCAATCAGCAGAATACAAGGGAAAAAGCACTAAAACGCTAATCATATTTGATTTATTGCAATATGTTTTTTGCGATTTGCCACAAGTTAGACTTTGGGGATTTAGCGGGATTTGCGCGCGAGCTCCACATTTCTTAGTTCAGTAATCATTTTTTGTAATGGATTTTTAGAAAGTTTTTTAATGCGGAGCATTACTAACCAGGTTGTCTTTCCTTTCATAATAGTTCTCTTTATTTAAAATAACAGTCTTTATTACCCTTATCAGCTTTTAAATAAAAACTGTTTTCTCATGTAACCGCTTGATAATTTTTCTATTCTTTGTGAATTCAGACTTTTTGTTTACTTTAGTTACAATATTTGTGGAGATGTTTTACACAAATCCTTTGGAGGAATCAGGATGGTATTGAATTGAACTTTCAACACTTACAACAATCTCATCTAGAATTCCTTAAGAGATGGTAATGCAAAATTTAATCCCTTGTTAAAGAGATCAATTTCTTCCTTATGAAATAACTGGGAGGCAACGATTTTCTACAATGCACAGTGGACGGAAACGCCGAAGAGCTGGCCAAAATATAAAGGCATTGAGCTATTTTACTGAAATTGTGCATACAGGGGTTTTTTGTGTCGCTGATCAAGAATCCGAAGTTGAATTTTGAAAAAAACAAAATGGCGGCCATGAAATTCCCCCCAAAACATACCAAAAATCGCCAATTATCGATGCATTTTTACAAAACTTTGTATACAGTTTTTTTTGGGTCGCTGATGAAGAATCCCATATAGAATTTCAAAAAAAATTACGGTCAAAAATATATACATAGTTCAAAAATTATTATTGAATTGAAGCGAATTCATGTGTTTCATTTGTTTCGGGAAAATTAGGATCTGGGGAATGGAATAAAAATGTGTAATGACTTTGAAAATTAATTTTATTCAATTACTATCTGAATTACATTCATCGTCCTCTTCGTCGTTTTCACTGTGTAATACACAATTTGTATCCACTTCCGCAACGGAAAGTGGATCAAGCAATTCTATCGCATCAGGAGACAATGAATGCAATTTTTTCTTAGGGAGTTTTCGCAAACTAGAAATAATTGGATCTGAAGTTATTAAAAGCCTGCGAAAAACGTACGTTTTTTTGTCGGTCACATTTCCTTGCAAAATTTTCTCGAAATTTTTTAATATCCTTATTGCAAGACTCTTGTGCTTCTTCTGACATTCTGCATTCGCGCACAATTTGGTCAATATCTCGCAAAGATGCAAAAAGATGCAGCTAATTTTTTATGCACTTTCGAAAAAATGTTCATTGAATACATTCCAATAAGTTTCAAGACCAACCATCACCAACCGCGTAACTTATGCCTTTTTTTTGTGGAGTTTATGAATCGTTGCATGTACAAAAATGCACTCCACTTCGGTAATTATTTACTAATTACCATATAAATAAACTGATCTGATATTGAGATATTTTAATTGTACTTACTTTCTGATGCTGAATCCATTTTTATGACACCGAAAACTGCACTTTTACGCTGCAGACAAAATTTATCGATTTTTGAAGCGTGCGAGCTGCCGAAGTGACGCGCTGCACGGTCACACAATAAGTAATTTCCTCGCTCAGGTAGTGAACCCGGACCGGTATTAACGGTCGTTTCTAATGTTAGGGGTACCACTACAACGATTTAAAACGTTTCCATTTCAAAAAAAAAATCTTCATTTTTTTAATTTTGGCCAGCATTTTGGCGTTTCCGTCCACTGTGCAATGGTGAGAACTTTCTGGGAAACAATTTCTGTTGACATACTACTGATTAATCTTTTGAGTTATTTGTTTTGTGATATTTTCTTAATAAATTAGAATATATCGCTTATAAGTCAAGCCCTGATAAAGGTTTCAAGATAATAAAATGAAACGTTGTCTATTTAGTGCTATATGAAGTATTTTACGCCTACCACCCCTACCATAAAGTTAAAATTATGGTGTTTTTTATTTTATTAATGATATTTCTCTATTAAAATAGGAAAAGAATATAATTATTTATGGCCAATTGTTTCCTTTTAGAAGACTCAAGCTTGTATCAGTCACCACGACAAATGTATTGTGAATTTGTCGCTACCACATATTATGCAATTCGGTTGGTGAAATTCTTTAGCTAAAAACCGCTGTTACTAACTTAATACTTAAGATTACTGTAATAATCAACGCGACCACACTTAACAAAATGTTTTATTATTTCAGATTAACTGAATAAAGGTAATACATATACAAATCAAATAACAGAACATAGTAAGCGCCGTTTACAAGTAAGGTTAGAGTAGCTAAAGATACCAACAGTAAAATATTTGTTGGCAATACTAAATTACTAGAACAATCTTCAAAATCGTGACGATTTCTTGCACCGAATAAAGCATGTTGTAATTTGTGCAATTCACTTGCCACCACAGAATTGCATAGTGTCACAGTAAAAATTGCAGCGATTTTGTTGCTGCAACCAAATCGCTGCGACTGATTTGCATAGAATATATCAAAAATAAAGTCACATCAAGTTCATAAATAAGTTTTTTTGGACCTTACTTAAATGGTATACGGTACATAAATGAAGATACCAACATTATATTAAATAAAAATCGTTCAAATTATATGCACGGAAAATAAAATTACAACCACAGATCGAACAAGCCTTAAAATAAAACCCTGTGGATATAGTTAAATATGAATGTTTGTGGTATACGCAGCGTATTAAATAATAATTCCTTCTGACCAAACTACATTTGTGGTCAAGTAGTAATTTCAAATAATAAAACCTCTCCTCACGCTATATAGAAAGTTTACAAAAAAAATGTTATAAAAATGTATTATGGCTTTGGTCGTAAAACTACAATAAAATAAGATCTTCACGAATGATTTGTTTTAAACAAAGGATATTCACTCAACCGTTAATAATTTTTCATTCAGAAATGATTTGGTAGTACTGAAATAGATTTATTAATTTTCTGTACAGGGTGAATACCTTGATGGTATTTTAGGGAGACATGCGAGTACCATACTCTATAGTAACGAGAAAATATATTAGCTCCAAAAGGAATAATGAAAATAATTTTATTCGAATATTTTCATTGTAAATTACTAGATATTTTGCATCAATAACTTCATAAGTAAACGCATCCACATAAATAATAAGAGGTCTTGCAGGGTTCACAGTGCGTAAGTACCTAAATGTTTGTATATTGAAATTGGACACTATTTTTCTAAAGAAAGTTAATTATTATAGAAGGATACTGTTTTAGTTTTGTTTCAAGATTCTAAATTTTAGAGAATAACAATAGAACAAAAACAAGTTTTTGAGTATAAAAACTATTTACATTTTAAAATTTGAAAATATTGTCGATACAGGTGTTCGACTTTAACTTTTCCAACATACAGTTCTCGCTTCTTGCGAGGTACAACATCGATTAAATTAGCGAAAAGTTGCGTGATATTCTTGTTAAGTCCTTGGAGTAAACAGAACTTAACTATCTAATTTGGTTTTTCAGATCGCGAAAAAACTTAAAAATTCGTATTCTGTTTATACCTCATATGTTGATAATTTGAAATCCAATCTTTATTCTGTAAAAACATTCGTAGAGCAACTTTTTGTGCTTTATATGATTTTTGTTTTAAAATAAAAGTATTACGTTTCGTTCACTCAGAATCATCATCAACTTAATTTTTTTCTTGGAGCAGCTTAGATATATCAAATTTTATTATCAGAAAATAGCATTTTTTTCTGATTACAATGATGTAACAATAACCATATGTTAAAATTTAATTTAAATCCCAAATTAATCAAATAAGCAACCGCTGGCGCGATTTCCGTGAGGCGTCGGAGGCAACGGGGGGACTGTCCGGCATCAGATATTCCGAAAATAATAATAATCATAATAATAATCGCCTCGGCCCCCCCGTTGGCCGAGGACTCTTGAGCCTGGAGTGTACGCATGGCAGAGTAGTACTGAGTATGGCATGTAACATCCTCAGGAGCTCAGATCCCCTCTTGCGGTTTGTGAAACATCACGAAACTATAGGAGTGGGAGCAGGATTGTTCAAGGCAGCGAAAAGAGCCGCAGATGAACTCGGTCTCGCATTTGACATCAGGTGAGGAGGCCGGCGAGGTGCTGATGTAGAGTCAGTCACCGAACTTCAGCCAAATCGTCTGAAAGCCCGAATCAGAGCTGCCGAACAGGAAAATCTGTTTCGGCAGCACGTCGATAAACCCCAGCATGGTGTCTTCTATAAGAACATGGAAACACTGGGTTTATCGACCAGGCTGACCTTCGCCTTTCTAAGGTCGGCCGGGCTTAAGTCAGAGACCGAGGGATTCATTATGGCCTGCCAGCATGGTGTTATCAACACCTTGGTCTACCGTAGCCGCGTGTGGCGTGTAGAGGTTCCTGATATCAACTGCAGGACCTGCCATCAGGCGCCGGAATCGCTCATGCACCTACTTTCTGCATGCCCCATATATGCGATTTCGGCCTACGTCCACTGACATAACGCAGCTTTACGAGTGCTATACTACCATCTAAGGCACTCGTATGGGGTAGACCAGACACCAGTGCTGCCTTACGTCCCCGGAGATATTGAGTCCGTTGTCGAGAACGAGAAATGCCGGATTTACTGGAACTACTCGTTCCCGACTGTCAGGCTAATTCAAGCCAACAAGCCTGACATTGTCCTCCTCGACCATCAACTCAAGGTGATGTATGTCATCGAGTTCTGGGCACCTGCAGAGAAAAACATCACCTTGAAGGAGGAGGAGAAACGGACCAGATATCGCGATCTCCGGTACGAGCTCCAAGTGCTGTACCCAGGCTACTCAGTAAAAATGGTCGTCCTTATAATCGGTGTACTCGGAGGGATAAAGCCTACGCTGCTCTCGGAACTGAAGATCATACCGGCCTGCCAAAATTTAGCCGAGTGGCTGGCAGGCCAAATGCAGAAGGCGGTCATTCTTGGTTCTCTCCGTCTGCTTAGGGCACACGATTCCGGAACTTACAGTCACTAACCCTGCGGGACGTGGGGAGTGGCTGAGGTTAATGTGCTGGCGCGACTCCCGTGAGGCGTCGGAGGCCACGGGAGGACTGTCCAGCATCGGGCAACCGAAGAAAAAAAATAGAGGTGTCTGCAACTAATATGCTTGCCGTTCCGATTCTGCTCTACTCCTTCGGAGTAGTAAAGTGGAGGGTAGATGAGCTGCGTCAATTGGACAGAGATACCCGCAAGATGATGAATATTCACAGAAGTATTCATCCTAGATCGTCCGTTCCTCGTGTGTACCTCCCACGTCAACGGAGGGGCCGAGGACTCTTGAGTCTGGAGTGTACGCATGGCAGAGTAGTACTGAGTATGGCATGTAGCATCCTCAGGAGCTCAGATCCCCTCTTGCAGTTTGTAAAACATCACGAAACTGTAGGAGTGGGAGCAGGATTGTTCAAGGCAGCAAAAAGAGCTGCGAATGAACTCGGTCTCGCATTTGACATCAGGCGAGGAGGCCGGCGAGGTGCTGATGTAGAGTCAGTCACCGAATCGTCTGAAAGCCCGAATTAGAGCTGTCAAACAGGAAAATCTGTTTCGGCAGCACGTCGATAAACCCCAGCATGGTGTCTTCTATAAGAACATAGCAACGCTGGGTTTATCGACCAGGCTGACATTCGCCTTTCTAAGGTCAGCCGGGCTTAAGTCGGAGACCGATGGATTCATTATGGCCTGCCAAGATGGTGTTATCAACACCTTGGTCTACCGTAGCCGCGTGTGGCGTGTAGAGGTTCCTGATATCAACTGCAGGACCTGCCATCAGGCGCCGGAATCGCTTATACACTTACTATCCGCATGCCCCATATACGCGATTTCGGCCTACATCCACCGACATAACGCGGCTTTAAGAGTGCTATACTACCATCTGAGGCACTCGTACGGGGTAGACCAGACACCAGTGCTGCCTTATGTCCCCGGAGATATTGAGTCCGTTGTCGAGAACGACAAATGTCTGATTTACTGGAACTACTCGTTCCCGACTGTCAGGCTAATCCAAGCCAACAAGCCTGACATAGTCCTCCTCGACCATCAACTCAAGGTGATGTATGTCATCGAGTTCTCAGCACCTGTGAAGAAAAACATCACCTTGAAGGAGGAGGAGAAACGGACCAAATATCGCGATCTCCGGTACGAGCTCCAAGTGCTGTACCCAGGCTACTCGGTAAAGATGGTCGTCCTTATTATTGGTGTACTCGGAGGGATAAAGCCTACGCTGCTCTCGGAACTAAAGATCATACCGGCCTGCCAAAAATCAGCCGAGTGGCTGGCAGGCCAAATGCAGAAGGCGGTCATTCTGGGTTCTCTCCGTCTGCTTAGGGCACATGATTCTGGTATCTACAGTCACTAACCCTGCGGGATGTGATGAGTGGCTGTAGTTGATGCGCCGAATCGTCCGAGGTATACCAAGGCTAACCACCTAGTAGTAAACTTCTGGTTCCATATAACCTTAGAAGAAGGGCCCCTCACGACCGACCCCAGATGGATGGGGGTCAGAGACATGTTGTAGGGGCCTAATCGGAACATCTCAATGGTAACGACCGCAACGGACAAGGACACTTTAATAGGACGAGGGGGGACAAGGACACTTTAAGAGGACGAGAGAACTACATGACTTGCTGACCTGCCACGAGAGCAACGAACCTAAGCGCAGGGAATACATAGCGCGGGAACATGATGCCTGGTGCATTATGCACCCAGAACACCGCGCCTTCTCACAACAACACCTGAGAGATCATGAGAGATCAAGTATCCTTCTTGCGCAGGACACGTTATGTAAGGGCACCCCGTCAGCTGGAAGAACTGCCAGCCGCTGTCCCACCGCGGCAATTAGTAGCTGATGGGGAACATCCTGTAGAGTTCACCGATGTAGATTTAAGGACGAGGGTTAGCCTTAACACCAGGGCTAACTTAAAGCCACAGGACCTGGCTAGAATGAACGTGGTCATCGATAAGGAACTTCCAGAAGATGCAGACATCTGGCACATCAACTATGCCACGAAGCAACTCGTCCCCCGTGAGAGGTCAACCAATCACGGGGTCGAGAAAGCCAAACGGCGTGTACAAAATATCGTGGGCAAGTTAAAGTTGGCTAAACATACTTCTCGGAAGTATGGTGGAATACACGACGAGTGGTAGAGTTTTTATTCTTAGAATCCGGCGCATAGCAGCCGGATTAAGATATCAGCACCATACTCTAAATCTGACAGTGATGCTTACCATCAAGCCGCAATGTCTAGGATCCGAGCGCTCGTAGCTATAAAGAAAACATTGTAGAAGCGGGTGAAGAGTTTGGAGCAAAACATGTTGTTCCATACGAATCCTTCCCGCCTCTTTCAAGAGCCACAGCGTGTTGTAGATAATCCGCCGACTGTAGAAGATCTCGAAACCTTCTGAAAAGGAATCTACGAAACGACGCGTCCATTCAATAGCGACACTCCAGCAATTGCACACTTCGAGGCTCTGTGCCACAGGCATATGGAAATGCCGGAAGAAGTGTGCCCGGCAATCAGTACGGAGGAAGTCCAACTGGTTGGTACCAAGAACTTCCTGCTCTGGGCCCAGACGGCATTAACAACAGGTGGTGGAAGAAATTTTCTTCCACTCATCGCCATCTGCCACGAGTTTTCAACTCATAGTTGAACAAAGGGCAGCGGATTCCGAACTGGTTTGTCAAGGGACGTACTGTGGTTATTCCAAAGAAGGAGATATCTCCGACCCGAAGAATTATAGGCCGATCACTTGCCTCAATTCCTGCTACAAGATATTTACACATATCTTGTATGCTAGAACACTCAGGTCTGTTAATCCGGTCTTCCAGCAGATACACGAACAGCGTGGTGTCAAGAAGAGCATGCCAGATTGCAACGACAGCCTGCTGATAGACCGTTGTATTACACAGGATTCTGTGCAATACATGCGGAATCTATCGATGACCTGGATTGATTACCCCAAGACATTTGATACAACATCGCATGAGCTATTGTTGCACTTGCTCGAATGTCTTGCAGTACCAGCACCACTAGTGAGATGTATAGAACAGCTGCTGCCGCTTTGGAAGACTCGCTTTACCATGACATCAGGTGCACAGCGGATCACGACAGAGGAGGTGGCATTTAGGAGAGGAGTTTTCCAGGGCGACTCCCTGAGTTCTCTCCTTTCTGCATCTCACTACTGCTGTTGTCTGTTGGGCTCCGCCAAACCCACGGATATCGAGGTGGACTACCCAGCGACCGGAGGCATAAGGTCACCCATCTATTTTATGTGGATGATCTTAAACTTTATACCTCCGGAGAGCGCGAACCACAAAACGCTCTTAGGGTGGTCGAAGAATACACGTGGGCCATTGGTATGGAGTTCGGGTTGGACAAATGTGCAGTCGTCCACCCCAAAAAAGGACGATACGGGGAATTTTCTAAAGATGCGCAGCTAGCAGATGGAAGCATCCTAAGACATCTGGATGTCGGAGATACTTATATCTGGGGGTGCAACAAAGGCACATCCAGAATGTAATACAAATAAAGGATTGTCTCCGCGGAAAGTACAGACACCATCTTCGAAAGATTTGGTCTTCCGACCTTTCGGGGAAGAACAAGGTGTCTGCACCAATTATGCTTGCCGTTCCGGTTCTGCTCCACTCCCTCGGAGTAGTAAAGTGGACGGTAGATAAGCTGCGCCAATAAGACAGAGACACCCGCAAGATGATGAATATTCACAGAAGTATATATTCTAGATCGTCCGTTCCTCGTGTGTACCTCCCACGTCAACGGGCTCTTGATTTTTTATATTTTACACCAGTAACTAATTTTTCCTGATATTGTGATACATCGTTGAAAAGTAAATTAAGAGCACTATTGAACTATCAAAAAAATCCAATATGGTACCCATAAGAAAAACAAAGTTAGTGGCATTAACTCAAAAACAAATGGCGATAGAACTTTTTTGGTAACGTCAACGAAAGCACCTTAAAAATGTGTCCTAACAATATACTTATTAAAATATCACCAGTCATCAAATTAGGCAGATACGGGAAGTTTTAAAATGCACCGTTACAGTTCTTTGAACATATTTAGAAAACGGACAGAGCTAGGCCAAATTTAAAAATGGCATCAAAACGGTCATAAAATTCTTCAAAAAAAGTTCCTATTTAACCGTTTCTCTATCTTTAGTAATAACCGAGATAGCAATACATGCACCCCCAATTTGGGACACAGTGTATAACGTTTTCTAAAAGTAAACGGTTGAATTTCTTATAATAACATAGAGAGTGACCCAAAAAAAAAGATAAGGACATTGGACATATCTGTTTCTCCATTACACTTCACTCCAGCTCACACGGTGACACCTTCACCTCCAAAAGTTCTCTGAGGTATCATGTTTTCTTCTACATGATTGGCATTTGGTTCTCTCGACACCTGTTCTCTTAACATGAATGCTTCATTCTTCCACCACGACGACAATTTATATTTATACTGTTTTTGAAGCGCTCTTCAAAGCAATGCTGAAAGGCATAAAAGTGAAAAAAATGCAAAAAATGAAAGTCATTTTGTGCTAACTAAAAACAGGTCAATGTGTAAAAGTGCCTCATTTTCAAAAAAAAAAAATGTATCTCTAGAAACACTAGATATTTAAAAAAACTTCGCTTTGTATTCGAAACAGGCATTCTGGGAGAGTTGAATTTCGTAGAAAAAAATTTTAATTAACAGTCGTTATAAAATACGGCTACCAAAAATTTAAAAATCGACAATTTTTCTGCAACAAATGGTATCCCTAAAAATAGTAAAGCCATCAAAAAAATGGAAACGTGTTATACAAAAAAATACATTTTTGGTAGAAATTTGGGAACATGATGAAATTTAACAAAAAATGTAATGGTCTAGTTCTTTACAATGTAGATATATGAAATAGCAAACAACCATAATTTAAAAATTTATTTGCTGCAGTCGATAATAATTTTTGCCAACGATTACAAAAAGCTGCATCAATTATCTCTTTCCAAAAATATAGAAATCCAAATGAAGTCAATGATTTGATAATATCCACTTCAATTATGCACCAATTTATTACACAGCAGGGAGACGATGGTAATTGGGAAAATCAAATATGTACAACAAATGTAGAACCACTCACATATCACACGTTACAAAAGTGCAGAGAATGAGTAAAAATAGTGACATTTAGAATTGTTAGTCTATTAGTACTTACTATAACTATTAAAACTTTAAAGGTAACGAAGGAAGAAAATCAGTCGCCTTATTATTCTGGGTGCATAGAAACGTGTTCTCTTAATATGTGAGATTTTAAACAGACCTCGAGAAAAATACATATACGCTGAATTTTTTAATTATTTAATATAAGCCCTCCAATTCATTATTATAAGATGAAATATCCTATACGCTGCTCACCTTAGGTTTCTGAAGAGAGATGATACTTCCATAGAGCTCAGAAATCAATAGCGTCTTTTGAATTCTGTAAGACATCTTTAGGAAAAAAACCATTTGCCTGTCTAGGGTAGCTCTAAGATAATACGAAATATTTTTATCCCTGGAGACATTTTGCAGATCTAACTGTCCTACTTGGGATACATTTTGGCATCGTCTACATAGCAGGTAGTTAGGGTGTCTTGAGGATTGGAAGGTAGGAAAAACAAACGGAAAGGTACTAAAATTTACCCTTAATAGCCAAGAGAGCTGGTATATTTCACTCGAATTTAATCAAATTCTGGTGATTGTAAATAATTCTGTCATAGTTTTAATACTATGTATTGTAATAAAAAACCAGGTAGGTATTTGAAACAAAATAGGATATAATTACATGAATATTTTAAAAATGTTTATATAAATTTAACATTACTATTTAGTTTCTTATTACACCTTGTAACTATATTTCGTGACATTTGGTAACTACGTTTTCCTTGGCATAATTTTAATACGGTCCTATATTTAATTACGCTTGTTTTAGCTTATTGGTGCCCGAATTATTATTATTTTATTGCAAGAAATTATTAATAACTTGTTACAACAGTGAATATTGAAATTTTTTTTACAAAATCAATTAAATTGCAGGCAATGCAAAGCACAGTTTTTAGTTTATTTACTTTACAGCATGAATAATCACATTATTAATATTTATTTACAGAAGAAATTTAAAAATATTTTTAATTATACAACGCCCATGTTTTTCAGTTGTGTTTTATGTTCGTTCATTCGTGTGTAATTAATTTAAATCAGAAGCAGTATTTTATACTCAAAATAGGTTTTATAGATGTTTCTTTTACAAATGCCGCAATGAATATCTCAAAGTTTATGTAAACCAGAAATCGGACTTTGATCAGCTATTTGAGGATAAAAATACCATCTTCAATTAGATTGTATGAATCATCTAAATTTCACTTCAACGAGACACCCTGTACAGCGCCATAACAAGTTTATTTTTCACACATAAATAACTTCTCATTCCCCTATAAATCAGAAACCAGTAATCCGTTATTTATTAAAAAAAAAGTGGCAGACAAGAATCTATTTAGCAGCAATGATACATCAATTTTACTGAAAATAAAAAATGATCGATTGGTAACGCACACTCGATTATCAAAGGATTATCGTGTGTTTTAATGAGTTTGCTACCCTTCTACGAAACGGATTTTTGTCATGTTAAACGCCGGCGAGCGCACACACGCCCACTACCACGTGTTTCTAAAAAATACATGCCGATAACAAAAAAGTTTATCTTGGCGTTTTGATGGATAAGTAGATAGTTAAACTGGACTTACTAACGTACGACATAAAACTATAAAGTTGCGTCCATTTTACTTTATTAAATTGCTTAAAAATACTATTAATTAATCCATAAGGGGACGATTGAATATTGAATTGTTGCATATACTGTAAAACCATATACTTTTTTAGAGATTTAATAAGGAAAAAGGGGTTTCTACTACTTTTGTGCTAACTACCAATCGGAACAGTTATAAGTAAATAGGGCACACAAATATTCATGAAGAGGGTTCTTGAATATTTATTTATCCCTGCAAAAGCTTCCTCTGAGAATCCGTAAAATAATTTAATCTATCTTAAACCTGATGTTTTGGAAGATGTTATGAAATGCTGAAAATTAGGAAACTTATAAGTATATGCATATTGGTTATAATTTTTCATTTTTGAGAACATTTAGAAATAAAAAATAATTTCTAAGGGCATCATTTTATTTTGCATTCTGATATGGTGACAGAAATACGAAGCGATTTATCGACTTCTTGAAACCGTCACAACCTCATTTTTTAAATGGCTGCTCTCGTTTATTACTATGTCAACTGAAGAAATTTTTTACTGTAATTTCAGCCATATCCATATTTAAACATTTTCAGCTGAAATTATTATAAAATTAAATAAATGTTTTTGTGTATAATTGGAAATTTAATTAGGTATATAAAAACAAGCAAACTATGAATGCTATCATCTGACATTATAATAAATTAAGGTCACCATTTATTAAAATAAAGCTGATGACTGTTTAAAAAATCGAAACGTCACTTGAAACTTCTCTCTAAAGCAAATTAAAAAGATGTCCTTGGCTGTCTAAGCAGTTTTTACATTTATATATTATAAACAGAGCTGGGTAAAAGTAACTTAGATACTTTCCAAAGATACTTTAGATAAATTATATAAGTTACTTGAGTATTTAGATACTTTTCACAAAACATCTTTTGGAAGTTAGCATAATTTCTTGTGTATACTCTTAAAATGACTAAGATACTTTTTTTAAGATAAAAGATACTTGAAGTAAGTAAGATACAGTTACTTTTTGTCTCTGAAAATGACTAATTTAAAATTTTTTGTTTTAGTTTTCGAAACTAGCACTATTATGAATATTATAGGTATTGATTTGGAGAACACTAATTTAGAAAACTTCTAACCTATTTTCAAAAATTAAGAAGTTATATTTCATTCACGTGTAGTTATGAATGTATCATCTTCGACGGCAGGTCTTATTCTTTGTAGAATAAAATTTTTCGACTAACTTTTTTTCGATGATCATATTTGCACGTAGAATAAAAAAACTAAAAACGTGACATTAAAGAATACATATTTTCATAAACGTGTGAAAAATTTCAAGTTTTAATTTTAAAAAATAAATCGAATACATTCTTAATCCTATAAGCTCTATGTATATTATCCTCTTTAAATATTATGAAAAACTTCAATTTTTGGCGGTTGCAGTGTAAACAATGAAGACGTGGTACTAAAAAATTGTCAGAGGATAAATAATTTGTACACCCAGTAATGTTGTCAGCTGAATTTGTTCCTTGTGTCGAATGTGAGTGACGATACCAATTTACCTTCACAAGAGAAACAACTCATCTACTTGTTTTCATGATTTAATGAAAAACCTGCGTTTAACCGGGCAGTATACTGCTTTCAGCCGGGGTCCGGCGACGTGCCGGCGCCGCAGTAAATAACACTCATTCTCGTTTCTTTGCTCAATCAGTAACTAGCAGCGCAGAGCAACTGTCTTTGTCGTCTACCAGTTTTTTTATTATTCCATTACTGTCTGCTAAATTGAACGCAGGCTTTGCATGAAATCGAGTCCAATAGTGTATAGAGTTTAGATATTGGCGAGTCATGACGGCAAAAACAGGATGTTATTAATTTATATACCAATTAAAAGCAAATATTTTTGAACTATTACGGCAAAGTAATATCTTTCAGTGGCTTACCTTGTAGTGTAGAGGTTCTAAAAGTGACTATAGTTGAGGTAGTATAGTGAAGGTATATCGGCACTAGCAGTTTACATTAATCAATTTTTTCTCGTTGCACGACACACTTATTGCTGCGATATTATTCCGCACTACTGAATAAGTATATAAATAAAAGTTGTTACATATGTTTTGCTGTTAAAATTCGCCACTGTTTGCAAAAATCAATTTATATGTTGAAAACGCACTTCCATCTCGACAGATGTTATTGGCACGCATTTAAAATGGAGGAACATTCCTAAATACATCATATTTATTTGAGACTCTAAACAACTCACTTCTTTGCCCTGTAGTAGGTCTACTATTAGATCAACTGTGACAAAACCAGGCTTGTTGTGTAAAACATTAGCTAGTTTTTTGTTTACGTGTTCAGCGATGTCTCCAAATAATTGATACATATATTGTCGAACATCAAACGCTACATTCATCCCATCGATTATTGTAAATTGTCCTGTTGTTGGCCGACGTTCAAGTTGTTCTATAGCGAGAGGAATTCGTGAAAAGCTTGAGTGATAAATTCTAAATCTTTTGGACACTGGGATCGATAATAGCTTCTTGAGCATTTGCAATGCTCCTTAGTAGTAAGACTCTTTTTTATATTGTCCAAATTTTTTTAGTAATTCGATACTGCGTTCAGTTAAATATCCAATCTTTTCAGTATACGCTGTGGCGGTAGTGGTGCATTCGGTAAAAGTTCTGGAAAAAATCGTTGGCGCTGTATAACATTCTAGCTGTGAGAATAATGTAAATGCTAATTCATAGTTTACATTATGTATGTATATATGATTTTTTAGAGGATGATCGAATGCCTATGCAACAACATAATTGCCAAACGGTTAAACGAAATTTGATTCATAATCGAACTAATTATTTTAGGTACATAAAATGCATAAATGAATTAATTCTTATATGGCTATAAATATGTATACAATGTAAACAAATTCGCATGACATAAACTTGCATTTTTTATCAAAATTAATGCAGACGGCACTGAAATGACTCGCGATGTCCGAAGTCTAGTAACATATTTCATCTTAACCTAGTTACTTCGACATTAGTCATTTCAAAAATTGTATATTAATGTATATGTATAAGGCTTGGAACGCACCTTTAAGATGCGCTATTTAAAATTTTCAATACGATATCCGTCGCGACGTCGCCACTGGTGACGATCTTTTCAGAAAAAAAAACCACTATTTTCATTGCAATTTCATCCTGTTCATATCGTTCTCCGTTCCGGTGATATTAGGAGGGGTAACTTTATAGACGTAGTGTATATATACTATATAAGGTGATTCAGAAAACATGATCACTCCTTCATTTCTCGAGAGCTGCGGTAAAAACCGATGGATTTAGCACTTTAGTTGAGCCAGATTTCATATGTCGACAAAACTGTTTCATTAAAACATTGGATACAGGTACACCTATTTTTTTACCCTACAATTTTGAGTGATAAGCCTTTGTGGAGGTACTTAAATGTTTTATTGAACCAGAAAAACATTTCGCATATTTTAAGCGCTTCCAATTTGATGCTCAAAGAACGTAAACTTTAAAGACCTCTTCAATGGCATATCACTTGTTTAGTAAAATGAATGGGTCAACATTTTGAGGCGTTCTTGTTATCAGAGTTCTAGTGAAATCGTTTTACCGATATGTGAAATATGGCTCAATGAAAGTGCCGAGTTCGTCGGTTGGATCTGATCGTGTTTTGTGAATCACCTTGTATAATGAATAAGGAGATGCCTGATGCACAAGAGCAAAACCAGATCTAAAAATAAAAGCTTTTGAATAAATAATAATGTGGGTTAAGCGAATTTATCCTTATTCAAATCCTGGCAGCGCGCATAGAAAATGTTTGCATTTGTACTTATAACAATTATATGGCACAACCCTTGCCATTAGGTTGGCTCAAAGGGTATAATTCAGCCCCCGTTACATAAACATATTCTAATCTTGGCCGTGTTGCTATATTTCACGGTATTAAGATTATCAGTAATCTACATTGTAATATACGCATATGGATAAAATATTACTCCGAAACTTAAGGAAAAGAAATATATGTATATGCAGATTACTTCCTCCACGAAAAACACTCGACAATATTAAAAAGGATAATATATTGATATTGGCAGACGATTTAGAAATTAAGAAACAAAATTGACACACATAAATATAACGTCCAATCAATTGTTAAATCGTATGCAAAATATTTCAAGTCATAGAAAATATGGACAACACTGTTAGAAACTACACCACATGTGATAGTGTAATTATTATCGGTGGACTCAATGACTATCAGTCTCAGTGTTACCCCAGTTTCAAATACCTATAGTCGAGGAAATAAAGCATTAAAAACGGCTCAACCTCCGAAATTTCCGCAGCAAGACGGATTTTAATGCGGTTTTTTGCATTCGATTCGTGAGAGCATCAGGAAATTTTGTGAACTAATCTGATGAATAGCAAATGAAAAATTGCATATTTGCATTGTAAAAATGCATTGTTCAAAGTGCATTTAGAATAATTAATTTGCAACTCGGTAAAAATTGATTGAAATGAGTCCAAATTTGTTACTCGGGGGTTTTCGAGGTCGCTGAACACGAATATCATGGCGGCAACGACCTCCGAGGTACCTGGAGCCCAGGGTGGACCTCATCTCCTGGAACTTCTTATGAATTTTTAATATATTTAGTTGAAATTCGTTACTCGGGGGTTTTCGGGGTCGCTGAACACGAATATCATGGCGGCAACGTTTTCCGAGGTACCTGGAGCCCAGAGCCTCCTGGAATTACCTTAAGTATAGCATCATTTTTATACGAATTTGCATATATTACTCAAAATTATTTATTTATATATTATAATGAAGTTGTAGATTCAAATAATATTTTTCAAAAAATAATTTCTGAAAACTCCAATTGTATTTGTAATGTTTTATTGTTTAAAAAAATACCACAAACTTATACAATAAAAAAAAAATTATTTTTTAATTACACATTGAAGTTTTCTTCTTCATTCTTTTCGTCTGCAAATCCAATTCCAACCGATAATTGTTCTTCTTCTAAATAATGTTCTACATTAGAACAATTGCAGCCAGCACAATTTTTGCAAGCAACATTGCAGATTAATGTAATGCAGATTAATGATATACTCAAGGTAATTCCAGGAGATGAGGTCCACCCTGGGCTCCAGATACCTCGGAGGTCGTTGCCGCCATGATATTCGTGTTCAGCGACCCCGAAAACCCCCGAGTAATGAGTTTCAACTAAATATATTACAAATTCACATGAAATTCCAGGAGATGAGGTAGATAGTATCCACCCTGGGCTCCAGGTACCTCGGAGGCCGTTGCCGCCATGATATTCGTGTTCAGCGACCCCCAAAAAACCTCCAAGTAACAAATTTGGACTCATTTCAATCAATTTTTACCGAGTTGCAAATTAATTATTCTAAATGCACTTTGAACAATGCATTTTTACAATGCAAATATGCAATTTTTCATTTGCTATTCATCAGATTAGTTCACAAAATTTCCTGATGCTCTCACGAATCGAATGCAAAAAACCGCATTAAAATCCGTCTTGCTGCGGAAATTTCGGAGTTTCAGTGCTTTATTTCCTCGACTACTATGTACTAAAATAAAACAGTGTTCACATACAATTATACTTATCAGTACAGTATCTAATTGCGATGAAAGACATTTAACAATTTCATTAATCAATTTAATATATACTTAAGAAATTTTTGGCTAAAAATGAATTCATACACTGAAGGACATGTTACTCACTTGGACTCTTTTGGCAAATTGTCAAATACATCACGATACAAAAATCTTATTATTGAGATAATTCTCAACTTATCTGAAAAACCTAAAATAAAAAATCTAACCTTCATTAAACAGCAGAATTTGTAAAATGAATGACACAGTGATTAAAGAAATCCGTTCTAATAATTCACAAGTGCTAAGTTCATATTCAATCTTGGTGTCCGACGACAACGTACAAGAGTATACCACTGTAAACGATAATGATATTTCTCTATTTCGTATTAATACACAATGTTTGACAAACAAAGTACAGCTTCTGGAAACTCACTTAACTGAATTAAAATTACGATCTTTGGTTTGCATTACTGAACATTATGGATGAATGAATTGCAATCTTCAATAACCACTATTAAGAATTATGTAGACATCAGCAATTTTTCTAGAACATCTCATATTCATGGGGTCGTTGCAATTTATTGTAAATTGAGCCTAGCAGATAAGTACGAATCTTTTAATTTAAATAAATGTTGTGATGAAGTAGACTTTGAAATAATTGCTGTCACTTTTAAGAAAAATATTTGTATTTGGTATGTGTATAGGTTTCCATATGGTAATTATTGTAATTTTTTAATGAAATTGACCGAAGTTCTGTCTAATGTCACAATACTATTTGAGTACATTATTCTTGTATGCGATTTTAATGTTGACAGCCTTAAAACGAACAGAAAAACCAAATTGTTACTAGATGTCTTCGCTTCGTTTAGTTCGTTTACTCTTGTTTCTTTAGTTAACGAACCCATTAGAATTAACCTAATAAGCGGATTTAATTCCGGTACCTCTATTGATTATGTTGCAACTAATATTGATATTGAAATGTGTAATTGTGCTGTGATAGACTCACACATATCAGATCATAAAAGACAGTTATTCACTTGCAATGTGATAAATAACTGTCGGGAAACCATAACACAATACACAAAGAGGTGCACAATATTTTCTGAACAAAATATGTATAGTTTCGAAAGAATTTTCTCCAGCCAATATGACCCCTTTACGCAAAAACATGACAGTGTCGAAGGTTACTTTAATGAGTTTATGTTATACTTTCAGTGGTGTTTACAAGTGCATGCCAAAAAAATAAATAAATAAAAGGTCAAATTAAAAATAAAATAAAACGAGCCAATTTAAGAATAAAACATTAATATGATAAACTTAAATTTTTGTATTACATAGCTAAAGAATTTGGCTCTAATGAACTGCTCAAATGTTACAAAAAAAAAACACAAAAAAAAACAATTAATAATACTATATACAAATTAAAAATTGAAGATAATACAGAACAGATAAGTAAATCACATAACAAAGTCAAAACTCTTTGGCAAATTGTAAATAATAGGCTAGAAAACAATAAAAGTAAAATAAATTTCCATATAAAATTAAACAAGGAACTATTATGTAATAAAATAGATGCCGCAAATGCTTTTGGTAGTTATTACTCCACGTGCATAGAAAATAAATTGCAGATACACTTTAAAAATAATCAGTCTATAACGTGCACTCCCAACTCAGATTAAATCCAGCTCGATTTTCTTTTTAGAGCCTGTTACCAAAGAAGTAGTTACAATAATAAGTAACATGACTAAAAAATTGTGTTAGTATTGACGAAATACCCATACGTCTAATAAAATTCTGTAAATACACATTAGCCAGCACTATCACAACGCTAATCAATATTTCATTAGAGTTTGGACAATTTCCTAATGCTCCAAAATTGTTCCCCTGCACGAAAAAGGCAATCCTCAGTTATTAGAAAGTTACAGGCCAATTATAATTTTAAGTTATATTTTAAAAATATCTGAAAAGGCAGTTTCAGCAGGATGTACAACTATCTAGAAAATAATCAGCTACTCACTGTCAGTTTGGTTACCGTACAAACAAATCCATAGAATTGGCTAGCCTAGAATTCATACAGAAAAGTTATCCTCACCTGGACATTGGTAATAAAGATGCAGGATTATTTTTCGATTTAACCGCAGCTTTGGATTGTGCAAATTCTAAGTTCCTTAAATCAAAGTTAAGTAATCTGGGAATCAGAGGCAATATATTAAACTGGATAATGTCATAAATAGAAAAATGTTTGTTTCCATAGACTCGGAAATGTCTGTAGAAACTAGTAACGATACAAAATTTCTAGGAATTATGCTAGATTCAACACTTGGTTTCCCTAATCATATAGACAATATAATATGTTCAAAACTGGCTAAATGTACGGACGCCTTAAGAAATCTTAAAAAAGGAAGTAAATGAATACGGTGTCACAAATAGGACAAAGCTTTGTTTGTGGTTTGGAAGACCTATTTCTCCCTAGCTGGGTTATTATTTTTTCTATTAAGTTGGGCGCCACATGACATGCTGCCACGAAAAGAATTTTTTGTTTTGTTGCCTTGGTATTTGATCGTAGGAATGGAATTTTCTCAAGGTCTATTTTGATTATACAGAGAGGTAAGGTAGCTTGTTTTTAGCTTCGCTGAATTTTCTGTGTGCCTTTGTCTATGCTAGCAGCGCTGAGCAAGACTTCTGCAACTTCTTTTTGGCGGTCCTGGCTTGAGGGACTTGTTTATACCTCAGACTTTGTAGCTGAAGGATTTAATCAAGCGGCTTATGCTTTTTTTATTTACTAGGGCTTAAAAAAATGTGCACAGGGTTCCCTGGCAATTTGGCTTCTGTCTAGCCTGAAAATGATTAAGGAATACCGAAAATATTTTTTCAGTCAGCTTTTATGTAAAAATAAAATTAAACAGAGGGGGTTTGTGGAAAAATGTCTTTTTACTTTCCTTCGAATGCTTTTTGAACTATGAAATTAATTTTTTCATGTCGCTGAAGGCCAGAAAATAATTTGAATAGAGGGTCCCTTACAAAATTGAATTTTACTAGTGAAATTAGGTGATTTGTGAGTGTAAAATTTATTTGACGTCGCTAAGACCAAAAATAAAATTGGACAGGGAGTCCTTTAGATGAACGTAAAACTCACAATCACAAAACTTTCAAAAAAATTTTTTGAAAAATTGTTGAAATTCAGCAGACTGGACAGCAAGTTGACCTACAACTCGGTTACTACTAACCTGCCTAAAAGGTCGTGCAACTTTTCTTAATAACGAACGATTCGTAACCAAAAAAATTTTTTATTAAAATTTTTCTGTCGGATTTGAAAAAAAAATCGTTTGAGCAGTGTATCTTTTTTATGCTTATTATTTTATTAAAATTAAAATAAATTTGAAAATTTACTTTCGAACGACTAAATCGAAAGTTATTGAAAATTTAAAAATTAATTTTACTATGTTTTGGTGGACTAACAAAATGATTTAGATGAAATTTATTATTTTTTTGGCTCTCAATCCTTAAAACTAGAAAAATTTCAGTAAATATTGTAACTTTTATGGTAGCCCAGTAAACACCCGGAAAACTTAGAACTAACCGAATTTTGTTGAATAAACAAATCATATGTGAACCTTTAATTTTGAAATGTTATATAAAACTAAGGTTCGAGAATTTATCTTAACAAACCTAGCCTCGCGAAAAAAATAATTTTGAAAAATGTATGCAAGTCAATTTCTCACCTTGTCCTCGGAGATCTCCAGATGACGATGTTCTTTTGCATAAACGTTTAATTTTTTTATTTTTAGACAACCTACCTCCGTAGGAGCCTGCTTGTGGTGTTTTAAGTTTAATAAATAGAAATGAATGTAGATTTTTAATGTAAAATCTGATGACGGAAGACTCTTAAGCCAAAATCCACGAATGATAAAAGCTGTCGAAGAAGTACTTCTGGTTCTCTGCGATGAATGTTTTAAAATCATTTTATAGGTGGTGGACGCCATCTTCGTGTCTTGGATATCAAAAAATAACCCAGTCTTGTGCGTGGAGAAATTTCTATTTACGACTTCTGGGGCCCGTATGAGATCTATTACCTGTGAAACGGTCAACGAGGGACTGTTCTAAGGGCTCTAGATCAGTTGGCGTTTAATAATGAGGTTCACACCCAGTTTTAAGTTAATTATTTGTCGTTCGCGGAATGACATCTAACTGTATGAATGTAAAAAGTGAATAATTATACTTAAAAAATGAATTAGTACCACGATGCTTGCTCTTCAGTGTCCAGTGGTAGAATTTATACTTTGAAAAATGAATGTAATACTTATAAAATGAATTTAGTACCACGACGTGCTCTGGGTGAAGCAGTGTGGTAGAATTGTCTTAACTTGTTAAAAATTTTGGATTGTGTCGTCATCTATTGCGATGTTAACATGATGTCATATTTTTGAAAGTGCGTAGTAAAAATTAAATCTAACCCGCTCGAAAGCTTCCGATTTGCCAAAAGCTCCCGAAACGACTGTCTGCCTGGCTGGTCCACTACACGGTGTACCAAACTTCAATTTTACAAGTTTAAGTCTCGTATAATAAATCTAGCGGTTAATGAGAAGTTGTGGAAACAATGATTGTTGTCTGAAATTATTATTATTATTTTGTCTTAACTATTTTACTTTCATATTAACTGTTATTTATTTGACTTTGTAAAAATTAATTTTTAGGTGTGTGCGACTGGCATCTTTTAAAATTTATATGATAGAAATGCAGAAATTTAGCTTTTACTATTTTATGATGGCTTTGGGCTCTGATAATTATTTGCTTTTGTCGGCTACTGAAATTAAAATTTTGCGGGGCCTCTCGGATTGCTGTAAAATCGTTCAGACCGGTTTGTAATTATTGCTTATGAATGTCTTTATAAGTTTTGGCTTTTTAATGTTTGTAAGTGCAGCGTAGCGCTCGCCGTCGCGCTTTTGCTGCGGAGCGGTTTTTTAATGAAAATTAATTTTCCTTTTTCGGCTTTTAAAAATCGGAGAATTGAGATAAAAAATTGCGGTTTGAAGTTTTGAATGTTTTTTTATTCTTTGTCTATTTGCTAAAAAAGTGGTGTGACATGTGATATGTTGAACTCGTGTAATTTCAGTCTGGGGCATTTTTTGAATGTTTCTAATGGCTGAGGGATTTCTATGTGATTCGGGTGTTTTTTTGGTAACATTATTTTTTCGAGATAATTAAATTTTTTGTACAATTCTGATTCTACAACAACGGCTTACAGTCTATTACTCCTTAGTTTACTCAAGACTTACGTATAATATTATTATCTGGGGTCAGTCACAAGATATCAATAGAATTTTTTGTCATGCAAAGCGTATAATCAGAATAATTTTCAAAGTTTTCTACATATAATCCTGCCGCGACACTTTCAGAATTAAGAACATTATGATCACACCTTGTATGTACATACCTATATATTTAAAATCTTATGTTTTATACAATATACAATAATTCACAAAAATTTTGTCTTAACACAGACATCCATCAATATAAAACCCGTGGCGCAAGTAAAATTCATATTGACAATTAATTATAGGCTAAGTAAATATAGAAAATGTCCTTATTATACAGGTGCTTATCTATACAACATAATTCTTAATAAATTCAAAACTTTACCGACATTTAAGTTATTTCGAAATGAACTAAAAAATTACTCATGATAAGATTACGTTATAATTCAAACTAACGTAATCCTTATATTTTAAATAATTTCAATCTTTTATGTAAACAAATTTTATCAAAAATTTTTTTACCTATAAGTTTTTACAAGTACATAAAAAATGGAAATAATTGTCTTCTGTATTCATGATTTTAAATTTTATTAACTTATTAACATTTATATTTATGTATGTAACCACCATACTCATTTTCTTTAATTGTTGTAGTCCCGTGTCTTATAATGTGAAGTAAATTTACTTGTTCATGAAACCGGTCACACCAATAAAGGAATTTTATGAGAACTTTTCTGTTTGTCTTATCATGAATAATTACTCATATGGGATTAACCTACCTACGTTAAAAAATTACTTATTAGAAAACTCTATAGATGAATTCTTGACAGGTACTCGAAAAACCATTTAATTTTTATTTTATTTTTTATTTGTTAACTGTATGTTTTATAATGGATATATTTTGCTTAAACATATACTGTCTAAAATTGTTTTAAGTTGTAATTGTTTATTATTTGTATCTTTATCTTTATGCTAGCTATAGGATTATTATGCCTATGCCTCGTTTATTTGTAATGTTTGACGAAACTATTCCTGTAATTTTTTTAACAGTTATTTAAGGTTAATAAAGAATCTTCTATTCTATTCTACGCGGTAAAATTTCTCTCTAAATTAAGGTCTGTGGAGGTTTTGAAAGTAAAATCTGTAACTGGTCTTATTTAATAGCACATAAATGTATTTATATACAATGTTGGACAAAAATTGTCCTGTGCAAAAGGGCGGTATTCAAAATTTTCAGTGTCGATACTGAACGATTGTTACAAGTAAATGTTTCAGCCGGCAGTAATCAACACAATAATTATAGAAAAGTCTGTAGCCATTGCTCTAAAAAATATATTTAATAAACGACAAAGCATTGACGCTTATGGCGAACTAAAACTTTGAACGTTCGTATCTCGTTTTGAGAACCTTAAGAAAATAGTGATTATTCGTAGGATTCTGGTGTTTACCGATATTTCGAAAATGAGCACTTAAAAAAAACAATATTGTGGACTTGAGTTTCCTGTGTTTACAACAGTATAACTTTCATAATTTTTAAATGTAAGATGGCGTAGGAAAATAATTAAATGTAAAAACAATGAGCAGATTTATTTACACACGGATGGCGACCGTCGATCATACTTCCTTACGTTTGGCGTCCCGTTTTAAATTTTACTACGTTGAGTCATATATACTACAATAATAACTGTGAATTGACACTTACCTTCAATGTTTTCTTTAGCTGCTTTTCAGGGTTTAATAAAAAATATACTTCTAAAATCCATGTGCATATTATTTAATGCTATCATAAATTAAACAAAGTTGTTAGGTAGGTTAATTAAATGGGTCTCTTCTCACAACTTCAATTTATTATTCTCAAAGAGAGAAAAACATGACCGGTTTCGGGAATATTATAATAGACTCATCTTCAGATCAACCAAAAATTATTAGTTACGAAATGGAAATATTAGAAATCCAAATATTTGCAGACAAATTATATGCATAGAATCATTCCATATGAAATTGTCTAATCGGTAAAGCCAGTTTATTTTAGATTTTGCTCAAACTTTGTGAGAATCTTCTTTAGGGTTCCAAAGAAGGACATCTACTGTCATTTAATTTTCGCATGCGTCAGTTCCCGCCTGCCCGATTTAAAGCATTTAAAAAACGTCATTTTTATGCTTTAATATTTTTAGTTGTAAACATTTTTCTATTAAAGATATGTACAGATGGTATTTCAAAGCTGAAAGATAGTAGTTTTTGTGCAAAGAATATAAATTCACACAATCAATACCCCCGAAAAATAACACGGTGCTGAAAATACGTGTATTTTACTAATTTTTCGTGATTTTTAACTGATTCCTGTGTCTCGACTGTTGAATGCAACCAGCTAATATTTCTCAGAGATAAAGTGCACTTATCGTGGAAGAAATAAAACCTACAATTGACTCCTTCGACCTACTCTTTATAAAAAAAATCTCTGCTTGTAATTTTGAAATTTTAAAAAATCACATTATTTAGGCTATAATATGAATGTGTTGGCTACGAGATAAAAATATGACACTTACAGGATATTTAATTCTTACCTTGAACTTCAAAAGCCTGTTATGCTCGTTTTGTAATTTCCATCCTTTGTACGTGTACAGGTGGCTCAAAAGAAGCAAAATGATCAGTCATTTGTTTATTTTCTAGTTCAATATTATCTATATTTGATTATTTTTAACATGAAAATCCTTATAGAACCTACACAAACTACATATTACCTTATCATTGTAATTGAATGTATTGTTATCCTTACTGTTTTCATTATGGTTTTGTGAGTTGGTTAGAATATAATTAAGAACAAGAATAATTTTGAATGTGAAATTACATAATTTGTTTTTATGAAATTATGAGTATGTTAACATTCAAATTATCTAAGTAAGTAGTATAGTTTGACATTTATAATACTTTATATTTGCTCATTAATAGATCGTCTAACGGTGTCGAATTACAAGAACGCTCCTGTTCTAACGCTATTGTCATTGTTACAAAAATCGTAGGGCATGGGCGCTTTGCTGCTAGTAGTAATATTTACTAACAGCGTTACTTTTCAAAAAATACATAGTTTACATTTATTTTAAAAATAAACAAATTACTATTTTTGCTTCTTTTAAACCACATGTACACGTACAAAGGATGAAAATAACAAAACGAGCATTACATGCTTTTGATGTTCAAGGTAAGAACTAAATATCCTGTAAGTTTCATATTTTCATCTCGTAGCCAACACATCATATTATAGCCTAAATAATGCGATTTTTTTAAATTTCAAGCAGAGATTTTTTTTTATAAAGAGTACGTCGAACAAGTCAATTGTAGGTTTTATTTCTTCCACGATAAGAGCACTTGATCTCTGAGAAATATTAGCTGGTTTCATTCAACTGTCGAGACACTGGAGTCAGTTAAAAATCACGAAAAATCAGTAAAATACACGTATTTTCAGCACCGTGTTATTTTTCGGGGGTATTGATTGTGTGAATTTATATTCTTTGCACAAAAACTACTATCTTTCAGCTTTGAAATGCCATCTTTAACAGAAAAATGTTTACAGCTAAAACTATTAAAGCATAAAAATGACGTTTTGTAAATGCTTTAATTCGGGCAGGCGGGATATGACGCACGCGAAAATTAAATGACGGTGGATTTCCCTCACTGGAACCCTAAAAATTCTCACAAAGTTTAAACAAAATCTAAAATAGTGGAGCAACAAAAAAAATTTTTTTTAGACGATTTCATATGGAATGACTAAGTTTCTTAACTGATAATTTTTAGCTGATCTGAAGATGGGACTATTATAAAAGTTCTCTTTTTGACAATAAAGAAATGGGTTGTGAAAAAAAGACCCACATCATTAACCTACTTATAAAATAACCTCACATTTATGAGTGACCAATAATTTTTATCTGCTTTTAAAATTTATATTGACATTTTTATGATACAAAGAACACCCAAAATAAAATTTCTCAACTGTTTGTTACTGTTTTTTATTTTACTATATATAAACATTATTACAAGTAGTATACTTTACAAGTTATAATACATTATTACAAAATATCAACAAAACATCAAATTGAGAGAATTTTGATAAAATAAAAACACAAATTAAAATCATCTGATGGCACAAATACAATTTAATAAAATAGGCAAGAAAGAAAAAATCAATTCAAATACGTTTGGTCTTACCATAACCATATTATTATTCTAATATTGTGTAAAATTTCTTACAATCACTAAGATCACTATTAATAAATACTTAACTAAGTTTAGTAACTTTTGCAGTAAGTATCATCAGCCGTATTAATTATTATAAGTTACACTTAAGCCCAATACAAAATTACTTGTTTTCTTTTTTTTATATATCATAATGGACGGACTTTTGAGTCTTAATATACGCATTAGTGTATCAGAAAATATGCTTCGTGTTTAGAATTTGTAATACACATTAAAAATGTCAGTTTAAAGCTATGTTACAAAAAAAAACATTTGCGCGATTCGATATCGATAAGGCAGCACACAAATTTGATTATTTTTGTGTGTAGGAAAACTATTTCCAAGTTAGAGTAAAAGAAAAAAATACACCTTTAATACTTTATGGTTCACTTAACACTGAGACAAAAAACTGCTGAACATATATATATCCCCCATGTATCTCGAAACTAGCGTTGCAAAGTGAAATTGTTAAAAATATGAAAACATAAATCGGCAAGAAAAATTTTGATTATATTTTGATTTGTCATATATGTACTTTATATTGTTCGTTGTATATGGAAGGATATATTCTAAACATTACTTTTATGAATAGAAAATAACGTATTAAAAATCGTTTACTCTAATAAAGTTTTTGCAATAACTAGTCACGTGAAAAACTCGATGGGAAATATCTTTGTTCGTAAACCTTTAAAAATAATGGTATGTTTGGAAAAAACATCAATAACAAATAAATTTTGAATGTTGCAGTTTCACTGTCACACCGTTCTCAAGCGGGAATTTTAACATTGCCAAAATTCAATGCAAATAATAAAAAAAAAGTCTAATAATGTTTTCATTTTGGTAAAAAAACTATAAAGGTGTTTAAAGTACAAATTATGTATATTATTACATTTCATATAAAAATTTTCATATATAAAAAAAACTGCCAGTGTTAAAATGGCAATTGTAAGATTTAAAGAGCTAATTAATGCAGATTATGCTAGCCGAGTGGGTAAAGCGCTTATAGCTATTAACTTGGTACCGAAGGTCGATGATTCAAATTCATCCTGAAGCAAGTTAGAAAGTGTATTTGTAATTTGTTTCAGACTAAGATGCGAGAGGGAGTTGTGGATGATTTATTCGAATCACATCTAGATGCGGTTCGGACTCCATAATAAACTGTAAGGCCTCGTCTCCCTTACCTTACACAAAATCCTGGGATTTTTATGGGGGTTACTTCATGACTTGAGAGTTGGTCTGGGAAAAATAATCGATTAATTGATAAAATAATCGATAATCGAATTGATCATTTGCTTATTTTTCTCACAAAAATCGACAAACATATAATAATTACGCATTATTGATCAATATAGGATGCGTCTGGACATGCTACCAGAAATCAGATCGTTCTATTTTACTACCAAATCGTAAAATGTTGACAACGGTGCTCTCTAGGTATCCAGCGCCGCAGTGCCAGTCAGTACGGTAAGTTCTGTGGTGTCAGTCTGCGATTGTGTATTGTGTTATGTTGTACTTGCATGTCACTTTGGTCGTTGGGCATTGAATTGAATATTATCCTTTGTGCTAATATGAGATAAATAATATAATTGAATCGGTTGTTTCTTAAACACCCTGTCAGTTTAGACAATTTTTTGGAAATCAAAAAAACCTCCTGTAGCCAGAGTATTTACGCGCTGCATTGCTTATGACATCGAGTCGACTTCACGGAATATGCGGACCTATGTTATTTTAGCCCCAATTGATGAAAAATGACCGAATTGACAAATTCCCGTGTTTAACACAGTTTGACCTAAAATTGACTATTAACTAGGGTGTTTAAGAAATAACCGATTCAATTAGGATTGGAGAAAATATTCTATTAACCGATAAAATAATCGACCATTTGATTATTGTTCTCACAATAATAGATTAATCGATTATATTCGAAAAATCTATTACCGATAAGATAATCGGACAGCCCATCATGAAAAAAATCGATTTTCAATCATCAAAAAATCGATAATCGGATATTCTTTCATCGAATAACCGAGGATCGATTAATCGGAAATAATAGATTTTCGGTTACTAAATTTCATAATCGCCCAGCCCTATTTTTGAGACGGTTAAGAAAATAAAAAAACAATTACTGTCAGTTGTAAAGTAGCAATTGTTGTATTTGAACAGGCAATTATTATCAGATGGAAAGTAGCCATTGTAAAATTTATATAGACAGTATTAATTGTCTGATTTAAAGAAACATATTATCTGATTTTAAAATTGTCCCTTTAAACATGGCTATTATTGCCACTTCCCATCTGACAATTGTCTGCTCAAATATATCAACTGCTACTTTAAAACTGCCTCTTTAAATCTTACAATTTCTATTTTGAAACTGACATTTGTATTTTTAAATGTGATAATTGTTAGATAAAATATGTATCCATAATTGTCTTTTCAGTAAAATGGCCTTTAAACATCTTCATAAAAAAAATACTGGATAAGTCAGGATAAAAAAAGGTACACTAAAAAAAACAACACTAAAAAAGCAACACGACTAAACTAAACACTAATTTTGGAAACAACATCACAATTGTTCTAATATATAGGGCATCTCCTCATTTATTTGTGTCTATTGCTTTATTATACAGTTTACCAGAAAATATAAACCATACTAGTAAAACATTAGAAAAACTATAATTTCATTACCTAAGATAAAAAAAATCATGACCTGAATTCAGTACGGTGAAAGTGCCATTGTTTGACTGAAAATAGAGTACAACTGTCGCTAAAAGTTAAACTTATATACCGATTTGGACAAAAAAGTTACTGTTTTAAATATCTTTAACTATCAAATACTAAAATTTCATTAGATCTGAAACTCAAAAAAAATTTCTCTCGCTTTTAATTAAAACTGCAGTTTTCCTTCTACTGAGAAGATACCCCTTACACAAGAAATAACCTACTTAAATTTGAGACCATTTTTACAGTCATGATGGTTCTCAGAGAATAGTTTACAAAAATAATATCTAATGTATGAGCAGCTGTCAAAGTTTTAGTCAGATGAATTGCACTTACATTCCTGTGAGATTTTGGAACTTCACCATATTTATTAAACCTATATATTTATAATCGACGTTTTACGTCTAAATTACTTAATGATGATACATAATTGGTACATTTACACCGAAATTTTGTTTTATTTAAATCACAATAAGTAATCATAATAAAAGTGTTGCATTACTTGGAAAAACATCATTAGGGATTAATCATGACATGAGCTTTCAACACTCACTCAGTAACCCAGTATCCACCTAAATGAACTTTCTTGATAAATGATGTAATTATAAATTATTAAGTAAACAACTTCCTTAACTTTGTAAGTTATATGTCATGATTTATAACTAGTTTCAAGTTAAAAGTTTTACAAATACATAATTTGCAATATCCTAGTTATTCATAGTATTAGTACAGGGACGGTTCTAGACCTGACAAAATGGAGGGACTAACAAATAAAACTAAATATTTAAGTGTTTCATTAGTAACCTTGTTTGTAAAGTTAAAATTTTGAATAATTATTCGTATTTTTATTTATTTTCCCTTTATACTAATTGTATGCCATTCCATGAGTAGAGCTTAGGTTCGCAGAGCCAGAGTTTTCATTTAAATAAAAAAAAAATATCTAAGTTAAGATAGACAATAACTATATACAATATGATACAATTTATAATACTCATCGAAATTCCAGTGAGCTGTTTGCTGTTGTATTGCTCAAACAGGCAACAAGGGTTCACCATTTCCTTTTTAAACTGACGTTAATCTCGAGTTAAATGTTTTCCTTTCGATTGATTCAATCATGACTGTTTTAATATGAACATTTTGGAACAAACAAATTCACGGTTAACATACCTGTTCCCACTTAAGCCACTCTAAGCAATTTGTAAGGAATGAAGAATTTATTTATAAGCTTTTCGGCAATATTATTATTTTTTTCAGAACTTGTCCAGTTTATGTAAATAGATTATCTATATCAGGGAAATTATCTATGCCCATATTTTGTATTTTTGAAAACAAATGGTACGCAGAACATTTTCAAAAATGCGATTAGCTAAATTCAGTTCTTTTCTTCTTGTTCTTGAAGAGTTCTGCGAGTATACGAAAAAAGTGCAGAAATATTTTCGTCGTATTTGTTAGTCTCAACAAAATGGTACATTAATATGTATTTTGCAACAAAATCAGATAACCGCAGAGCTTTTTGAAAATTTAAGAATAAAACCGACTAATATTAACCATAACGAATAATTGGTTTCATACATTAATTGTAGTAACTTTTAAATTTGTAATTTCCTAAAACCATTGTAAAGCCCACCGGTATGGTCCGAAGAATCTTATTCCGGCACGAACACATAATTTGAATTGCTGTGATCGCAGAACGTTGCCATACTGCTCTTGTTCTGGTCGTCCAAAATAAATTAATTATAATTAATAAAAACTATATTAATTAGTGATGTGTGTGCTAGCTATAACCATTCTACCTGACGAGAAACCACCACCATCCCACATGGAACAACCTTCCAATGAGGAATGAGGTTCTTAATTGGATCGTGGGTAACGAATAGTAATTTTCAATTACTAATAAAATTATACACTTTATGGTCCTTCGAGTCGGATATGAACTATTGATATACGAAAAAGGTATAGAAACATTTTTTGTCGTATTTTCCGTGTCAATAAAACGGTACGTTAATATTTGCGAAAAAAATGTGACAAGCAGATAAGCAGAGATTTTTTAAAAAAGAAAGGGAGGACAGTAACACATATCTAAACAAAATTTTGATTTTATTATGAAACTTTAATTATAGAATGTGCATCAGCTTTTTTATATCTAGGGAGCAAATATAATAGAATTTGGGATATCCTATGCAATATTAAACACATCCCAGTAACATCGTATACAAAAAATTACTTATTACTACCTATTGTAAACAATAAGAAAATTATAGGAATTTAAATTCTTCAATTATTACTTAATATGTCACTGGAATATAAAAAAAATTATATGTATATCCTCCAATTTGCAAAAACGGTTTATAAGTGGGTTTATATCGCATGTTTCTAATTGTTAGATATTATACGGGTATATTAAACACGTCATCCTATTCCATGTAATATTATGTTGTTTTTATGGGCATTGTCCGTTAATGAGCAGGTTTATTATAAGACTCATGAAGTTATTAGAACTATAATGCATTCTATGGAAAGTAATGTAAAACTATATATTTGTAAATATAACCCTACAATTCACATTAAAGGATGTAAAACATGTGCCATATAAATATAGTTTTTGTCAAAAACAACTATAAAGATGTAAAATTCAGCCATAATTCTCAAATAATATTCTATGGGCGCGATGCCGTAATGTGGATTTCTTAGACTTCTTTCACGCATAGTTTTGATAAAACAGTTCCATCGTTTTTTAATGTAAATTATGAATAAAAATGTGTACCTTTTTGGATATTCCAAGAGATATATAGGTATTTCTCAAATGACTATTCAATGCAAAACTCAAATTGTTAATTTTGGAGTAATTATATTAACTTTCTTATATGTATAGCTCTTCGAGCAAAATATGCCACCAATAGGACCGCGTTAGGAATAGAAAACACATTTTGGGGAAGGTTGATAAATGCTATATTGCAATTTTTTTGAACCCATTTTTTTTTTTCGAAAAACGTCCGACATTGGCGTTACCTTGTATTTTTTTGGCAAAATGACCGAGATATAATGAACGGGCTAATTATTATAGAGTTTGGATATTGGCGAGTCATCGAAAACAGGGTCAGCGCAAGGGAATATAATTTACATACCAACTAAAACCAAAAATTTTTTAAACTATTATTGCAAACGAATATCTCTCAGTGGCTTGGCTTACCTTGTATTGTAGAGGTTCTAAAATGACTAGTGGAAGTGAAAGTATATTGCCACATTTATTTGTTGAAAACGAACATTCTATCTCGACAGATGATATTGGAGCATATTTAAATAGAAGAACATTCGTACAGACGCCATATTTATTTGAGGCCCTCAACAATTCACTTCTCTGCCCTGTAGTAGATCTGTTATTCGATGAACTGTGACAAAACCAGGATTATTGTGTAAAACACTTTCTAGTTTTTTGTTTACATGTTCAGCGATGTTTCCAGATAATTGATACATATCTATATTGTAGAAGATCAAACTCTACATTCATCGCATTGATTATGGTAAATTCTTCTGTTGTTGGTCGACGTTCAAGTTGTTTTATAGCAAGTAGCAATGCGCCATGGGAAATATTCCCCGGCGGGAATATTCTCGGGCCGTGAATATTTCCCAGGAAATTCCCGAAGTTCTCATAAATTCCCGCGGGAATATTCAATTTCGTCTTTGGAGTGACTCAATCCAGTCTCATAAATCAGCTTATCAGCAATTTGTAAAACTTGATTAATCCGAATTGAATTTGTAAAATTTCCGTAATCTCATTTTTATTTTAAATACTTAGATAATCTGGTCAACTTTATAGGTATAACACTGCAAAAATTATTTTATATCTTCATTCACTTGTCATGAATCGTTTGAAAATGGCACGTTATGTGTCGAAATTACAGTCACGTTTAGTTACAATAAAAAACAAAGTAAAGTGTTTTATTCTATTATGATTGATTATCACAAAATAACGGATTTTACCATTTAATTTTTTAGATATTCAAATGTCTATGCAACTACATAATTCGCAATGTAAACAAATTCACATGACACAAACTTGCACTTCTCGTCAAGATTGCTGCAGACGACACTGGAGTGACTCGCCCATATCAGACCTCTATTTATTAATTAAAAAAAAGTTGTAAATGTAGAAACATGGCAGGGACAGATTTATTATTGATTCAGTGAAATTTACGCGTGAAGTTTCTTGTCAGAAGGCTCTGTTAGGATCATTTTTTTTTATATAAGGGAATTTAGCTAGAGCCAAATTTACCTGTACATTTTCAAAATATCTCTGTAACTCATCTGTTGCAAATATACGAAAAAAAGTATATATAGATATTTTTTTAAGCAATTTTAAAAAATAAAAAAAATTCGCCTATATCTCGAACATTGTAATATTTGTAATAGACATCGACACTAACTTTTGCATATTTGATCATCAGTGTTTCTCTACCTAGTGCGCAAATGGGTGTAAACAATCATTTTACACCAAGACATTCTGTTTTTGTTAATAAATAATTTTCTCCTCACTTATTTTTTTTGCTAATGAATTTTAAAGATGGAGCCCTAAAAATTAAACCGTCTTAGGCTTCAACAAGGCAGGTTCTGCCACTGTATCACTGTGAAAAATCATTTGTTTTGAACGTGAAAAGATGAAACCAACACAAAATTCCTACTGTTTATTTTATAAAAAAGGAAAAAATAAAATTTTGATTTGCAATGACATCCAACGACAAATAAAAAACATATATGCAAATGCTTTAATTTAAAAATTGAAAGAATCCAGAGTTTCCAAAACACTGGTCTCTGAAAAATGCAATAGAGCACTTTGGTCGGTATAAAATACAAAAATATTAATTCACCTCTAATGGTGAGTTGTATAAACGTGAATAAACTTTAAACGCGGTTTAAAATGAGCGGGCATATTCCCAACTCGCCGCCAGTCACAAGTCCATTCCACTTATCTCGTAGGGGTATCACTGAACAAGAACACGGGTACATCCTAAATCGCCATATTTAAATACTTATATGGTGTGTTCCGATTTTTCCAAGGGAAGCAATTTAATGAACGTTACTATTACCCTCTTTTAGTTTCGCTAGCCTAAAACCTAGCAAATGATAAAATTTTGGGTGTCGACCAGTCGTCTAATATTCTTTAAAACAATTTTTTTGCACTTACTCCTTTACTTCAAATTAAAAAAAAAATTAATTCAGCAATTCACCTCAAATGTTAACGGGTTCGGTTAATTTTTAATTAACATATTTTTTTCACTCAATCGATATGTTACTTAGCTGTATCACACACTAGCGTTTTTAAACTTAAGTAGCGCCATTTTTTGGCGGACGTCAGTCAAGACTGCTCTGCATAAGAGTATAAATTTCCCTGAAGGATGATCCGACCCCTCCAGGCAATGACTGTTTCTTTGCCACGAGGGATCTGATTTTGTTCAAACTTTCGTAACATTTTAGGGACTTCTGGTAACGCTCCTCTCGCGGTATGTCGACGCCGTAACTACCTACCGGTGATTGAATATTGTTCCTGATTACGGAACCGAAAAGTTTTAGGACTAATTTCAGCGTGTTGCAGGCCACTGTCATGTATCTGAAACAAAGAAAAATTATCTTTATTTAAAATGAACAAACAGGCACATAAATTATTGATAGTTCCCAGTATCTTGCAAAGTATTGGCAAAAGACGAGCCGAAGATCACCACATTCGGCTGGATTTGTTTACTTCAGGATAGGACAAATAATAATTGCCAGTTGTTCAATGGAAAGAAGTCATTGTGTTTCTTGATTCTAAGGTAAAGAATCCGACATAATCTGATGACCTAAGTCCTACCGCCCATTTGAAGTGCATCACCAGCATTTAGTGATTTTCAAATTGATTTTATTTTTGAACTACCACGCACATTTCCATGATGTTTTTCCATTTTGTTACTTGATTTTTTCTCTTTAAGAGAATTTTTAATCAATTATTTCAGACTTCCGCCCAGGGGATCGCGTTTTGGGAACCACTGCTTTAGAAGATATATACGATTTATTTTATACTTTTATTTACCTTGTGAAAGATGCAAATAAACCTCTTAATAAAACATTTTTGGTTTATTTTGAAAATCCTTTCCCGATCCCCCCCCGTTCTTTAACGCGACCCCCAGGGGATCGCGTTTTGGGAACCACTGCTTTAGAAGATACGATTTATTTTATAATGCTATACATTTTCTACTTTTGTATTTTGTATTCGTTAGGTCATGGAAAAATGACACTTCTAATTAATTTTGTTATTATTGACAGTTTAAAATAAGTTTCTCATGTACTATTGCACAAAATGCCCTTGCGTTGCTTAAGCACTGAAAATTTAAATTGAGCTGTTAGAATGTGGTAAAATGCAAAGGGAAGTGGCAAGAACATTTTTAATGTAAGCCAGTCAGTAATCAGTAAACCATGGAAACGGTTCCTGAACAATAAATCTGTAAGTTTTACTCACGGTGGTTGGAGGAGATGAATAGCGACTACCAGAACAATTATATTGTTCGTAACTAATGTATGTAGCGATCCTTTTCGAAATTAAACAATATTGAAGAATTCATTATTAAGAATAAATATCAGCATCTCGTGAAGCACGATATAAAGATGTTTATATCAAGTTAATTTGAAAGCTCATAGACCTTTCCGACACCCCAACATTTCAATAATAGAAGAAACGGACTGATTTGGGGCAGGGAAGACATTAATTGGGGATTGCAAGAATGCTTTTGCTGATGAATCTACAGGGTGTTTCAGGATTAACTGGACAAACTTAAAATCTGAATTAAGGACTTCAATATAAGAAAAAAGTTTCCTATGGGGGTATTTCCTAACACGCTTCGTTAATAAGTTACGCCCTTCCAAAGATGGAGGCTAAAATTAGGTTTTTATTATTTTTTCAAATTTGGAAAAAGATAAAAAACGAATTTTGGTAGAGATTTTCTACAAATGGGAGCGTTTCTAAAGGACATTTTTTTCAATCATCCCTTATTGGTAAAATGGTGAAATCAGCACCTGCTATTTTATTTTCTTATTTGAACTTTTTAACGAACCCGAATATTATCATATAAGAAAAGCAAGTAAAAATGTGCCTTAGAAACTCTTTGTCTGTTTCATTTTTTTGATCGAACAGATCGTTTTTGAATAAAAAAATAAAATAGTCTCGATCCACAGAGTTATTTGGGAAACTGCATTCTTTAATAAAATGAAGAATGCCTAACAGGCTAAAAAAATTATGCTTAACTTGAGCCCATAACAGATAAAGATTTTATTTGACCATATTCAATTTGATGAAAGAATTAAGAGACAAAAAAGTTTCTAAATGAATCAAGCTTTTCTAACAACATTTTTATATGATAAATTTCGGGTCCATTAAAATTTTCGAATAAAAAAATAAAATAGGGGTTGCTAATTTCTACCATTTTACCGATAAGGGATGATTGAAAATTGCGGGAACGATTTTTGGAAGAATATGGTGAGCGTGTGTCTTTCAACGGTGGCTTTATTATGGTGTGGAGTGCCATTAATAGTGGAGGTAGGAGTAAATTTGCATGTTTGTTACTCATACCGTAAATGCTGGACGCTCCCTAGAAATTTTGTAACAACATGCGAGACCTCTCGCAGAATCTTTTGGAGTAGAATTTACCTAGTACCTACTCAACTATCCTAGCTTTACACTTGGATAGGCAATGATCTAAAGCTCGCCCTTTCAATGTAAAGCGGTTTGTTCGTCACTAACGATATTTGCTCTCTGCGCGGCTAAGTGCCAATCGTTGAGTAGTAACATAGATGATAACACAAGGCTTCACAGAGCTCAACTAGTTAATAATTTTTTCCTAGAGAAGAATCTACACTAAATGGTTCGGCCAATTTAGCTATTTCTTATGTATACCGCGGATATTTATGACAATAACTGTGAAATGCATTTTTATGTAGATTCCAATTAAACACTACACCAATACCAGCAAGCAATGGTCTGATTGGCGATTTGTCATCTCTAAATAATTATTGCAAGAATCAAATTTTAAATGTAAATCCACAAAAGTTAAAAGCATATTATTTGGTAATTATGTAAACAAAAAAAATAGCTGTGTTCTAGAAATTGACGGCATGCAAATACCGTTTGTTACTGAAGTAAAAAATTTGGATGTAATTTTTGATAAGCCATCATTTTGTAGCGAGGGGGGTGTAAGAATTTTTAACGTGCCCACATCGCAAATATGAAACCCACAGATTAACATTTCTCTCGAAAGAGGTAACGTAAATCCGCTTATCCATCATCGATTCTTGCCGTGTCGGATTTGAACCTGAGTGGTATGGGTGGAAAGACATGCCATTGTCCATGATATCATGATACTTTTCATCCGTTTAGTAAGAAAAGTAGGCAATGTATCTAAGAATATAACATAAAAATTGAAATTTCCACAAAATGGTTTTAACCCTACTGAATATTTTGGTTATAACTATATTACTGAAAATTACAGATTCAATCCATGACTTTTTATAATTATAACATTGTTTCACCAAGTTTAAATTTGGGTACAATCAATAATACGGAGAGGAGTTATTTTTGACGTGCACTTTCGGTTTATCCGAATTTTATTTATTAAACATTAAAAATTATATCAGATTACATCGACTAAAAACCAAATGTATTACTTTAAAATTTTTAATAATCAACGATAAAACTTTTTCAGATAACTCGAAAAAATGAGGGCTGCTTTAAAAATTGGTTTAATGGATCTTTTTTTTAAGGCAAAGTAAAAACAATTTAGTTCAAGTTATAAACAGTTTAGCACAAAAAAACTTTTTTTTACATTGTGAAATTGAAACATTCTTCAATATGCATATTGATACTTCCATAAGATTTATACGCTTTCTCTTAACATCAATTGGGCCAGTTATGCATGGTCATAAATCTAAAGCGGCAAATAGATTATTTCATGGTCAACACATTAGATATTCATTGATGTGAAAGGACACGCGACCCGGTCACAAAATCAAAATCGAACGTTCGGCGACCATTCGACACGTCCAACCCTTTTTATTTCTGTGAGAAACCGTTCCAACCCCGATACCTGCGGCCCGATGTTTGCATACACGTCACACTGTCACTGCTTTCAGTCATATTCAAATTTTCAAGTGTTCTACATGTCAGAACTGAAGAGGAGTGTTTTGATGTGAGCAACTCGACACCGTTGTCTTCATTGTAACCGTGTTGAAGAGTTTGTCATTTGCCTCTGTAAATTGTATAATATTATTGGGTGATGTATGCTAATGTTAATGAGGCTTCAACCATAGGCGGCCGAGGGAAAATTTTATAATCAACAAATATATTGTATTACTCGACAAGCCTATACTTATATTGTTTTCTGGATATTTAGAAATAAGAGATCGAGCAAAAACATGTGTCAATCTTTAAATAATATCATCATATTTGTACACTCATATCCTTTATGGAGCATTTATCAGAAGTAACTTTCATGTTAATTTGGAAAAAGTTAAAATACCGATGCCTGACCAAATTTCAAGTCGATGTTTTTACTTCACCAAGTGATTTTAAGATGTGCAAATGTAGAAAAATCGCTAAAAAAAATTAAATGAGATCAGTAGTTCTAAAACACATTTTTTAAAATACAGGTCTGTGTATATCAGGCATATAATAAAATAGAAATCAAGAAAACCATGACTCAAAAGAACCTTAAATGTAATTTTATCATAAATCAGATAAGAATACTTTACCAAGGTATTCCAGTAGAGAGGTAAGGGTAATTTACAAATACATAGTAATAAATACTAAGAGTAATACCTAAATACAAGATAGCAGACATAATCCGATCATTTTATTTAATTGATGATTAAATAAAGTAGTCTCACACACTTCTTGATGATTTATAAAATTTGTATTGTACAACGAAACGTGATTAAGCTTTAACTGCGATACATATAGACTTATGATTCTGAGATCCTCATTGTTAACATTGCGTGTACCTACTTTGCTCTGAAGAAGGCAATAACCAGAAACCGGTCCGCGAATGGTACACGCGATGGCCTCAAGAAGAATGTCCATTTCATTTGGTATACGAGTGTTTCAGATTTAAAGTGACAGTGTTATCAGATGTAGAGCACACTTAGCCGAGTTCAAAACACCCCCAAACCTACCGTTAAATGTGATCTGTTTTTGAGGTACAGGGCGTTATGGGCGTTTTGACTAAAACTGTGGTCGGTCATATCTCTGGAACGGCTTTAAAATAATTTCAATTGTACTTGTTAATACAGAACTCATATTAACACTTTTTTTTCCACGAAAGAAATGCAATGTACGTTATTTTAAATGGGAATCTTAAACTTAAAAAAAATTTAGAAATGCAGCATATAAAAAAACGATTGATAAGCTCTTCTTAGTTTTTTTTAGTTTCCTATTGTTGTATTTCAAAAATAATTTACATAATCGGAATAACAAATTTAAATAAAATGTACTTAATAATGGAATTTTAAGCCCTTCACGAAACATTAATTTTTCAATAAATGGGTATTTCTGGTCCAAAGAAATGAAGATGCTTAATTAGTGTAGGGTATTTAAGTAAAAGTAATAAAATAGTAACGTTTGCCTTATTTGTAGAAATTTAAATTTGGTCAATCAAAATTTTTGAAAATTTATTGGAGATTAACTTTAAACGTGTCCACAAATATTATGACATTATTTATGGCCCATAAACGTTTACAAATATTTACCAAAAAACGATAATATTGGTATCAAATTTTACCCAAATATTTAAACCTGTTCCAGAAATATGACCCACTATAGTCTTAGTCAAAAACCATAAAAAGCGTCTTAAAAACAGTTAATATTCAAGTCTAAGTTTGCAGGTGTTTTGAACTCAGGTGTGCTCTATCACCCATTACACTACGTCACTTTAAATCTGAAACACCGTGTATACATTGATTTCCGTTAAAAGCAAGTATACAAACGGTTAAGTAGGACTATCATCCACTGGAGGTTCTTTTATAGGGTCATTTGGTTAATGACCTCCCACATACAAATAAAAAAATAGAGCTATTCATTAACTGAAGTTTAAAAATATATAATATATACATTTTTAATATTCTTAAAAAATATATTAAAGTTTCTAGTTCATTCTATGCACAATACTATTCAAATATCTAGATCGCAGGATTTCGTATTCATTACATTATTCATTTATAGAATTTAAAAATCTTGGGTCAATCCACAACTTCTCCTCAAAGCTAGCTACGGACCGAATTTACAACGAATTAAAGTGAAATAGACTTATGCGCGAATCGTCAGAAAGCAAAAGAGACAGAAAACACTGGTGGGGACAATGTCCCTGACACATTTTACGTAAATGATAACGTACGAAGTTCAGTAAAGCAGTCTTAATACTGAGTAGGTACGTGTTGGTCGGTAAATTTTGTCGCGTTGTTTTTAATGTTTTTATTTGTGAACATTTTATTAGTAAATCTCTACTTGTTGTGAAATTAAGTAAAACAGTGTTTTTGGTGTTTACTATTAAATATGAGTGTTGTACAAAATATATTAAAACTGAAAGATGGACATAATAAAGTACAAGTAGTTTTTGTGTTTAGATACGTTTTAGACGGTGTTGTATGTGAGAGATTTTGGAAATTTATTCAGCCTCAAGGAACGACATCGCAGCATTTGACAGATGTAATTTTAAAAGAGTTAGAATGTCTGAAAATTAATGAAAGTCCTGAAAAATTGATAGCACAAAGTTACGATGGAGTATCAGTAATGAGTGGTGCTTTTGGAGGTGTACAAGCCAAAATTAAAAAAAGTTATCCTTCAGCAAATTTTATTCATTGTTACGCTCATCAACTAAATTTAATTTTACAAAAAGCATCAAGTCAGGATAAAAGCATAAATTTTTTTTTGCTAATTTACATAGCTTTTCTTCATTCTTTGGAAAATCGCCAAAAGGAACAGCCGTGTTAGATAATGTTGTTAAGGTGATATTACCTAAAGCTGCTCCAACACGATGGAATTTTAATACAAAGTGCATAGAGACTGTTTATACCTATCGAACAGAATTATTAGATTGTTTAGAAAAAATCATTGATAATGAATCAGAAAACAACACTCTAAACCAAGCTATTGGTTTAAAAAACTACTTACAAAATGAACATTTTCTTTACTAGTTAAATTTTTTTCATTTAGTTATGCCTCATTGTGATATATTGCTCAATCAATTACAAAAATGTAATATCGATGTCATAACAGTAAATAAGTGTATTGGCGTTTTTAACAGTAAAATTGAAGACATCAGAAATAAAATTTTGAATAACTGTTTGGAGGAGACATCCATGCAGTTTGCCCAGAGATGTAAAACGGAAGAATCAAAAAGGAGAATTTCATTAGAAGTTTGTGATATAATTACATCTGAGATCAAAAACAGGTTTGGCTTCAGTAATCATTTAGCAGTGTCTCAGTTATTTTACGCAGATCGATTTAAAGATTATAAAAAAAAGCTTTCCTCAAGATATGTTTAAATTAGTTAAAACGGAGTATCCAGTCATAAATCATTTGAAACTTAAAACTGAATTAGAAGTATTATATAGCCGACAAGATTTTTCCAATAGTGAAGGTGCAGTTGCTTTGTTACAGCTTTTTATTAACAATAATTTGTGCAATACTTTTTCTGAAAGTGTCAAACTGTTAAAAATTGTGTGTACTCTCCCTATGACTACCGTCGAAAGTGAACGTTGTTTTTTCACTTTAAAAAGAATAAAGACATTTTTAAGAAATACCATGGGTCAGGAAAGGTTATCTCCTTTAGCTATGCTTACCATAGAAAGGACATTAATAAAGAAGATAAAAGACTTTAATGAAAAAGGGGTCAACCCTTTGCATCTCAAAAAGACCGGAGGATCGACTTGGAATTTAAATCACTTTAAAAGGTAGGTAATACAGTAAACTTTTCTAATTGACCTCCCTATCTCTTGACCCACAAACCGCCACTGCTGTCATCTACTCGTATGGTGACCGAGTATTTTAATCGGAACTGCCAGAACTGTGAAATATATCATTGTCCATGATTAGGAGTAGCTTTTGTTTATATTTTTGCAACGAATATGAGGGAAAGCCCCCATCGTCAATACCAACACGGGCGGGACGGACAAGCGCGGCCCGCTCAGTTAATATTCTCTTCGGAGGTGTCACGTTATACGGTAATTTATGGGGCGTCCATATAACCCAGTCTAGCGCGCTATAGACGCTTATTATTTTCATAATAGTAGCAACTCTATTCTCACAAGTGTCCTCCGCGTGTGCATATTCAAATTCCATGCTGATTGTTAGTTAGAGACGGTTCAAATTGCTTTTCAATCGTGCGTAACGCACTAAATAAGATTCTATTCAGTACGATTTAACGATCGATCCTATGCCGCTTTTAATAGGACTGTATTTAAATTGAGCCCGTCTCGTATTCAAATTGTAGAAAAGACATTAGAAATATAACCCGTTGCCATTTATACTACACATAACAATATCTTTTTATCGAGTAATTTAAAATCATAGGAAAAGTACCCACTAAACATGAAACATCCAAAAGATATTTTGTAACGTTATTAACAAAGATATATTTTTTTATAAACATCCTATGTTTAAGTTAATAAAATGTTTAATAAATACATTAATTTTTAAATGTTCTTTATAACATTATTCAAATACATCTTTGGTTTGTTTTCTAAATAACATTTGCAGAAACATCGTTATTATGTCAAGATAACTTACTTAAAGAAACGTCCTTTTGTGATCACAATTAAAATATTATAGTCAAACGGTTCGTGATGGTTTATATTACTAAAATTGTAAAAATAGTGTAATATGAACATGTCCCAAAATAAGTTAATAGAAAACGGACAGTAACATTTACTTCCTGTAAATAAGTCATGTATTTTTTACAAAATAAATTATTTATACTAAATTTTTAAAAACGTTGTATCGCCGCCGCTCGAAATGCAACTTCGATACAAATTTATTTACATAGTACAGAGTTGTTTGTGCATGTTGTTTATGAAGTTTATATTCTTTAGCTATTGTGTGGTTTATATTTTCTGTGCGTTTATGGTGTTACTATTGTAGTCTCAACTTCCATCATTCTTGTAGTTATTATTCAAAATTGAAGAGATATCAATTTCAAATCATATATTGGTAATCATGAAAAGTAAATTTTTAAGGGTTCATACAAGTTAAAATTAAGAATAAATTATATACTATATTTAAAAAAATACAGTATCCCTGTAAGTAAACAACACATTGAAACCGGCGATCTGGAGGAAATCGAAGTACAACTACTCGCGATGATAGTTTCATCGTGATTTCTATCCGGCGATATCGACATATGACTGCTGGTTGAGTAAGGAATGCACTGAAAGAAGTGCGCCAGGTCAACGTCGACGATTGAACTGTTAGGAGAAGGCTAGTTGTAGCAATTTTATCTGCTAGAAGACCAGCAACAGGCCCCGATCTTCCCCGGAATCCGGAATCATCGTGTGGTCAGACTCAATTTCGGACGCGAACATCTCAATGAGGGCTACCACGCTTGAATTCACCACGAGAGGCGCTAGTGTAGGGTAAGGTCCATGTCACTGAACGTTAATGTTTACTATGGCTTTTGAACGCAAGTTTTTACTAATTTTTATAAAAATTAGCTGAAAAACATTTAACACAATGGTGGCTGAAGGGGAAAGTAGTAATTTACTTGCTCAGTGGGGAAATTATTGTACCTATCAGAGGTGTCTTATGTCATTAAAGTTAGGTTATATCAAGCATGAGCATAATGAAAACAACGAATATGTAGATGATTATTACTTACGATTTTCTGTAGTAGACTCCTTTGGTAATACATATTCGTCAGGATTAAAATGTTTCTTACAAACACACGAATGTTTCGAAGGAGTAAAGTTATCCCTGCGAATCGCTACCAACCACTGTTTTAGGCGAGTTTTGTCTCTCGGAAGCATATGTCCGCCTTTTGTTTCCGAACAAAATGGAACTGCACAACACTGAGGCATAATTAACAAGTTTTTTTATTTCCTGGTGTACGAAATAATTATAACAAAACCCTATAAACTTGTTGCGCGCCTAACAATAACTTTTGACAGCGACATTACTCGCCAATGGCGCCAACTGGTGAGCATAAAAACGGTAGCACTCATTGGAATATCGAGTAGTGTAGCAATGTTCTTTTCTCCGATGAGTCCCGATTTGCCCTAAGGTCTCCAGATGGACGAAACAGAGTGTGGAGAAGGCGAGGTAAAAGATACGCGCGGAATGCAACTTTAGTGAGAGGGTGAGCTTCGGTGGTGGGTCTGTAATGGTGTGGACTGGCATATCTTACGCGGCTTGCACAGAGCTTGTGTTCGTAGATGAAGGTGCTTTAACGGCTTAATGGCGCATTAATGACATATTTGAAGAGCATGCAATCGTTTTTGCGGGGTTTACTGGTGGGCAATTTCTTTTAATGCATAATAATGTTCGTCCGCAGTTGCCATAATTGTTAAAAACTACCTCCATGACGTCGGTGTTGAACATCAGCCTGGCCAGCACGTAGTCCTGACCTAAATCCCATAGAACACGTATGAGATATGTTGGGAAGACATTTCGGAATACTCTCTAATTTCGTTTTCAAAACTAGAGTAAAATTTCTTTGATAAAATATTGTCTTTTGCAGCAATGTCAAACTTGACAAAAAAGACAATATTTTATCAAAGAAATTTTGCTCTAGTTTTGAAAACGGAATCAGAGAGTATTCCGAAACGTCACCTCTTTTATCATTTTAAAATATTTGATATTTAAGTTTCTTTTTTTCAGATTAATATATTTTTTTAGGTGTGAGCCATTTTTTGGATAGGAAAATCATTTTTTTCAAAAACCAACCTCTGACTGATCCTTTTGGTGCATATTTATTTATCATTTTTTTTTTTATATTTTTAGACTGTGGCGTAATACTCAAAGAAGAAGAGAAGAAACATAATAGGATGCCACAAATAAATAACTGGAAAATGATAATATAATTTAATTTTAATAATGGTCGCCGGATTCCCATAAGGGCAAAGGCCCCTCCTGGCCTCCCCCTGTGGGTCCCCATGTTTGGAACTTCTCAAAAAAACGAAAATGTCTTGAAAATTAGGATATATAACTTTGGGTGGGCTTTTCCCTTTGTTGTCAAAGATAGTATAGTTTTTGCTGTTGTGAATAAAGCTGGACTTATAAATTAGTCTGCAGCAGATGCATTTGAATTAAGTTTCAAACTGCCATAGTATGCAATTGATAAAATGTGACTGTTGGCCGTCATGGTGTGTTTGATCTAGCATTCATTTGTTAATTAATTACAAAATTTAAATATTTATTTCGTTTCCCTATTTTTTGATTGAATAAAATTGAGTTTAAAAAATACAAGAGAAATAAAACAAAGCTGACGTCTTATTAAATATTGAACTGGGATTTCCATTGATATTACATTCTAAAATTTTATTGGCTAGCTGTTGGTCAATATGATGCAGTTGCTATTTGAGTTTATTTTCATCTATCAGGGGGATATTAACTGCAACTACAGTGGTTGCAAACAATACACATTGATACACTGATTTCTAATTCTTCATAATTCAGCATGCAGCACAGTTTATAGATTGAACTTAAAGCTCAGAAGTTGACTATCATGAAAGAGAATTTTTTTAACCGGTTAAAATGACATTTACAACTATAAAAAATTATACCAATAAGTTATTGGGTTGGAAATCCGGACATATTGTGTACACGGTGATTCCTATAACGTTCTCACCCCAATTTTTTAGTTTGTCTTTGGAAATAAATTAATAATGTTTAACGTAGCTTATAGTATTTTTCCAAGGATTTCGAAAATTCCAACAAAAAACAATTGAATGTCAAATAAAAGTGGGGAAAACAAAGTAATGTTTTTTTAATGGAATTATATATTATATTTTTTTCAATTTTGAAAAAATATTTAAATTCTCTTTCCAAAAATATAACATAACATATAATATTTACCTTCATATTTAGTAAAATACTGACAATATAAGTGAAATAATTTAACACCGAGTTGACTTTGAATGTATTTTGAACTGTCACTTACATGGTTTGTGTTGTTGTAACTCTTTACGTTGATTAAAAGTTAAAAATGCCTTACTCAGTAAAAAAGAAAAAAAGATATATTAGAATGTTATTTAACAAGTGATAAAAAAACTCTTGCGCTGCTCACAGAATGTATTCCCGCTTAATATTCTGACAGGCAAAACCGCATCGCACTTATTAAATGGACGATTTAGGGAAAGGGGATCAGTGCACAATAAAGAAAATAGAAATAAACAAAACTGTGTTAACAGAAGAAAATGAGTTATATATTACACTTTATTTTGAGGAAAATCCGTCCCATTCGATTCGTGATGCTGCTCGAGAGCAGCATCACGAATCGAATGGGACGGATTTTCCTCAAAATAAAGTGTAATATTTTTTTTAATATTTAATTATATCTTACAAGTTCAAAATAGGCTAAACTTAAATGTGTCTAGATGTAACGTTAAGACTTATACAACTAAAATTAATCATATTCTGTTTGACTATAAAGTTGAAAACTTAGTCTTTCTTAGGGCCGGTCTTTTTACCTCTGGATTAGTTACTGTTAACCAACTAAAAGATTAGAATTGGTTTTACTAATAGTTTATTTATGACTACATTCACATTCTAATCATCTAGTTAGTTAATAATACCAGAGGTGATAAGACCGGCCCTAAGACCACCAACTCTTGTGGATCTTGGCGTATTTTTTGACAAAGAACTTTTTTTTGTAACGCATATAAATAATCTAGTAAATGAGTCTATCAAAACTCTTGGCTCGAGAGCAGCATCACGAATCGAATGGGACGGATTTTCCTCAAAATAAAGTGTAATCTTTTTTTTTAATATTTAATTATATCTTACAAGTTCATTCAAAAAACTTTTAAAAAACATAAATATACGCCATACAAAATACAGCCAGTACAAATGTTATATGAAGATGATAAAAACAAACGTATCGAATACTGCATATAATAGTTTAAATATGTATATTATGGAGTGATGGGCAAATTTTTACACAACAAGCATATTTAATAGAAAAAATTCACATTGCTGGTCCGTAGAAAATCTACATAAAATATATGAAATCAGATTTCAAGGGAGAAATTCAATAGGAGTATGGTGTGGCATAATAAACAATAAAGTTGTGGGCCCATTTTCTTTAATAAAGTTTTGACTGGAGTCACATATTTTAATTTATTTCAAAATGAAATAGAGCAACATATTGACAGAATGGTGCGTACAGGTCTCTTAAGTGATATTATTTGGCACTAAGAGGGTGCACCAGTGCCTAATATTATATTTGTTCGGAATTTTTTAAATAACAAATACTCAAGATTGGATAGGAAAGCACTGAACTATATCGTGGCCTCCAAGAAGCCCAGATTTAAATCCACTGGATACTTTTTTACGGACACACTTGAAAACTGGTCTAGAAAAATAGAAGTAACAGCGATTAATTCCAACATGTTAAACATGTAATGAATAATATATATAAAGGATATACTATTTGTGTCGAAAATAATGGAGAACATTCTGACAGTTCCTTTAAATATAAATGTTATTTGTTTGTTAAGATATTTGATGTTACTTGATTGGTTTGATGTATTTCCTTTGTTAAATTTAAATAAAATTTAATTTATTCTTATAAATTATTTCTATTCTTATCATCAGTATTTTACTAAATATGAGTGTAAATATATATGTTATTTATATTTTTCGAAATACCTACTTAATCTTTCAGCAAAATTGTAAAAATATACAGGGCGTTCCATTTAAAAAACATTACTTTGTTTTCTCCCACTTTTATTTGACTCAATTGTTTTTATGTTGAAATTTTCGAAATCCTTGGAAAAAGTACGATAGGTTACGTTAAACATTTTTAATTCATTTCCAAAGACAAACCAAAAAATTGGGGTGACAACGTTATCGAAATCACCCTGCACATACATGATGTAATTATTCCTGTGTTTTCTATAGCAGAAATTACGAAAAAGGGGTTTGACATTGAGAATATTATATATTTTAAAAATGGAAAATGCTACTATATGAAACGATTAATTTCGGGTTTCTGCCGACCGTGAAAATGGGGGCATATTTATTAAGCAGTAAATAATAACCAACTAATTTCTGATGGCCCTAACGAACTCAGTTAAAACAATTTGTTAGTGAAACATGTTCGGATATTTTTTTGAATTATCGTGCGTTTATAACTGCACGGGAAATGTCAGCTGTTGAACTAATGTCAAAACATTCGAACAAGCGGAAATCGATCATTACTTAACGAATAGTTCACCCAAAACACGAACGGCCTGATACTTTTCGTACTTTACTAACAAGAGAGGTTTTACGTATGTAACATTTTAACAATAACTTTGGTAGTTAATATTTCGTGATTTTTAAGCGAGAACTGCCATAATCGAAATTTCTTTAAGAAATAAATATTACATTTCACGAAATTTAGATAATATGTGTACTGTTCTCATGTATCTGCTTTCAAATTAAAATATGTGATGTGGCCAGCACATAATTTTCTTATACCAGTAGATATCATCCTCATGTAAAAAAATCATTTAATTTAATTCTTCACTTACCTCAATTAAATTTTAATAGTGTACCTTGAAAATTTTTAAATAATTAATTATTAGCGTCATTCGATACTGTCAATAATAATTCATGTCTTATATTTTAGTATATTTTATTATTGACATTGACATTTTTGTAACTAAATTAGACATTTGAAATGTCAAACTGTTAAATTATACTAACCCCATTTTATGAGGTCAAATGTATAAAAAATTTAAGTTTACATCAGCTTTATTTAAGTAATTGGAAAATATATTTTATTGGCTTGATATAGTAGACATGATGTATATATAATCTTTCTTCAAGAATATATTTTCTTGTAAAGGCAAATACAAAAAAGTTTGGGCCCCGTGGACATCATTGTCTTTGGCCTCTAGAACATGTGTACCAAATTTGAAAGTTTTATCTCAAAAACTGTGGCTGCTATCGCGATACTACAGACATGCACACAGATTTTTTTCATAAAGTTATGTTTTTTCATTATAATTCGTCGAGATTCGTCCAGAAATGCAATAAGAGTTTTTAATTTTTTTTCTCGAAATTATACCTTTTTTCTTCTTTCATTCATTGTGTCTCTTCTGGTAGTAACACATTCACCAAATTTAATGTGTCACCTAAAATGTTGTTGACAATCTTAACTGCCAAATTTGGGAAGTCTCCCATTAGCATTTTTTGAGTTATCGCGGACACACACACATACACACACACGCACGTACGCACGCACTCACGCACGCACGCACACACGCACGCACGCACACACACACGCGCGCGCTCCGACAGACTTCATTCGGAAAATAATCAGAATGGATTCAGGAGGGTTCAAAACGTATAAATCAATCAAAATCATGAGGTATAAGAAAGTAAAACTGAAGTAGATATCAGATATGATAAAAACACATTTATGGAAATTGCCGATTTAAAACATTTTTATCAATAAAAAAAGTTCTGTACTTGGCTATGAATGTATCGGTTTGATGTAGTTATACGTCGATTTTTTTCCCGTAGAACCCAAGTCACGAGAACTAGCACTAAATTTATAACTTTGGAGTAATAATTACTTTCGATTAGAATTTAATAGTTTTTACTAATATAGGTATTGGATAATTTCATAACTTATAAGCAGCATTTAAAGCAATTTGCACCAGTACTACTTGTAAATAATATCATAAACTGTCCAATTATGGCGCAGGACAAACACAAGAAAAAAAATCAATAAAAACAAATATTTAACGGTATAAAAAAAAAGAACAATATTACAAAAAATTATTAGGAATAAAACGAAAAACAGAGATTCAATTATAGCATTTTTTAAAAGAATTTATTGTGCACTGAAATATATCAAATTTTTCACAGTTATTGTTAGAGTTGCCTACACATGAATAGGAGTGAAATTTAAGAATATTAAAATGTGGAATTGGGCGATAAAAAGCTTGCGATATTAGGGAATTTAAATTTGAAACATGAATCATTTAATTTACATAAAATTTCTTGGCTGTCAATTTGTTTGTGTATGATTTTATAAAGAAAAAACCTGTGAATGATAATCACGCCTTCTCAAGAGTAGGTACACAAAAATAATCTATTTAAGAGCTCTAGCTGTAGAAAACCAAAAATCGGGTATACTCCATCAGATTTAAACCATAATAAGTGTTCTAGACTAAGGATGCATATTCCAGTTCAGATCTGACAAACGCAAATAATAAAAGTATTAACATTCGAAAAATCTCTACTAGTTCTAATTAGATAGCCAAGAGTTTTGAGTGACTTATTTATTAGATTATTTATATGCGTTACAAAAAAAAGTTCTTTGTCAAAAAAGACGCCAAGATCCACAAGAGTTGGTGGTTTTAAGGCCGGTCTTATCACTTCCGGGTATTATTAACTAACTAGATGATTAGAATGTGAATGTAGTCATAAATAAACTATTAGTAAAACCAATTCTAATCTTTTAGTTGGTTAACAGTAATTAACTCAGAGGTAAAAAGACCGTCCCTAAGAAAGACTAAGTTTTCAACTTTATAGTCAAACAATATAATTAATTTACGTTGTATAAATCATAACATATCATTACATCTAGACACATTTAAGTTTAGCCTATTTTGAACACGCCAATTAAATATATTTGAGAGACTATTTTACAGAAATGCGTAGTCGTCCAAGAAATTATTTTGAAGAATTGAAGATCGTCAGCATAGACCAAACGTTCGTAACGTTCGAAACGTTTACAATATCATCAATAAATATGTTAAACAACAGGGGCCCGAAAATGGACCCTTGAGAAACACCCGATGTTGCAGTATATTTTACTAACAGGAATCCACGACAGGCCACATATTGCTTCCTATTAGAAAGACGAATAAAAGAATGATAATAAAACAGGTGAAAATATCATAAATCAGTAATAAATTAAATAACAAACAAAAACTGGTATGGTACAATACACAGATTGAAATAAATACAACATATTAACGATTCAACGAATATACAGCATATTTGCTGTGTATCATTACGTGCCAGCAAAACATTTGACAGAAGCTATCGGCGTGTTGATATTAATACTTTTGACAAATTTTTATTAATATTTTGGTGTAGTTTTGGATAAGTTTAAAAATATGAAAACAAGAATGTTATAAATAAGTTTTGTAGAGCTTCAGCCTATTTCAACTCATTCGTTTTCATCATCTATGTTTGTTTTTTGTTTTCTATATTTGTAGATTTTGCATCAGTTATTCTGATTTGATTATTGCAATGCAAAAAGAATAAATTCAAAATCATGTTGAATACACTATTATTACGATTTACACCCCCAAGAAATTAATATTTGTTGCCACCTATGGCAAAATGGATCTGAAGGGGTTAATAATGATTTTAATGCGCAACACGGGGACTGTACACGCATTAGCAATTATAAATCTTAATTAATTTGTTAAATTGATTAGTCCTTGATTTTTTATCGTAGAGGCCCACTTGACAATACTTACTATAGGGCCTATGGCCTACTCATTGTCAGCTATAACTTGGCATACAAAGATTTCTAATAGAACTCCCTATGAAGAAATTGAAACAAATAACTCCCGTTTTTCCTTTAAATTTCGCGGGCCGAGCTTCAGCTTAAGAGTTTTTATTTTAGAAAATACATGATTTTCTGGTTATTAAATAAATAAAACGCACAAAACTGAAAATGAGAAAATTTTGTACCTACAGCCGAAAAAATTTTTTACACCCTGTAATTGTCGTTTGCCAATAAAAAGAAAATTTGGTAAAACACATAATGAAACAGTTATTCACTTATTTCCAATTGTTTTGATAACACTGTATAATATATTCTTTTTATTACTTTTATGATTAAAATTGTATTTTTTTACAGAAAACAGATATAAATGTCAAAATCAATAGAACGTTCTGTATACTTCTAAAATGAAGCTTCATCGAAATGTATAAAACTAATACAACCAACTATAGATGTAAAAAACATACTTCTTTTAAAAGCTGATTATTATGCAACACAAAATACATCTCTCACCACTGCGCCCTCTATTAATTAGTAGCAATACTTTAATTGCAAGCAAGCGCAAAAGATGAAGATCTCCAATAACTCATTTTTTTATAAATCATTTTGTTGGGAGTATTTAAGACACCACTCAACAGATGGCAATATACATAATTACCTTTTAACGAAAATATATAAATTGAGCGGTCATTCATAAATCGCCAACGCCATATATACACCAACAGTTTAAAATCCCATTCAGATAGAGGTGCAAAATTAGTGCAGAACTTAAGACTTTCCCGTACAGGTTTGCATAAAAGCATTCACATAAAATTAGTGGGATGGTAATTCTACGTGAACACTACTATATAAATCTGCATGGTAAAATTTTAAATTCTACCCTAATACACACATTAATTCTGCACTCTTCGATTTAAATAGAACTTATTTTATGATTGAAAGTGCAAAAATATTTGCTTATTTTATGCAATAAAAATAAATAGGTACTCCCAGTTTTTTAAATAAGACAAATTTATTATCAAACGAAAGTCTAAAAATCAAATTTTTATTTGTTGATAAGAATATTGATTAAATGAGCACCATTCATGTTTTCACACTCATTTATTCTCAAACTGACATTTTAGCTCATTTGCCGAAGCATTGCACGAGGAATAGCGTTGATTTCATCTGTTATTTCTTGCTTCAATTCTTTCGCATCTTGTGAAAATGGGGTGTATGTATACCTTACTCTTGAATTAGCCTCTTGAGAAAAAGAAGAAGGAATCTGCTAGTGTCTTGTTAGGTTATAATGATTTTTGTACAGAAGACATAAAACCATAAGAATCATTGTCCTTATAAGACACATACACACAAAAAAATTTAACGATGTTGCCAAGCGTTTGCCACCTATCCCCCGTCTCCGCAATTTGTGTATTACGCCACAGGATGGAACCAAAAACGAAAATATTTTTGAAACACCCTTTATTACACTACAGAACTAAAGTAGCAGAGTGACTATAGACAATTTCAGCTATCCAGATTAGGTTCGAAATATTTATAAATAAAATACTTATGGAAATGTTCTAGACTATACACGTCCACATTATTGTTGGTTGCCTACCATCATTAATTCAATTGATCAATAGACGTGTTTACTATTAGAGTTTTTTTTTAATTGAAATACATGACCACCAACATTACCAATTAAAGTTACTAGTCACTAGAGAGTCATTCAAATGTCATATGTGTGTCAGGTAAACTGAAACATAAGCTGCTTTCGTTCATGGTGAACAAAATAATCATGATTTCCTTTCGTACTTTCTGGCAAGGATATATAGGCTCTATGTGCAAGGTAATTAGAGACTTGTCCGAAGTACTGGAATGAATCACTTTGTCCTATTTGCAAGCTGATCAATTTTTAGGAGCAATTTCCCAACATCTTTTGAAATCAACTGAACAAATGATAAAATTTGATTTATCCATTCCAGTCGTTTTGCTGTACCTTTATTTTATTCTCATTCTAGCGTGCCAATAGAACACAGATTTTATATACTTTGAGCATAGAAATTTTAAAAGTATTATGGCAATGATTAAGGAAGGTAAAGTAGTTTCCATATGAATGACACATATTTATTAAAATATCAGTTTTTAATGCAATTGTCTTTCATGTTAGCAAAAAATATCTTCCGGTGAATCATGGCTTTGGTTTAGTGAGATGACGTTAGTTGTAGTTGGTATGTGACCAGTTTAAGTCTGCTTTCCTCTTTTAGAGTTACATATCGTCACAGTAAATTCATTTCGATCTGATTTTTCAATACTATTTTTCCAGCATAAAACATATCCTAACCTCTAATTCTTGTTTTGAAAAACATGAGGTCAAAATATCATGTTATAAATACCCCTGTTTGGAAGAAAAAATTGGTCTTTTTTCCTTACTATAATAAAGCTCTTAATGCAATTTATAATTAGTAAAATATGAGGTTAGATTAATGGAAGTAAATGTCAAAAACAAGATCAAAAATGATTGTTTTCAACAACTCATCTAAATTTAGACTGAAACTTGGGTTAAGTTGGTATCAACATTTAATTACTTTTGAAGAACCCATTTTTTTTTTGTCCGAGCTTTAGTCAGGATTAAACCATCGAAAAACAAAAAACCTGGTCTATCATTATTAACAGTTTACTTCAACTTTTCCCTAATAAAGAGTTGTTTTGCCATCACAAATCATAATTCATTCCATTTTGTGCATTTTTGTCGAAGAACATTTTTTTTATTTTAAATTATTTTAAGTATGATTAAAATTTGCATTGTTAACAAATTTTATTCGTTTTACAAAAAGGGTAGGTACTATTTTTGTACTTTTTTTTTTAAATTAAATAACATTATTATTATCAACTATTCTTACCAAACATAACTACTCTGTCTATACTTTATCAGAATTTATACATTTTTCTACACCTTTTTTTGTGCAATCAAGTTTCAAAATTAATTTACTTAGACTTTAATCCACATAGGCGCCAACTTAATAAATTTTTGGGAGTCACTCTAAATGTAGATTTGCGCACGAGACTTGCAGGGGCTCCGCTGCAGTGGCGTAGCTATCATAGGGTAAGGCAGTGCAGTGCTCCAATGTCCCAAGAGTCCAGGGGCCCCCAACCCAAAAATTCCATCAATAAATGAAACACATTAAAAAAATAAAATAAAAACGTATGCGAATATATAATTGTTGCACATTCTTTGCAGTTTTTTTTATACCTAATAATTTTAATTTTGCCATAAATTAATTCCCCTATCTATCCCTATCTTAATGGCTACAAATTAATAACATCTGTTTTTTAAATTAAACATTATAATGTGTTTTTGCCTTTATGTGAAAAATGTTTAATAACTAGTTCAGCTGAAACGGAATCTATATTTTTTTTTCATGTGAGGCAAGGGATGAACCAATCGAAGATCCCAAAGAAAAATACAAAATAGAATTTTTCTTCTATACTATTGACCAAGCATTAAACGCACTAGATAGTCAATTTGAACAACTGAATCACCATAGTAACCATTTTCAATCTCTATATAATATATATGATTTGAAAACCATGCTTAAAGAGACACTGATAAAGATTTGCAAAGATTTGGAAAATATTTCGTCTGATGGTGAATCAGCTGACATTAATGGTCTAGAATTAGTAGCGAAAATTTCTGCAGTTTGTGCACTTTTGGGCAAAAAAGAAAGTCCAAGTGATGTTCATAAAATAATAACAATGCTACATTTTGCTCCAAATCTTAGTATTGCTTAAGAATACTACTGACTATTCCAATATCAGTAGCAAGTGGAGAAAGAAGTTTTCCCAAATTAAAATTAATCAAAACCTTTTTACGCTCAACTACTACGCAAAATCGACTAAACGGTTGGCTTTTAGCAATTGAACATGCAATTGCTGATCAAATAAACTTAAGAGGTAATAAAAAAATTTGCAGAAAGTGAGAAAAAAAAAATACTCTTCTGATTATAACTCAAACAAAGTATTACTGTGGTTCTATGTATCTACCTTTTGTTTTCTATTTAGGTTTTAGGTATAAGTGAGAAAAAAAATCTAAATCGTAATAGCGGTAAAATTGCACCCTGTATGTTTAAAACTAAGTACATATTTTTAAAATATAACAATTAGAGGTACTGTAACTCTATTTTATTTTAATTTATACTGTTTTGTACCAAATGTTAGGTTTTAATACTTGTTTCTTTTTAAATATATGTTTTTATTGCAAATTAAAACCATCTTTTATTAAGAAAAAGTAACTAGAGGCAACCCAGGAATTGACACTATTTATCGCTACCTCCCGATCTCTACATATAACTGAGCTAATTTAATTCCTGTCTAATTTCAATGTTCATTATTGTAAAAAAAAGTCTAAATAAATTTCAACACATATGTGAAAATGTCTTTGAAATAACAATAACTAATATTAATAAAATGTTAATAACTTCAATTTTATTTAATGCTAAAATATTAAATTAAAATAAACAATTAAATTTGATTATCTAAGGAGCAAGATTAAAAATATTAATATCAAAAAAGAGTACTTACGTCTCAAATTTACTTTGTAGTAGGTCTGATAATTTTGGTAATATCAATACACACAGATCCAGATTCCACAGAGTACTGGAAAAAAAGACAATATTATTTTTTCCCTGCTCTTAAAAATGGACAAGCTGTAATTCTTATCGTCTGGAAACCTTCTGGGAATATACTATAACTACTATACTAACGTTGCAATGGAGACTTGAAAATGACATAGTTGTATTATGCATACTTTTATGAATGAAAGTTTTATTTTTATTTGAGAAGCTTTCTAGAAGAGCTACAATATAAATGTAAATTATTACTTACTATTTATTATTTAAAATTCCTAGTATATCGACAAGTACAGCTATATCTTCCATCACTAGTGCAGTCTCTATCGCAGACTTCATGTCTTTACTTCTGTATTGGGCTAGGACTAATTTAAGGCTTCTTTGCCGGGTGGACAAAATTCCCATCATGGGTTCATATCCTCTCATTAGAACACCTAAAACTTCTGCTTCCGACATATCAGACAACTGCTGCTGGAAACCCATTGTGTTGTGATTTTTCTAAAAAATAATAATAATAATAATAATAATAATAACACGAAAATGAGATATATTTCTTACAAAATTCTTTACTGATGCCAATGGTTTCGTGATTAAAACTTTGTTTCACATCATCAGGCAACATAAATTTTAATCATAGAAAAAGTTTTATTCATGAAATCGGTAATACCAATAAAGAATTTTTTCATTTAAAATATGAATATCTCACATGGGATTGACCTTTTCGACAATAATAACATTATTTATATCATACATTTAACAGAAGAGTTGTTTCTGGGGCTGTTTTCAAACAAAATAAATAAGCCGAGTCAAAAGCAGTATTTTCAAAATCAATTATAATAATCCTCAACTGGGTAGGAGCATTTTATGTGACAGCATTAATACTGAACTAATTTCCACAAACATAAAACACTTGGTACTATGCCAGGAGCACGTTTCGCCAACCAATTTGGGATCATCTGGAGATGATTAAAATTGATCATGGCGAAGTATTTTGGTGTTTGTGGTAAAACTTTAGAGTCAATTTTGATACATGCAGGCAAAAAAAAGATGATAAATATTCAAACTCACCGGCAGAAAGTCATCCAATTCTAATCCTACTGGTTTATCAATAGATACAGGAACAAACTCTTCATCTTCTTCGACAGGTCTCTCATCGGGAGAGATTTTGGAACTGACATAAATATCAACAGGGGAATTGATAATAGGAAGTGGTTTTACATTGTTTTTCTCAACAGATCTGGCACAATTTAGGTTGGGTATCTTAGATACATTAGGTACACTTGAGTTTCGACTAGGTCTGGAAAATGAGTTTTTTCTTGACGAACTTCTGGACGATAATGATCCTACAAGAATACTATACATTAAAGATATGTTACATTTGTTAAACCTTTAGGCAAAGTTTATTACTAATACATGAAAAGTTAATTCATTTTATTCTGCAGAACAAAATGAATTAAATAATGAACTTAATTTGCTGTATATTATCTATGGTTTATTTCATATCACTGTTTTCTGGGAATTGATAGGGCAATTTTAAAAATGCGATTAATAAATTTTATTAGCATTGACTTCTACAAACAATAAATAACTGTAAACAAATCAATAATAAAATCTGTTCTGAGAAAGTTACACAGTTAATTTTTTGCTGCATTTTAATTAATGTATATAGAGGCAGCAAACAATATAATATAATGATGGCCATGGTAAGACATGTGGTTGGGAGTAAGTCAACACATCATCTCTCGCTTTAACCGATGGGACCCTGGATGTCTATATAGAATTATTTAATTTTTGTAATAAACTTATTTAAATGTTTTTATTTGTTTTCAGAGACAACCTTGTTCTAAATGTTATATTTGTGATATTTTAAATGTAAACCCCAATATCTTACTAAAAGATAATATTATTATAAACTGCTGCATCCACAAAGAAGTTTTCTTTAAATTAAGCTGAATATACAAGGTGTATCACATAAAATAAAAAAAGTAAAAGCAACCGGATGTGCAAAATATGTACAGGGTGATCAGTTGAAAATTCTACTTTTTAAACCCATTTTTTCTGCTTCAAAATATAACTAGAACAAAAATTAATAAATGGATCTGTAGCATATTTTATCAAGTTTTCCTATATGCTATGGGTTTGGGTCTATCTCAAGAATATAAAGGGCGCCACATAGTCGTTTTTCTAAATGGGACACCCTGTATATTTTTAGATATTTGGATAGCTCCTTTCCTCCTCATTATAAATATATTTGATATTCCATCTTCAAATAACTGAGTTAATCAATTAAATGCACCTAAAAACATCAAAAAACAAGTTTGCATTATAAACGACATTTTAATAATATTAACAATTTAAATACATATTACAACATACAAGTTAAGCAAAAATTAGTGTTCAAAAATTCCACCATTATTTACCAAACAAAGGTTTAATCTTTTTATGTAATTTTCTCTAATCCACTGAAACATTTCTGGATTATTATTTAAAACTTCTAGTTCCCTGACAATTTTTTGTTTCAATTTTTCTAAATTATTAGGTCTATCTTTATATATCCTATTTTTAAGTGTACTCCATAAAAAAAGTTGAGAGGTGTTAAATCTGGGCTTCGTGGAGGCCATAGTATAGTTGCACTTCTGCCTATCCACATTTGATACTTCTGATTTAAAAACTCAATTACCTCCCTAGCTGAGTAGTGACATGGTGCTCCGTCTTGTTGCCAGATTATCTGCGTAGAAATTTGTAAAGGAAGATCATCTATAAAGTCTTCTATTTCATTTTCTAGTAATTGTTTATATCTTTTTCCAATTAAACCACCTTCGTAAAAAATCGGCCCAAAAATTGTATTCAATAATCCACACCAAATCCCTATAGACTGGCGACCTTGTCGCTAAATTTCCTTTATTAGTTTGGGGATTTTCAGTAGACCAATAATGTTCATTTTGTCTATTAAATAATCCAGATAAAGTAAAATTTGCCTCGTCTGTGAAAAATATGTTTGCAATGAAGCCATCTTGTTCTATTCGTGCTAATATTTCATTGCAAAAATTCATATGCTTTTCGTAATCGTTATCATTCAATTTTTGAGCCACACTAAATTTATATGGTTTACATTTATTTTTCTTGAGTACATTTTGAATATATCCGTAGGACATCTCAAGATATCGGACTTCATCCCTAATAGATTTTGAAGGATGTTCAGTAAAATATAACATTTAGTTCCTCTTCTTCATTTGCAGTATGATTTGGGCATCTTCTCTGCGGATCTTCTTTGGCTTTAGTTATACTTCCATTGGAAAGAAAATATACATTTAATATATTATTACCTTCTTCTACAGAATACACGGGCATTATAATGTATTTTATAGCATATAGGAAAACTTGGTAAAATATGCCACAGATCCATTTTTTAATTTTTGTTCTAGCTATTTTTTTAAGCACAAAAAATGGGTTTAAAACATAGAATTTTCAACTGATCACCCTGTACATGATAAGCACTGATAATCAGTGGAACCTCACATTTCCATTTCTGCGTTAACATATAGTGTCATTTTTTTTTATTTTTTAGTTTCTTTATCTAACATTCAATTGTTTTTTCTTTTAGAACTTTGACACATTAGTTAAAATACATAAACAGCTTTGGAATTCTTTTTCTATGTGAAAAATAAAGCAATGACATCAAGTGAGATATTTACAATGAGCATGTTGTACATTACAAAAATACTTAAATTCTGTTTACAAATTATGATCAACTTAGCACAGTATTCTTCCTATTGTTTTGATATCATACATCTAACACGAATAAAATATTTTGGGGCCGAACACAGATTTGTAAAAAACTAAACTATTCATAAAATGAATTTGTAGTTTATTAAGATTTTTTTACATGTGTTTCGTAGCAAAGTTATATCAGAACTAATATAGTACATAATGAAATCCAAATTCACTGGCCAACATGCAATGCAAGAGGTTTTAGAGGGAACAGATAAGAAGATGGGAACATCTACAATAGCAGAGTTTTTTACTTAACTCACGTTTTATATTGTTATGTACGACTTCATTTTATAAAAGAGAAAAGAAAAAAATTCTGTGGTAAATGACACTGACAATATTTTAACATTTAGGTTAGTATTTTAACAAGAAATTTTTAGTGGAGGAAAGGAAATCAAAAATCCCTGTGGAATAAATCTGAAAAATGTGACGTGCTGGCAGTCAAATCAACGTTGGTAACACTGAAAAGTTTCTAAACGAACAGCTGCCTAGGTTTATCTTTCTTTGTTGTGTTTAATTTTTGACTTAGAGGGTTTGGATGCCATTCCAAAGACGGATTTTTAAACATAATACCTATATTCCGAAAAACGAGTGATATATTACTATAAAATTAATAATAAATTAATCTACAGCCACTAACCCTGCGGGATGTATAGAGTGGCTGTAGTTAATTGGCTGGCGCTATTAATTCTCGTGAGGTATCGTAATTCATGGGAGTCTGTCCGGCATCGGTTCTATCGTAAAAAAAAATTAAATTGTAATTTTTGACAATATACTTACACATTAATTAATCTTTTGCATGTAAAACCGGCACCGATGAACGGCGTAACCTGCCGAGAATTATATTGGCACCGATGAGTGGCCTAAAATTATATTATTTAAGCATGTAATGTCGAAAGGCGAATAACGTTTGCGTCTCTAGGCGACTACCTGTTTATATTGACTTCTATTTATTTAGTAGAAGGGAATTACTTGTAGTTTGTTCTAGGGATGGTGAAAATCAGTATTTTTCGGTAACAGGTATGTTCTGTTCCTGTTACTAAGACATACCTATTACAAATACCTGTTACAAAAATACCTGTTACTAGTGCTCAGCCTGAGTTTCAGCGAGCCATTTATTAAACTAGTTGTTGATTTCAGTATCGAGTTGCACGTTCACATCTTGATAGTACGAAATACTAGGTATTTATTAATTAACCATTATCAGTATTTTCTCATTTACCTAGTATTTCATATTTGCAAGTCGGGCCAGTCGCAATGCACGTTCGTAAGATTTTCCACTCCTAATCCGCTGACTGTTGCCGATCCAAATCGGCCGCAGCCATGAGCAGAGTAAACACCGCAATAACCAGTACAAATACTAGGTTGGGTCTGTAACAGTATATCTTAAACGTGATACCTGTTACGGACTGTTCCGCACTCATACCTGTTACAAAATACCTGTGACAGGTATTTTGTACCATCCCTAGTTTGTTCAGTTCACGAACACTGTAGCTAACGATCCGTTGTGTGTACGGCGAATATAAAGACATTCTTCATTTATTCGATATTTTCTGTTTAGTATAGTGTGTTAGTGGACAAGACAGTTTGCGTCTTCAGAAAGTGATGTGTTGTATGTTGTTATTTACATTGTATGTTGTTATGTAAATAACAACATACAACACATCACTTTCTGAAGACGCAAACTGTCTTGTCCACTAACACACTATACTAAACAGAAAATATCGAATAAATGAAGAATGTCTTTATATTCGCCGTACACACAACGGATCGTTAGCTACAGTGTTCGTGGGACTGTCATACGTAAATCCAGTCTAATTATTAGTAAATCTGCTGTGACGAAACATGTGACGTCAAAAAAACACCAAATGTTGATTGGCGGAGACAAATAAAGGCGGTGAAACATGTAGGAGCTGTTATGTAAAGAAGTTTAGAAGGTAAATACTGTTTACCGTATTGCCTGCTCCTGTTTTGCAGTCTGCTTCTGTTCTTTACATCATGACATCCACATTCCCTATTTATTACCATAAAAAAAACTAAATGGATTCATAAAATTAATTATCGTTAAAATGTTAGCGCGTGATTTGCCTTGAACAGAATTATAGGGAAAAAATGGGACTCTATATTTCACTAACAGCAAAATTAATTGTCACTCACCATTATTAATATTTGCCTCAGAAACACTGTGCTTAATACTGCCCGTCTTTGGCACGCTCTCGGGCACGTCCTTACAACTGCTCTGCCTTTGAAGGGTAAACTTTGCTACAGGTTTCGTCCTATTTATGTTGGGAAGAATATTTTCTCGATTCTGCTGCTTCACTAATCTACTTACATAAACTTGGTCTAGGTTTGATTTGGATCGGGAATACTGATTGGCATTAATGGCAGGAGGAGGGGAATTCTTGTAGTTGTTTATGTTATTATCTAAAGAGAGAGCCTCGAAACTGTCACTATTTATGTTGCTCAGAATTTGAGGCTCAGAAGGATCTAAAAAACAAAACGAAATTACTATTTACAAAAAAAATAAAAATATATAAAATTTTTAAAGTATAAATTAATAAGTTTAATAAGAGCAATAAATTCTGAGAGAAAAGTTTATGAGCTGAGCCAATTTTTGCTAAAAAAAAATTCTTCTTGACTAACAAATAAAAGTAATTATAATTTGAATATCTTAAAAACTCGGTCGTCTTTGGCATCTCAAAGTTTATACCTTTCAAGTTGTTTCTCATATAATTATTTTTAAATTGCATTAATATAAGGACAATTTTACGTCTTATTTCTAAAACGAATTTACCTGAATCATCCCTTTCCGGTTCCTGAAAAGGCTCTGGCTCCGGTGGAGGAGTTCTTTGCACTAAAAAAAAAAAAAAATACATGTACACACATTTTAAACGAATTATATATTGTGTGACACTGAAATTGCAACGCCCAATATTACATACAGAATTTTAGTGTGAATCTGGTCTCTAAAAGGTTGATGCTGGAAAGTGATAACAACTAGATATGGTCAAGAAAACTTCGACTAGTTATCTACGTCGTATATTTTAGACATTGATGATCAGTTAAAAGGGCGACTTGGTTGTGTGGGCGTGGCGTGTATGTATTAAAAACAAACGATGTCGAGTTCATAAAGACCTTTCCACTTTTTTAATCTAATTTGTAAGCATATACAGATTGAGCCAGTGTGCTAGGAATATGACTAGCGGGATGCGCAGTTTACAGTCGCCAGTTTATTGCCAGCACGTTGGGGCTATCGCAGCGCGAATTTCAATGCGGTCTATATGATACCATTAAATCTGCTAGACTGTTGTCTCGTTGTCTGCTCCTCTCTGTGCTCTGGCAAGCGCCCTGACTATAATGCGCAATCGTTCGGACTTCGTATTCAGCCAGGCGGGGACTCGTAGCTTACCCTAATTTTTTTCAAATTATGGTACGGTTTGTACTGAACAGATATTTCGTGTCTTAAAATGTACGGTACAAAGGTCCGGTGTCTTGTATGTAATGTAAAGGCTTGTGACGACATATTTCTTCCTATGGAAAAGAGGTTTGAAATGTGCAGACTTATGAAATAAACAATTTTTATATGCCACATTTCTATGTAAATTTATATTTATGTGTTGTATCTTTCAATAAATGTATTAACACTGACGTCGTTTTCCACAAAACAACATACTGCATTCGACGCGCGTTTCGCCAACCAAGCTGGCAACATCTCCAGACAATGTGAACTTGGTAAACGAAACGCGTGTGCAGTATATTGTGTTTTAGAGATTATTAAAACTTCAGTTTGTGTGGCTTCGTGGTCGAGTGGTAAGGACACTTGCCTCTCACCCTGGAGCCCCGGGTTCGATCCCCGGTGGAGGAATTAGGATACAGAGGATTGTATTACCTGTGGTGCTTAATTAATCATCTCCAGATGATAACAACTTGATTGGCGAAACGCACGTCAAGTGCAGTATATGGTGTTTTGGTATTTTATAGAAAACTACGTCAGTGTTACTTCACATCAAAGGTTCCAACCCACTTCAGGGTTAAATGTATTGAATAATGAACAGTACTTTGTATATACGGATGACTGGAAAATTGCAATAACATTTTTTTTGCGAATGTTGATACAACCATTTTTATTTTATTATTTAGTATTTTAATTGATTGGTTTTCATTATAGGACCTACCTATACATGTATTAATGAAAAGTATTTATATGATGTATAGATGTTGGACTACGAGGAATACCAATTCATTAATTTTTAGGTAGATGTCGGTGTCTAATCACTGTAGAGCTGGCAAGTCCTGCGGTTATTCAGTGGTGCAACAGCAGGTAGATAGATATCTGGTGAGGCAATGACCGGCTGGCGGAAAAATCGAAGCGAGCCGCGAGTCTAGTTCATTGTTGATAATTTTATTTGTTGTATTTTATTGTTGATATTAACTTGATAATAAAATATGTCAGACGTGCGCAAGGGTAAAAAACGGCCATACGCTGACAAAATGAATAAATTTATCAGTGAATTCCCGGATTTATTCTATAATGGTGCAACATCAATTTGTAAGGTGTGCTGGGATAAGACATCACGGTAAATACTGTGCAGCATAAAACTAAAGAAAATGAGTGCCTTCGAAAACACAGTTTATGTTCGATTTACTGTTAATGCTGATTGCCTGTGATGTTCCGCTGCACATACTCGAAAAACAACCATTTCGGAACTTTTGGAACAAATAAAATCCCCAGGTGACGTTACCAAATCGCGCAACGTCGTGTAACTATGTACCAAGTGTACGCGATGACATTGTAAATAAGATCAAATGTGTATTAAAAAATACACGGCTGTGGTTATCTGTTGACGAGACGACAGATCGTAAAAAAAATTCTGTTGTAAATGTTATAGTACGTGTAGTGGACCCTCTTAAACCGGCATTTCCACTGTTACTATCTAGCAAAAGACTCTGCGTGTACTGGCAAAACAATTATGCGGGTGGTGCTGGAGACATTAGAAAAATTTGATCCGTCAACAAGTCAAGTGTTGATGTTTGTGACCGATGGTGCCGCGACAATGGCCCTTCTCTTCAAGAACACGGTTGTAGGTTAGTACATGTTCTGGCAGAAACTATTCGACAACGTTTTCCAGAGGTAGATGCATTAATAGCAAGTACTAAAAAAGTGTTTCTTAAATCTCCTAAACGTCTTTGCGCATTTCATAGCAAGTGGGGAACATGGTTGGAGACAGCATTTTATTATGCTGAATATTTACAACAAATAAAAGCTGTGATACGACAATTTAATCCAGACGAGGCTGCAGCTTTTAAGGAAAGCTAGACAAAATTCGAAGATGTTTCTGTTGAAACAGCTTTAAAAACTATTCACAAGAACTATAAAGAATTATATGACGCAATACAAATCTTACAAAACAGTGCGTTGTCGTTAGCGGAGTCACTGCAAATGGACGAAGTAAATCGACTGCTACACTCTATAGGTGACGCAAAAAATGAGTCCGTTGGAGAAAAGTTCGCACGTGTGTTAAAGCAAGACACCGGTTTAACCAGATTAAGAGTAATTTGTGATGGTACTGATGGTGCATTTGCAGATCCGTTAAGTGAGTTCAAAGACTATTTTAAGAATGCTTGTATTACATCAATAGATGTCGAACGGTCGTTCTCAAAATATAAGCATTTTTTTTCATCACGTCGAACATTACTCTCGGAGACAACCATAGAAACATACATGATGCTGCAAAGTTCTTATACATCTTTTCCAGTATGTGATAACCAAGCTAGTTAAGAGGGTAAGTTGTGCATATATTGTAACAGTTTATTGCTTTTATTACTAGTTAATTTCTTTTCTTACACTTATTTTGGTGCGTACGCCTATGTTCCGCGGCGCATTTTTGCCAACTCTATTAATCATTTTATAAAAGGATATATATAGTGTGTTCTCGAATGCGGTACCGCATATTACTTCATTATCCTCAAATTAGCGAGAACAAAAAAAGGCATTATAAAAATATTAGCTTGTCCAAAAGTAGTATTAAGGGTCCCCAAATTAACGCGAAACATTCACAGCGGCAGCGAATACTACATGGTGAAATGTCCGCACCGGTACTCGTGATTGGCCGTGAACATACCCGCGCGTTAGTCTCGTTAGGGCGGCGCGAAAGTGCAACGTTAAAATTTCCGTTTGCTGCTTGCACGATTTTTGTCGCCGACGCAACTAAATTTGCAATGGTATATACAGAAGAACTCATAGAAATAATTAAGACAATAATCTTTTCTTTAATAAAGAATACAAAAATATTAGAAAGAAGGACAAAGTTTGGGACAAGATAGGTGTGGAACATAATGAAAGTTAGATGTCGGTATCATTTTATTATAGCAGTAGTTTAGTAATTATTAAGAACTATAAAAATCGATAAACTTCTCTCGTGTAGAAAGAAAATGCCAAATTCGTTAAACGCCTTAGATCATTTTCAATGTTAGCGAAGGCTTGCAAAGGTTTTCTAAGCCGGTTACTGCCAATACGAATCGTTCACGTTGGTGTAACGTGTCCTCTGAATTTCGCCGCGAATTTTGCTGCAAATTTTCAACGAGAATATCGCTGCAAATATTTCACGTTGATTTGGGAGTTCCTTAATTTGACAAGGTGACTAGAAATATTATTTTTTTTCATTTTAGAACAAAATAGTATTTTACTCTAAAATATCAGCTAGGCGCACGACTTATGGAACACCCTTCACAATGTGGAAATAAATACGGAATTAACTCAATTTCATAATTTTTTTTCTCGCAAAAGCCCTCTTTCTTAGTAGGTACTCGTCTAATGTGGCAACGGCATTATAACGTCATCGATATTTTTTTAAATAGTAAAGTAGTGAGTTTTATTTCACAATTTAAAGGAACTATTTTTTTTATTAAAATTGTCTATCCTTGCCCTACGAGATCGTTTTAAACAGTGGAAAAAAAGTTATTATTTCAAAAACTATCAATGACATAACTTACTCGTATATCAACGTAAAAATAAATGAGTACTAAGAAAAAAAATACATAAATAGGCGGGTTATCGTATGGATTTTCTTTCCATACGTACTTTTTTCCGCACTTTATAAAACAAAATATTTCATTTCATGTTTCCATTTTTGGAATATATAAATAGCAGTATAAATAGATAATTTAAAAACAAATATAGCTCGACACATCACTTTTTTTATTAAAAAAAAAACACAAGTTACGTAATAGTCGCCTACGCCTGTTTACAACTTTGTAATAACCAGAATTAATCCATGATATTTTAACAAATCGATTAAAAATATTTGTAATCAATAATTTCATAATTATTCTCTACATTATGCACCACACACAACAAAAAAACTGTTTTTAATATACAGGGTGCCTACCTATATTTTGACCCATTTCAAATGCTATTCAAGATGTTGATATGTGATTTTGATAAGAGTTTTTACCAGTCATTTCCTTTTTTTTTTAAGTTTTTTTACTTTTGCCTTTCAACTCTAGCTTATACCGGAAGTAGACACGCCCATTTTCAGGTATAAGACAACCTTGTTATTTCAAATGATACACCCTGCATATGCAGAATGCTTGGCCCATCACGTCCCAACTAGCACCAAAGTGACGGGACTGGCATCGGAAATTTAATGTAGGCATTAAATAACTGTCACTAAATTTGCGACTTTAGTGTAAAATAAAATTCACCTTGTGGTATGCCCGTGTAGTAACAATTACGTAAATTCTACTGAATTCAGGTGCTGCACAGTTATTACACTTTCAAATAACTCCTGCAGTATGTTCAACGTCGCGGATACTACTCTGCATTACTTTACAGCACTTTCAACTTTAAAGTGAGAATTAGTAGTAATGCCAACTGCACAGCGTTACCAAAGAATCACTTTAAAGTAGTGATAACTGAAAATGTTGTATTTAAAGTTCCTGTAACGTTGTACGGGCATTTTCTGGAGCTTTAAAGTTGTGTAATTTATTAACGATAATAAATCAACACTTTCTTATTCAGAACTAATCGAACATGGCGCCGAAATGCAGTCAAACAACAATAAAGATTTTCCGGCATTTATCGACCTTTTATAGAAAAGTTATGTTACAGTTAAGTTAATAATTTAACAAATTATTTGATTGATGGGGAATCGACCCTTATTCGTTAAAATAGATAAATAACCAGGCTAGGAAAATTGTCGAGAAAATCGGACATGCAGTGAAGAACCAACAAATGTTGAAGTAAAGAATATAATTGATTGTGATTGTTTCTGATTTACCAATTTTTGTTATTAATTAAAATTTTGTCCACAGAACAAATTCGCAAAATTCAGATAAATGAATAACTTAGGGAAGTTACAAAATTTACGAATACGCGAGTGATCAGATGACAGAAAATATGGATAATAGTGTCAACTTTGGGCAATCGAGATTTTCGCAACATTGAATTTTGTTGGTATTCAAGGTAAATTCTCGAGTTTGTTTGATTTTCGCTAATAATACTTTCACCTGTCACCTGTTGATGTTTAGTCTGTCATTAACGTGTTGCCAATCCCAAACTATAAAATTATTTTTAACTATACTCCATTCATTTCATATAAACACATAAAAAGTTCTAGAATAGGCGCGCGGTATTATATAAACATATTTTGTGAATTTATGCAGGGTGTCTCACCAGGAACTGCATCGATCGATATAGGGAAAAGTACACACCAGAAAATTTTGAAAATTTAGGGAATTACTAATGGCAGTGTGGTCAATCCAACTAAAATAATTACAAACATCTGGCATTTCCGGTTATACCGGAAGTCGATACCAACTTGCTTATTTTAAATGGAATACCCTATATATTTTAGGGTTTTCGAAAAGAGCATAAAACTCTGGGTCAAAAACATGTAGGCTACCCTATGCCTAAACCCAGCCGTTTCAGAGATATTTGACACTTTAAAAAAATTGTGACAGGTGTATGGTTTACAATAACCTTTATAACTTTCTTCGTGTAAAAGATACTCATTTGCTTTTTGGCATGCAGAAAGACCATAAGGTCTACAAGGTAAAGAAATACAATAATAGTATAACAAATGTTCCATTTTTGACGTTACATTTTGTAAACTTCAAACCGCGAAAACTTGCTCAAGTCAAATGGAACACCCTGTATTTTTTACATCAAGTTATATATAATTAAATTCCTTTTTTTCTGATATAAGCATTGTGGGGGTTTAAGTTACAACTTTTTGAAATATTTGCGAATTTCTTAGAAATTCAAGAATTTTGTAAAAAATTTATCAAATTAGCCATGATTAGAAACAATCAGTAATGTCAGTCATTCTCTTATGTCAAAAAATGCCACCGCGTTGAAATTACACCCACGAAGACTTTTTGAATTTGTTTATTATTTATGGAGAATGTGATAAAGTAATATCAAGAACTTGTAGTACATTTGCTACTCGATATGCACAAAAACGGAAACCATCATCAAACACTGCAAAACGCATAATGGATAATTTAAAAACTATGGCTCAGTCAAGGCAAGAATTCAAAAGCGGAAGCCTATTGTTGATGACGAAAACGTAGAAATAGCAATTCTGGGATATTTTCATGCATTTCCAATGATGTCATTAAGACAAGCTGCTCTGGAATCGGGACTATGCAAGGATTCAGTTCACAGAATCTTAATTAAACATAAATTTCACCCGTTTTCGTTCCAAATGGTTCACCGATTAAAAGACAGATTTCCTAAGAGAACATTTTTGTGTATTTATTTTAATAAGGTCTGTAGGCGACGATTCTTATTTGGGAAATATGTATTATATAGTCAGATGAAGCTAAATTTACCAAAAATGGACTTTTTAATCGACACAATTCGCATTATTTGAGTGACTCGAATCCTCATGTGTTGAGGGAGCGAAATTTTCAAGAAAGTTTGCCGTTTAATATTTACTGTGCCATAAGAAACGATCGAGTGGTGGCATTAGAATTTTATCAGGAAAATTTAAACAGTAAGTTATAAAGATTTCTTCCTCTTAATATGCACAGTTAATTTTTTTGTTTTTTTTTTATATCTAAATATTTTATAAAATTTGAATAATAACTATTTAGAAAATTTACCTCTCGCCGAACATAGAAACATTTTTTATCAGCACGACGGTGCTCCCACACATAACGCTTATTTGACAAATAACTTTTTACGATCAATGGATCGCCAGCAATTGACCTCCTATGGCCTCCTCGCTCGCCCGATTTATCAATTTTAGATTATTTTATTTGGGGAACTATTAAAAATAAAGTTTATGAGAGTCCATTAACAACTATTGAAGATTATATGCAGAGAGTAAGAAATGCATTTCAAAACTTATCACAGGATTCAATTAGAAGAGCTACCCATGAAGAACTAATCCGAAGATGCGAAAAATGTAGGTTCGAGGGAGGAATTTTGAACAATTATTAAATTAAAATGGAATCATGTTTTTAGTTGATTTTATCTTAGCTATTTTAGTTTATTTAATCCAATTAATAGGCATGTTACAGTGTTTAGTGTTATTTTCCATTTTTGTGAATATCTAGTAACAAATGTACTACAACTGCTTGATATTACTTTATTACATTCTCCATAAATAATAAACAAATTCAAAAAGTCTTCGTGGGTGTAATTTAAATGCGGTGGCATTTTTTGACATAAGAGAATGACTGACATTACTGATTGTTTCTAATTATGGCTAATTTGATAAAATTTTTACTAAAAATTCTTGAATTTCTAAAAAAAATTGCAAATATTTCAAAAAGTTGTAACTTAAACCCCCACAATGCTTGTATCAGAAAAAAATGAATTTAATTATACATAACTTGATGTAAAAAAATATAGGGTGCTCCATTTGACTTAGGCAAGTTTGCGCGGTTTGAAGTTTATAAAATGCAACATCAAAAATGGAACACTTGGTATACTATTATTGAATTTCTTTAAACTGTAGAGCATAGCTTACCTTATGGTCTTTCTGCATGCCAAAAAGGAAATGAAAATCTTTTACACGAAGAAAGTTATAAAGGTTATTGTAAACCATTACATCTGTCAAAATTTTTTTAAAATGTCAAATATCTCTGAAACGGCTGGGTATAGGCATAGGGTATCCCACTCAGAATTTTACGCTCTCGAAAACCCTAAAATATATAGGGTGTTACATTTATAATAAGCAAGTTGGTATCGACTTCCGATATAACTGAAAGTTCCAGATGCTTGTAATTATTTTAGTAGGATTGGCCACACTGCCGTTAGTAGCTCCCTAAATTTTCAAAATTTTCGGGTGCGTACTTTTCCCTATATCTGGTGAGACACCCTGTATATTGCACCGCGCGCCCATGCTAGAGAACTATGCACGGCTGAAGGTCGACAAAGGTCGTTCTGCGAACCCAGGTAAAATAAAAATTATGTGCTCATATAATATGAATGGAGTATAGATCGGATCAGTCAGCTCTACCAATTTAAAGGTGAAGGTCGTAAAGTACGTGGGAACTTTGCAGTAATCTTTTCGTAGTAGCGTAGTAGAGGCCAGTTTAAAGCTACCAAGAAAATGGCGTCATTCGTCGCATTTGCTACTTTTTGGCAAACTATTATTGAATGATGACGTCATATTGACACCGATAAAAATATAATTCTGAAAACCATTTTTTTATTAAATATGGTCATTTTCAAACATATTTTATAACACATAAACAAAAAAATGTTTTCCATCAAAAATTTTGCATTTTCGAGTAGGTACTTATACACATAATTTTTGAAAAAATTTTTTTTTCGAAAAACAATTTTCTTTTTTATGGAAGTGTCATGTAAACATTTTACAGAAAACAAGTAGTCGTTTTAATTTCCATACAGAGTGAATCCAAAACATCATGGTTTATTACCTACACATATTTCATTCAATCAATTTATCTTGAACATTGACTTCAAACTCACAATTATAGTAAGTCCGATTGCAATACATTATATTTTGCTATTCGAACGAGAGGGAACAAAATATAGTTTGCTCTCGTACCACTAAAGAGCTATTCAAAAAGTTAGTCATTTCTACTACTTGGTTTCGTTCCGTTTACGTAATAACCTAGTTGTCAACACGCAGCAGGGAAGGTTCCGGAATAGTAATTGCTACGTAATAATTAGTCCCCCTTTTGATGAATGCTTGGTAGACGGATCGTTCGCATTACGGAACGGTCGTTAGTTGTTGAAACCTTTAAAGTTCCACTGATGGTAGCTACTACGTAGAGACTACTAAATGTGCTGCTTGGACGTTACCATTTTCTTCAAAAACGCTAAAGTTATAATAGGCCTTTGATTCAACTACTGCATTTACTGCATAGGTTTTTGGAAATGAGATAGGCCAAGCTTTCTGTTAATCAAAAATATACAGTGTGTTCCATTTGAACTAACAAAGTTGTCGTATTACTGAAAATTGACATGTCTACTTCCGGAATAATAGGAAGTGGAAAAGAAAAGTGTGTAATTAAAAAAAAAACACCTGAAAACAAAATGAAAATGGTGAAAATCGCATCTCAATATCTTGAACAGTGTCGAAAATATAAGCATTTGAAATGGGTCACAGTATATGTAGGTGTAAGTTGAATGTATTATCTGTTCAAAGGGTGAGGTTTTCTTCACTAGAAACAATTTTTATTCGTGAAAACTATCGCAAAATCTTGATTCATTTCTATAACTCGAGAGGAGTATAATAAAACAAAAACATTCATATTTTAAATACAAGACTACGGATAATTTTAACTTAAAAGTGCCTTACTCATGGAACAAATAATACATAAATTTGAAACAAGAATAGCATTCTTCTTTTGCATATGTACGTATACATATGTTTACCAATTTGAGATGAATATAATCAGGTACACATCTATATTCTGCACTGAAATAGTATAATTTTAATTTAAAAATGTAATGTTTTGGTATAAACATTGTGTCAATTTGAAACAAATATGTAATGGAATTCTTATTTTGAATACATGTAATGTTTTAACATTTCTGTAATAATCTCAAATAAATAATACTTTTCTTTTAAAATAACGATATTCTTCATTATATTTGTTTTATACTGTCAATGATATTACGAACTTACTGTTTATTTGGATTGAAACACATTTATTTATTTTAAATATACTTTTTTTGTGTATGCACCGCTACCTAATAGGTTATTTAAAATATTTAACAGTGTTAGTCTCGTACTTGCAGTATTTTCGGTGCCCACATTTATATTCTTTAATAACGCACATTCCCATGATAAGACAATACCGGAAGTGTGTGCTCGGTCATATTTTACGTAAACATAAAAAACGGAAGCCGTATACGTATCATGTTCTTATGCGGTATAAAAGTTTATACACAATACACCATTTTTGAGATTCCTAAAATGAGATTTTAAAAATCCTGAATCATCTTTAGTGTCTGTATAATTTTTTAGCCAGTCGGACTAAAAAATAAATCTAATTTATAAACATTTGAAAATAGACAGTTTTTGAGGTTACATAACAGCTAGCTACATAAATAACTCTTCTCTAATTATTTGTGGTTAGTGTTGGACAATTTTTAGTCGTTAACATTATTTTTTATTGTAGAGAAGTATATTTTAAAACGTGACACATTTTTTACATACATATGTAAATATTTCTACGGTAACGATTAAAAATGTTCAACATCTCTGCACTTTAGAAATTCGTCCTTAATATTTCTCCAAGTAAATTATTTTTTTAAAGTATTGCGTGATATAGTCTATAACACGGCATCACCTTAGACTGACCCATATTTTTGTATGCAAATTTTAATCGTTTTTAGGTAACTATGTACTTCACTCGAACGTACCGTTCTAAAAAATACCTGCTCAGAATAATTACCTACATCGCTAAAATAATTGCTTTAAAGCATATCTTTCGGCATATCCATAAAAAGATCGTTAATTATTTTGTATACAATTTGTCAGTAATCCACACGGAGAAAAATAGATAATTATTAACTGACACTTGTTTTCCTGTTGGAAATTTTAGGTTTTCTACGAGGCTCTGAAGGGCCACAGCAAATAAAAAAAAACTAGAAATTTCTACTTTAAAACTAAAATTTTCTACTTTTGAAAGTAGAAATTTCTACTTTCAAAATAGTAGCTTTTTTTATTTGCTGTGACCCTTCAGAGCCATCGTAGTTTTCAATTATATTTTTGATCATGGGTTATTAAAAATATACATTTCTCCTGGATTATGCCCATGTGCAAGTAGTCATGGTAAATGACAAATTACACAGCCCCACAAAAAAAAAAATTCTGACCTAGCAACGAGACGAGTATATCCTTATGTATTTTTGATCGCTGATTCCGAATCCGGGGTCAAAAAAAGTCGTACACCCCCAAAAAAAATTTTAGAGCCAAAAAACACCCCCTGAATCGTTTTGTTTAATATTTTCGAGAAACATTGAATGTATTCGATAAAAATAAAGGTGAATTGCAGCGTCCACCCTATCGGTATGAAACGCACCCCCATAGAGGGTGAGAACCACCCTCATCTGCCATCAAATCGTAACGACAATGACTGAAAAACATCTAAAAATGTTTAAGTATCGTTAGGTTTGCAATAAACTGACGTAGAATTCACGTAATACCCCAAAACTACCCCTATAGCGTTATGAAAAACAACCCTTAACTTCAATTACAGAAAAAAGGAAAAAACATAAAATAACAAGGGGAACGTTTCCACCAGGACATAGCCGAAATGGAAAAACGATATCAAGGAAGACGGGACGGACACATGATAGCAGACTACTGTTGGTCTCTGAAAAGAGACACGAAAGAACAACACAAACAACAGTCAGTAAGAAGATCGTTTGAAAATAAAGTTATAAATACCATAAAAAAAAAGATTAAAAAAAGAAGAATTAAAAGCTACTAACGTAAGAGTACTTCTCACCCTCTCCAGGGATGCGTTTTATACCCAAATGGTGTTAAGATTGGTGACAAATGACTGCTAATATCCTAGCCATAAGGATCTCTGCAAATAAGAACATCCATATAATGAAATCGTTATCAAATTTCATGTTTTTTCCTTTCTTTTTTTCTGTAATTGAAGTTAAGGGTTGTTTTTCATAACGCTATAGGGGTAGTTTTGGGGTATTACGTGAATTCTACGTCAGTTTATTGCAAACCTAACGAAACAAACATTTTTAAATGTTTTTCAGTCATTGTCGTTATCAATTGGTTTGATGGCAGATGAGGGTGGTTCTCACCCTCTATGGGGGTGCGTTTCATACCGATAGGGTTAACGCTGCAATTCACCTTTATTTTTATCGTAATACATTCAATTTTTCCCGAAAATATTAAACAAAACGATTCAGGGGGTGTTTTTTTTGGCTTTAAAATTTTTTATTGGGGGGTGTACGACTTTTTTTACCCCGGATTCGGAATCAGCGATCAAAAATACATAAGGATATACTCATCTCGTTGCTAGGTCAGAATTTTTTTTTGTGGGGCTGTGTTATTTGTCAAATGTTGGTATCTTTATAATAATTTGCCAAACATTCGTCAAAATATGTATAACAAAGTTCTCAAATGACATGAATCATAAAACAAAAAAAAAAAAAACTAAAAAACGATTTTTAAAAAAATTAAGATTATTTTAAAATTTTATATTTCATTTTAATAAAAAATAAAAATGCTGTTGGGACTTTTGTTTGAATATAGACTATACGATTAGGTACATTTTTGGTCTTCAGTAACTTTTAAAATTGTTTTTACAATGAGTTTCAAACATTAACTTTTGACATCCATTTAATTGACACATTTAAAACTAAATCCAAAAGTGGATTGTTTTTAAGTTGCTTGGTATCCAGTAAATATAGTGAAACAGTTAAGAAAAGACGACGGCGACATTCAGGATTTATCAACCTCTGCAAGCACTTCCGCGACACTCCAAAACCAAAACGCTCATACTGTTTATAATAATTGTGTTATTATCAATTATCATAAACAGAATTGAGTTTATTATCCATCGTATTTTCTTGTAATGTTAATTAAATGTATCATTTTATTTGTAACTCAAATAATTATACTAAAACTAAATTAGCAAATATTTTATAGTATTACTTCGGTATATAATAATAATAATAACACCACAGATAATACAACTCCCTATATCTCTAACCCGACGTTGTGCGAGAGGAGGCTACACATTTAAAGACAACGGACACACATCCAATATCCTAGTATACTAAGGTTAATTTCTCTCACAGAAAAATCCCAATGCCACGACCTGAATTCGAACCAGGGACTTTTGGGTGAGAGTCAAGTGTCCTTACCTCTCGACCATCAGCCATAATATAATCTTGACATACCAATCCAGATGAATATATTTTTTGAGAATATACTTTTGACATCCCCATAACGTTTTTCTTCGCTTTCGGGGAACTACATAAATTTAATATTAAATAAATGACTTACGTCCATGTCCTCTGAATATTTCATTATAATCCTTGACGTTCGTGATGTCCGCTGTGGACTCCTCCTCAGGATCTGTACCTGAAGTGCTCTCTTCAATCGTTTTCACATCGAGCGTTCTACTCTTGAGGCTGGGTGGCCGGTCAGCTTTTGAAAAACTTTTCCTAATGCTTTGGTGCGGCGTAAAAGGACACGGCGTGGAATCCAGTACAGAAGAGCCTAAGGGTTTGCACTTTTTTAGATCCACAACGTACACTTGGACGTTGGTGAGATGGAAAGAGGCACCCACCTAAAATAAATAAAACATATAAACACCCTCGCTAGAGTTTCTATCACACATCACAAAAACAAAAACAGTTTAAAATTTGCGTCCTTGAAACAATTTTTTTTCTTAAACAATTGTCGGAACATGACCCAAAATAAGAAAAATGCTACCTTGCCGTTTCGTTTATTCTGCTATAAACATCCTCAGGGCTAAATAATATTAAGTAGTGTAAGGCTGGAGATATAATAATTTCTTTGAATACTGCAATCATAATTGAAACTCAACCAGAGCTGGGCCGAATACTTCACAAATGACTCATTAGTTTTCAAGTACAAGTACATTTGAAGAGAGCAGTTCGAGGACATTAAATGTCCTCGAACTGCTTATAGGGAACGTGAGCTGGGTTTAGACCGTCGTGAGACAGGTTAGTTTTACCCTACTGATGACTCGTCGTTGCGATAGTAATCCTGCTCAGTACGAGAGGAACCGCAGGTTCGGACATTTGGTTCACGCACTCGCTCGAGCGGGCGGTGGTGCGAAGCTACCATCCGTGGGATTATGCCTGAACGCCTCTAAGGCCGTATCTTTTCTAGTCAAAGGTGGCAAAGATATCTCTTGGAGTTCCGAGAGTCGAAAGGCTCAAAACAATGTGACTTTACTAGGCGATCGCGGCTCGCCGTGGTCGTCGCACTAGCCCTATTTGCCGTCTCGAGATCGACGTTCGGCGGTGGGATCGATCCTTGCCATGTCCGACCTGATCTGTCATGACGACCGATCATGGGTCGCACAAACGTTTCGATGTTGGAACTCGGAATTGTCTGTAGACGACTTACGTACCTGGCAGGGTGTTGTACTCGGTAGAGCAGTTTCCACGCTGCGATCTGTTGAGACTCAGCCCGTAGCTTGGGGATTCGTCTTGTCGGCGAGACGAGACCCCGTCATCATCGTTCCCAGCCAGCAGCGCATACATTCGGCGTTGTCGTCGGCGGCGTGTTGTTACAAGGCACACTAAATTTTAGTAACAGTACATTGTTCCAAAGTACTCGAATTTTTCGAGTCCTTTTCTACTCGTATAATATGAGTACTGGAGTGCAGCGTCGTGATATAATAAAAGGTTAAAAATATAAAATAATACAGGTCATTTTCCCAACTCTTTTTACATCTTCGGTTATAATTGTTTATCTACTACTACTATTATAGTCAGACATCTTCCGTCTTTTACACCGCTTACATTAAAGCGAGAACGATGATTGTTGTTTTTGCTGTCACGCGACCGAGGCGGAGTTTCACTTACATTCTGTGATACTTCAGAGCCGCACTTAATTTTGTTACCGAATCATTCTAGCAGTGTTGATATATTGTAAGTATAATATTATAAGATCAATAATAATTATTTAATATCTGTTTATTTGCTGGAGTGTTTTTGAAAATATTTTAAGAAGGTTATCGAGTTGAAGTGAGTTGTGTAACAGTGTAATATAAGTAATAATTATTTCATATCTGTTTATTTACTGGTGTGTTTTTGAAACTAATTTAAGAAGGTATCATATTGCAGTGAGTTGTGTAATAGTGTAATATAAGTAATAATTGTTTTATATCTGTTTATTTGCTGGTGTGTTTTTGAAAATAATTTAAGAAGGTATTTGACGTAAAAATGTTTCGAACGTGGGAGGCCTCTACGTCTGCATCTTATTATGTTTGTGAAAATGAAAGTAGTATTGATTATAGTGATAAAGAAAATCAAAGTTCAATAGTGTTTACAGTAAGAAAATATCGGTTACATATGAACGAGCAAGCGAAACAAATTTGCTTTAATGTTTACAATAATCTTTTGAAGCAACGAGTTAATGACCCTAATTTACATGATTAGGATGTACTAGGTGAAATAGCATCTCTGACTAACGTTCCCCGTTCCATAATACACAAACTGGTGAAAGGAGGTGCCCTCCCAAAAAAACAAAGATCCGACGCCGGTCAATCGAAAACTTTGGACCCATCATTAGCAAAACTTTTAACAACTTTAGTTTACGACGCGTATCAGAAAAATAAAATCTCAATTATTGACTACCACGTCAATAGTTAGAATAGAATTAAAACAAAATTAAAAGAAATAGATTATCAACTAAAATATACCAAAAGAACTTTAGTAACTTGGCTGAGAAAATTGGATTTAAATATCAAACTATTAATAATTGCATGGCGATTATGGAACGTAGACGAATAGTGGATTGGTGATATTCATATCGAGAAGAGATAAAAGAACTTAGAACGGAAAATAGACCAATTTATTATGTAGATGAAATTTGGTATGATACTCATAACACCGTAAAAAAAGGATGGAGTGATGGATCTAGGAAATTTCAACCAATCTCATTATCCCCTAATAAAGGAACTCGGTTGATTATATTACACTGTGGATCAGTTAATGGATGGGTTGATAATGCATTGAAACTGTGTGGAAAAACATGGATGACTGTAACGTGGATTACCACTAGAACATGGAGGGAGAAATATTTGAGGAATGGTTTGAAAATACACTAGTTCCAAAATTAAAACCGAATAGCATTATTGTTCTTGACAATGCGAAGTACCATTCGAGACAACTGTATAAAATTTCTAACAAGAGATCTAACTAAGCTGGAGTTACAAATTTTTTTAATGGAACATGATCTCTATTATGAGGAAAATTATAATAAAGCACAACTATTGGAAGTCCTGCAAATGAAAAATTATGAGAAGAAGTATATTATAGAAAAGTAGCGGAGAGACATGGCCACAAGGTGTTGATATTACCGCCATATGTCTGTATTTTCAACCCGATTGAATTAATTTGGTGTAAATTGAAGAAGAACGTCAGAAAAGGAAATATTTTTCATTCATTCATTTTTTAATTCAAAATGAAGTGTCCAAAATTATCAAGGAGATTGGGAAAAAATAATTAGGAAAGTAATTACAATTGAGGATGATTATATAAAAATTGCCAAATTTCATATAATTAGTGGAAATAAATTTATTATAAATTTGAACGAGAATAGTAGTTCATCTCAAAATGAAGGAGAGGGTGAGAAGGGCGAGGATTCAGAGGAAGAAGCAATGTGAGGTAAGCTAAAGTGAAGTGATGTGAAGTGAAGAAGTGAATTTTGTGATATCAACTGCATTATTTAATTCCGTTTTTGTGCTTTCGTGGTTCAGTGAGAAACATTCTTTTTCAGGATGTAATTATTTATTAATGTTTTTTTTTTTTCATTTTGACAAAAGTATGTCTTTCTGTTTTTATTATAGTAATAACTTTACTATTAGAATTTATTTTTAGTTCATTTATTGAGAAAAATATTTGTTTCTGTTATTATTTTGAGAGTATATTTTTTGTTTTTATTTTGTTTTTAAAGCTTTCTTGTTACATTTTGAAATAATCTCTTTATTCTATACTAATATTCCATACCCATCCTTTCCTGGCAAGAAATGCTCCTCGTGGTTCTTGTTGGGTAGTGACAATTTATATTAAGCAAACTTGAATACTGTAACTGCTGTATGTTAAGTCAATACGTTAAATTCAATATTTTTATTTCAAGTTAATACTTTTTTGTACAATTGTTAAATTGTTGCTAGCTAAACTGAGCACAAAAACCTACCTACATTAAAAAAGTAAACGAGCGAACAATACAGTTAAATCCGGCTCTGCGTTCCGTATCGTCTTACCCGGACGTCCTGTCACAATATCTGTTTCGCAAACTATACTTTCGGATGACAAACGACAAATATAAAATTTCAAAAAGTTAAAGGACGTTTGCTCAACTTTGGTGTTCAATTTTGACTCTGCATAATACATCCACCACGCGTAATAAAAACCACATGAGCAACCCATCACATATGCAATAATCAATAATCACAAATTCCCATATTTTCAAATGCTTTCTCATACGTACAAATGGTATTTCTAATTTCAAATCAGAGGAGAACATTGTACAGCCGCCAAGTTGTTTTTAAAGATCGCCCGTTTAGTCGCCAGTCGCTTTAATTCAAATTTTAGTTGCTGACGATGAAAAAAAGTAGCCAGTTATGTGAAAAATCGCCACATCTGGCAACCCTTAATAAAACATTGGCGGCATGCAGTTATATTGGAAGATAAGGGGGGGGGGGGTTATGGTGGATCACCCTCAATCTGTGCATAAATAACTACTATCCCATATAGAATCTGGACGAATTTTTTGTATATTTAACCTCCGATTTTTTAAGCATTAACAAATTATCAATGTCGACATATAATGAATAATGAATATATTATATATATGCAATGCAAAAGAAAATCCCTAAAAGATATTTTAATAAATGCAGCATCTCGGATAACATAGGGCTAGGGGTTAACTTATTGTCACAATATGTGGAAATTATAGAGGAAATTATTGTGACATCACGGCCGACAGTAGCCTAAAATGACCGTATATATCAAACAAGATTTTTTTTCTCCAGAAATGAAACATTATTTAAAAAGATATATAAAATACGAAACGGTTATTTTTAAGCGAAGAGGCGATTTACATCTACATAACATTAAAAATAATAATTGCCCACTTGCTTATTGGCGAGTTGTTCGTAGAACTTCTACAAACGCATTGTTCTCATAAATCCTGTTGAAAACGTTCGCATTTTCGGATCTAAATTCTGTTCAGATTGCTAGTATTTTATTACACAAATCGACTAGCGGGTGCAAATGCGTTCTTAAGATTAATGCAGCTATTTTTAATTCTAAGAACAATCTGCCCCAATCCCAAATGTTTTAATGCGCAACTAACAACAAAATATTATTTGAAAACTCCTATTAACACCATCAATCTCAATTATAATTCGATTTGTGGTTTATATGAAAGCAATAAATCCAACAATAAATGCACATTAACAATCATAACTAACTTTCAGATTAGCGATTTATACGAGGATTTATAAGAAAAGATACACAAAGTTTATATATGTAATTATAGGCAGGATATCATTATTGATTACGAGATTATCAATATTAATTATTATTAGCTACTATGTTATTTTCTTTTTCATTAGTTACGTTTCATTCATTGACAATCATAGCTTTGGTGTTTGTGTTTGGAAAAATAAAATAATTAGTGTAAAAGTACATTATTAAAATTGATAATATGTAGTTACCTGGTAGAATACAAGATTTAACTAACTAGAGGAAAGGGAAAAAATATCACTAATGGTCTTTTCACCTCTGGGTAAGTTACTGATAACTAACAAGATGATTAGAAGTAGTTTTATTTCAGCATTTTATTTGTGACTATATGCACATTCTAATCTTCTAGTTAGTTGCCAGTAACTTTCACAGAGGTGAAAAGACCGGCCCTAAGAAACTAACAAAATAAGTAGAAAATACAACGAAGAATCAATAGAAGCAATGAAACTTTTCGAAAGTTACGAAAAATTATTAAAATAAAATACATTAACTAATAAGAGGGCACAAATGAGAAAATGGAAGATAGTTGTAACGAAACAAGTATGTCTAAAAAAATGAAAACGTTCTTAAATTAAATGGCCTTTCTACATATTTATTTTTGAAGATATTTAGAATCTATCCGGTATTTAAAAACAAAGATAACCATGCTGTCGAAAACTCAGACCTTGTGTAACTTTACCAAATTTTTGAACCTAATGATATTTTTGTCGGCCAAAACCTCAAATTTGTCATGATTAGCATGGATTTATGTCGGGCCGTTATACTACCTACTCATAATATTCAACACCCGAGGCAATACCTAATTCCTAGCTGCAAAGCAAGATTCAGAAAATGAGGTTGATGTCATTTATACGAATTTTTTCAAAAGCCCTCGAAAGATTTGACTACGGTATTTTGCAACCTGTCAGCATTTGGTCTAACTGAATTCTTCCTCAAAATTTTTTGAGTCGTATTTGACTCTCAATTGTATAATGTAGAGGTTTCTGGTCTAATGGGATTATCGCAATATCTGGTGTTCCCCAGGGCTCCGTACATGGACCTTTATTATTTAATATCTTTATAAATGACCACCAATGATTTACAATGCAATACCTTACTATATGCTGGCGATTTAAAATTGTATATTCATGTTGCCAGTATAGAAGACTGTGCTGAATTGCAACTTGTACTCATACGGCTATTATCCTGGTGGAGTGCAAATAAGCAATTAAATATTGCACTATGTAATTTGATAATACATTATCATATGCAGAATACAGTAAAATTTGTTTATCAGATTAACAATGAAGAGTTAAGCAGTTGTAATCACTAATCAGTTCTCAAAGATTTTAGTGTTATATTTGACACTAAACTGTCTTTTGCTAATCATATCAATAATATCATAGCTAGTTCTTTTAGAGACTTACGTTTTATTTACGAAAGTATAAAGAATTTAATGAAAATACCTCGGAAAATATATTAAAACTTCTTTTTTAACTCGACTGTTGGATCAAAATTTGAGTATGCTTCAATTTTGTGGAGTCCTTGTAAGCGCGTTGCTTGCACCGCGAGAAGGGATATAAGAAGCAGTGTTGCGCGGCATCGACTCCTTATAAATACGACATTTGTCTCGATAACACGAGACTGCGTGCGTCTACAGGTCAATTTCATTATTGCTGTAAATAATTACATTGTTCACTGTGCTTATTACTTAGTTATTTTTTCATTTGGCTCTCTTTTTAAAAACTGTGCGCCTCCGGTCGACAATTGTCCGACCTCCTGCTCGAAATAGGAAATGCAGAGTATCGAGAATCCGAAGGAAAGGTGACCACCTCTGCAGATTTGGGCTCAGTTGTAGCGACCCTTGAAGTTCTCATAGCCAGGATATACCCTGATATCATCGATATCCAAAACAAGTTCGATTCTGACCCCAAAGAACCACCGGGCTACCGTTATTAATAATACTTTATTTAAGGACAGAAATGGAGTACCTGGACTCAAGAGTCCACACTGATAACGCGATCCACTATCCAGTGGAATTCCCGAATACTATCAACCTTCCTGGCTTTCCAGCCCACAAGCTTCTCCTCAAAGTGGGTGTTTCAGTGATGTTTCTGCGGATCTCAACCACCCAAACTCTACAATAACATCAGGCTGCGAGTGAAAGGCCTCTACAGAAATGTTATCGAGGCCACAGTGTTTACCGGCTGTGCTCGAGGGGAATCGGTGTTCACACCACGTATACCGCTCATACCATCGGAGTACCTTTTCGAATTCAAGAGGCTACAGTTCCTCCTTTAGGTCTGCTTTGCTATGACTATTAACAAGGCGCAGGAATTGTCACTGAAGTTGGCAAGGATTGATTTGAGGCAGAACTGCTTCTTGCTCATCTAATAGCTTGGTGATCCTAGCACCCGAGAAAAGAACCACCAATGTGATCAATAAAGAGGTCTTGTAGGCCAAAGCTGGGGGTTGCACAGTGGAGTACTTGCTGACAAAACTTTTAATATCATCCCGATTTCCACACGGACGAAGTAGCGGGTAAACAGCTAGTGTTGGTATGGGATTTCTATGAATTTATAAATATAAACTTTGGTTTGGTAAAGTCTATTCATTTTCTGTAGTCTTAACTAAAGGTAGATTGTTGCGTTGTTAAGTTGGCAATAATTGTTTTAACAGAGAATTTCTTGGACCAACTTAACACGAAAATCTACCTTCAGTTACGACTACAGAAAGAGAATGGGCTTTAAATATAAAAGACAACTATTGGTAATAATATTTTGGATTACTGGTAAGCCTGATGCAAAAGAAATATATATATTTTTTAAATTAGAGCCATGAAATTTAAAAAATTTAACTGAGGGCCCTAGGTTGGTCAAAATATTAGGGGCCGTCTTGTAAAATAGCCCCCCTAAAAAAATACAGCCCGTTCGCCACTGCTTACAACCACACCTAAAACGGTCGCATATCGATGTTTTTAAATGTTGACCAAAAAAATTACAAACAAACCACACCATTAAAGTAACACAATGTGGGGACATATGTATTTTAATTATAATGTCGCCCACGAACCGTCTTCTACCTACCTACTCTCTACAGATGAGCGGTGTATTCTAAGAAATTCTTATTTTATATGGGCATAATATCGTCCGACAATAAGGAGAGTCCCCAAACTTTTTGTGTTTTGCTCTATTTGCCTATTCCATAGTATTTATAAATATAAGCTCATAGAATTTTTTCTGGAGATTAAAAAAAATAACGTTTTAAATTTTAGTCTTATGATGTCATCCGACTAGGTTTGGCGCCAAACACTAGCAGCCAGTGAAAGCGAAGACGTACGTAGTATTGCCAGTTTTACGTATTGTTTGAAAGCGTGATTGGTGGTGACTTATAATTATAAATACAACTATAAATTCAATCACATAAATTTTATTTTACCTTAGTACGAAGAGAAAATTTTATTTGTACTTGTTTTAAAACTTCGACATATAAATTTAAAAAAAAAAAATCAGCAGAAATGGAATAAGATAAATTTATTCTACGTTGCTGTTATAGAATGGACGATTGAAAACAAATATTATTTAATTATTACAAAAAAAGTCTATAACGGAAATTGTTTTTGAATATACAGGGTGAGCCAAGACGATTCTACAGGGTCAAGTAACATTTTTTAAAATGAAATGCCATGTATATTAGAACATTTTTTGAAACCTCTTTGTGGCCTCCTTTCACATTATTGGCTTTCTCCCAACCACTTGGATACAATGATTTTTTTTTGTTGAAATTATATACGTGTATATTAAAAATATCACTGCAACACAACTATCGATTTCAAGAAAAAATATGTTAGTACCAGTTTATGAGATATCTGTGTGATGACACTCAGACATTTTCACTTCCTAAAAGTATGCAGGCTGGCCAAGAAGGATTTTTAAATTTACAACTTTTTGAACTGAATTTTCTCAATTTTTTCAAATGGAACACCCTGTATATTTTTGGACAATGTATGTAGGATTGTAAAACGAACATGTTTTGTATGTATATTCCTATGGCTATTTGTGATCATTTTCATTTTACTGAACGATAACTGCAAAATTCAGCAATAAAAATTAAAAATGAGGGTTTTTTTCAAATAATTCAAGAGAAAGTATTATAATCAGCTTGTTACATGATGTCCATAAAAACATCAACAACAATCCAAAATTTGAAGGAAAGGATAAGTGCCTTTTAGAAGTATCACTCCGGCAATTTTATGAACAGTAGAAACCTCATACCAAAGACGCATAAAAATGTGTCAATCTAAATGGGCAACATGTGGAGCACTTTTTATATCTTTTCTTGAATTACAAAAAAATATATTTTTAATTTTTTTATTGTTGAATTTTGCAGTTATTGTTCAATAAATCGAAAATAGGTACAAATAGCCATAGGGACGTACATACAAAAAATGTTCATTTTTCAATTCTACATCACATCGTCCAAAAAATATACCATTTGAAAAAAATTAAGAAAATTCAGTTGAAATAGTTGTAAATTTAAGTTATTTTTGGCCACCCTGTATACTTTTAGGAAGTGAAAAGGCTGGGTGTCTTCACACAGATGTCTTACGAGGGGTAGGACACTTCCGAAAATTTGTACATCTATTTATAAATACAAATGTATTTATGTTATTTAATTGTATTTAACTGTAATAATGATCTATTTAGGTATTTATGAGTATATTTATTTGTATTTACATCAGTCAGTCGTATTTAAATGTATTTATATATATTTAAACCTATTTAAAAGTATTTAAATATATTTAAACCTATTTAAAAGTATTTAAATGTATTTATATATATTTAAATGTATTTAAACCTATTTAAAAGTATTTATTAAATAGTTTTACGAGATTTGTACACCTATTTAAGAAGTATCCAACTCCTAAAAAATGACAAAAATCTCGGCAAAAATGTTTGTATTTATTCTTGGTTTCAGTTTCGTCAGAGATTTTGAAAAAGTTTTAGGAAATAATAATACCTTTCATTTTTATTTCTCTTTTATTAATACAACATAGGTAATAGACATACAACGTAACATTCATATACATGTTTATGACATGGGCCAATTACGAGTGTTACAGAGTCTTTCATTTCTAAATAGTATGTCAAAATTTTAATGGCAGATTCTCACGATGAAAATATGTAAGTCAGTTTAACCTAATTTACCCATATCCAAAGATGCATCCCTAGGAACATCTCCAAGGTCGGCCCTGGATAAACAATATTTTGCGATATTTTCTTCTACTAATATCGAGATATTTTAATAATATTTGGTGTGCGTTAATCTGTCTAATTGATGCATATTTTGCAAATTTTTCAGGTCGTTAGCTCTACTGCAACAGTTTGATTTAACGGGTATGACTATCTCTATCCCTCAATTTTTAAATCCTTTAGAAGTGCATTTCTTAACTCGAAAACGAAAGCCCCTACGAAAAAAACCGAAGAGTAATAAAATATTTGCTCAGTAACAAAATATCTGGTGCATAGACGTTGCGATAATAAAATTTGTGGGGTGAATTTTGCAGCCGTAGCTCCTTAGGGATTTTTGTATATAGGTAAATTGGGTTAAATCAACCCATTTCCTTCCCGGGAATCTGCCATGAAAATTTTGATATACTATTAGAAACACCCTGTATTAATATATGTATAAACAGATTACTTATTAACTACCAGTCGTTTGCGGTCTTTATACTTTTCTTTCAATGGCTAATCTATCGCTTCTGGATATTTGGAAAGGATTGTTACCCAGTAAGGTAATTGGCCCATGTAATACAAATTTCTTATTGACTTCTTCATCTATATCGGGCGACTTTGGCCAAAAAAATAAAGTAATGATTTTTTTTAAAAATATCATTTTTAAATTTTCGTTATGAATTTCCGTGACCCTTCCGATGGACCAGTCATTGTCGTAGTAGACAGCATAGTACAGCTCCTTACTAATTTCTAGACAAACTGCAATCTGATTCTCAATTTGATAATCATCAACCGAATCTGGATTTTCTGTTATCAACTCGTCATTACTTGAGTCATGTAGTGATATTTCGTCTTCGCCAGAAGAGCTCTCAGAAGAGCTTGAAATCTGAGTATTTTTATTTTCTTTTGATTGCGAGTTTTTATTTGGTGCAGGATTTTTCCTTTTTGGTTTCTCATTATTTGCCACAATGCCTCTTACTCTGAGAATTATATCATTGCTCAACTTATGTTTTTCTTGCTGAAATAACCAGCACAGAGTGCTTTTCTTAACTGTAATGATCTTTCCGGATTCTAATTTAATTTTAAGAAATGGAGACTTTCGTGAGTAATTCTCTGTACTGTATTCTTTCAAATTAAGACTGTCTTGGAAACAGTAAATGCTTTTCAGGATATCAAGGTTGTCATCAATTTCAGTCAAAGAAATAGAATCATCAGTGGAAGTAGAACCTGAAAAACATTCTATTTAAGTACCTACCTCGTTTTTTGGTTTTTTATATAATACAATATTTTAGTAGCTTTGTAATAACAAACGTACTCATTTCAATTGCAATTGAATTGTTGCAATAATTGCAATAATTTTCGTAGTAGTAAATATTAGTTTGTATGCACTCAGACAAATATACTTACTTTGTGGTTGCACTTGATCATCAAATTTGGAATCATGCTCATTAGGTATATTGTCTTGAGATTTTAATATAATATCAATGCAAGGCTTTCTTATATTTAGGACCGTTTTCCTACACTTTACACAACACGCAGCAGATTTCCAAGCACTTTCAATGATTTCTTCAATTTCTTGATCATTTATCATAACTTGATTGTAGAATAAAGAAGTATCACCAAGTCGTGTATGTTGTTCTTTTGGGAAGTGAAAGTTTGCTACAATTTAATATATAGGTTTATGAATATAAACAACGATCAAATGAGGGAATACGCTTTAAAATAAAGAATATCAGAACTTACTTGTGTCTACTGATATCTCGTTCATCAAATTTAATCTGTTGGGTCTTCTAAGAACATCCAACATTGAAAAATTGACTATTGTAGAAAATACAGATGTCATCGATCGGAGTTGTCTAACCATTTTTTCGCATGGTTGACTGCTTAACAACCACGGTAAGAAACAATCACTTTTTGTTTCGCGGCATCTCTTCACAAACATAATTAGAGAGTGAGCGTTTATTTCTATACAAGTATAGCAACTGAATTAATTTGTATTCATGGCTCCTACTTATAAAATCTCTCCAAATTCTGAAGAACACTGCTGTCCATATTTTGTAGAATCTTTCTTTTGGCGTTAAACGTTTAGATAAAAATGAGTCTAATATATAGCTACACATATTTAAAAATATTGCTATAGCCTTACTGCCGGGAACATGTTCTATTAAATTTGATATTACATTTGGACTTGTACTTAATTTTTTCAACAGCATTGAAATTCATTTTGTCTGTTGGAATAAGATCACTTTTTGTTAAAAAATGTTTATCTTTGGATACTTTATCAATAAGAGTATGCAGATGTTCACTTGATATAAAATAATTTCCCAATGGTAGGATAACTCCAGGTTTTAATAATAAAGTTTTAAGTTTTGTGCCTATGTGTACAGTATGCTGTACGTATAAAGGCTCTTTTTCGTCCAAATTTTTAGCAAAGAACCAACTATTTTCAGATGACCTCAGAAGTCCCATTTTGGATTTAATTACTTTAAGCATACGATAATCACCATCAGTAGAATATCCTTTAATGGTAATTCCTTCTTTCTCTGCTAGTTGTATCATATGTAGCCATCTCTTTTCAACATCCATTGCAGAAAATTTATTTTTAGTACCATATACACATAGGCAATAGCTTGGCGATTTATCAACCAGAGGTTGAGCTACTATTACGTTAATGTACAGCGATTTAATTTCCTCGCGAAAATAACTCTCCAAGCCGTTGAGAGAGTTAAATGGAAACCCATTTACTATTGGCATACCTCGTTCATCTAAGTGAGGTACAAAACCAACTAGAGAGTTATTTTTTTCACAATATTGAATTATATTATTAATTGCTGTCTGATCTTCGCTTAACCAGACTTCAAGGGGATATTTTCTTTTTAATAAAAATGACTTCAAATTCCCAAATCGAAAAGACCCCTCTTCTATTACTTGTTCTTTTTCTATTATTCGTTTAAGAGTTTTTGAGCAAGGTAGTACATCTTTAATATTAGACTGTAAAGTATCATACAGAATTGGACTTTTTTAATTCATTATCGTATCTTTGTCCATGATTTTTCGTGTTCGATTATATACTCGATTGTATATTTTCATAAAGTGCATTTAGAAGTATGGCATACAATGTTCATTTAAATTAAATATGTTTTCACTCTCTTTCAATTCTTTATTTTTGGACAATGTTAATAAAATCTCTTCCTGCACATTACTAATAAAATCAAAAAAAAGTCAGTTATAACATAATTACTTCCTGTACATTTTTCCAAAGATCCGATATTTCTTTCAGATCTTGAGTAAACACGTCTTTTAACTATTTCTGTTGGCATTTAAATCTATTTAAATGTATTTAAATCTATTTAAATGTATTTAAATCTATTTAAATGTATTTAAATATATTTAAATCTATTTAAATGTATTTAAATCTATTTAAATGTATTTAAATCTATTTAAATGTATTTATTAAATATTTTTACGAGATCTGTACACCTATTTAAGAAGTGTCGTAGCCCTCGATGTCTTATAACTGGTACTAGCATATTTTTTTCTTAAAATCGATAATTGTGACTGTAGTAATTTTGATAATACCGTAACTTTTGTAAGATTTTTCAGTTTTTTTGGGATAAAACTGTATGTATGTAAATTATTGCCGTTAAAATAGGAGTTATTAAAAATGCCGAGACTTGTTTAATATAATTTAGAAAAATAAAGTTTTGTTTATTGCTTAAGCTGAGATATTGGGCCTCAAAAGTGTCTCAAAGTAACCCAGGGGTATGGGGTAACTTTAATACGCTGAATTTTTATATGACTATTTCAACCGTAGAGGTATATATATCCGTAGAGGTATATATATCAAAAATATATAGTTTGTCATATTTTGAATGCAGTAGACAGGAGTAAGGAAAAAAGAATAAAACGCACTAAAAAATACAAAATATATTTTTAAGCTCTTATTGTTTTAAAACAGCCTTGGAAAAGAATTGTAAAGTATAAACAGTTACAAAAACATATAAACTTACAAAGAAACTAATATTTAAGCTTAGATATTTTAAGTACTTAGGTACAACTTAAAACTTTTAGTGCAACTTAATTCTAAAAATAAGAACGGCCAGTCTTATAAAAAACACATTTTATGCCAAATTGTTTAATTCGTGAACATTAAAAACGTCTCGATGTCCTCAGGTTCTTTTATTGTCATTATTATTTTCTCATCGCTATAAAATATTTCATCTTTGCGACATGGCCATTTCCACTGCTTTCCATAAGGTGTCATGACATTTATGATCCTTCCATTATTGAGAACTTTTGTTATTTCACCAGGGTAATATTTTCGATCGTAAATAACCAAAACGTAATCTCCAACACGTTTGGTTTTCTCAGAAAATACAGGTCGTTTGATGTTTTCTAATTCTACACTGGAGTCATCTGAAAGGTCAGGGTTGAAAGGGCTATCATCACTTTCTGCATATTTTACGCTGTCAATGCTATAATCTGAACTATTTGAATGGTTCTTTCGCCTTTTGGTCTTTTGTATTGGTTTTTTAGTTAAAGATATACTCTTGTTAGAATCTGAACAGTCAGATGACTCTTCTTGGATGCTTATGTTTTGGATTCCAGAAGTGGAGGGCTGAGAATAGTCGACAGGCTCAGTGGAGATCGGATTCTGTACATCTGACACTGTTATCCCTTTACCAGGGGGTACTTGAAGCTTCTTCTTTCTACGAATACGTGATGTCGTTGCTTCTTGACGTTTTTGGGTAAGGTGTCTAATAAAGCTTTCACAAACAACCTTTTTTATTATAGGGTCATCAGCAACAACATTACCACACAGTCTATTCAAAACGACTTCCCTGTTTAAAAGACAAATTCCGCATTTTCGGAAACTGCAAAATTTGTAAAAAAAATGGTACACCATATTTTTTTACATTTGTATACCTATTAAGATGTTTAGTCTAACTTTGGGACATGTACCAAAGTTACCTCCACATGTTATGTTTTTTTAAACAAACAAAAATATATTTTTTAAATGTACATAAAAAGTTTTAGTTATGTTATCAAAACTAAGCCATGATATGACTATTTAAAATGTACTTACCAAAAATCAAATATTTCTTTTCGTTTCGACTACCCACTACAAAGTTTACAGACTTATTAAAAACGCGTGTTTATACCCTTCTAAGTTGAAAATGCACTGCTCCTGGTAGAATAAATGCAATGTTGCCAAACATTACAATTTTGCAGATTACCTTATTTTGAAAATTAAGTAGTAACATTTAACGACAAAAATACCGGGTGTCCCAAAGTAATTTCTAAGTAAAAAAATACCGGGTGTCCCAAAGTAATACCCACGTCACAAAATTACCCCGGTTTACGGTACACGTGTAAATGGCATAATTTCAACAACAAAAATCATTACATCCAAGTGGTTGGGAGGGAGTCAATAATAATAATACAAGAATTGAGGGAGGCCACAAAGAGGTTTCAAGAAATGTTCTGATATACATGGCATTCCATTTAAAAAAATCTTAGTTGACCCTATAGAATCGCTCACCCTGTATATTCGACAATAATTTCCGGTTATAGACTTTTTCGTCTAGTTTATTTATGTTTTTAAATCAAGATTCTAGTTATCATAAGACGCGACATATCGAAGTCGGACGCACTATGGCCCCACCCTGTGTACCTACATAATATATACATTAAGTTCAAAAATATCTCTTATTTTGTATGCAAATTGAAATAGTCTTGAAAATGTTTCATATAATACAAATATTAATCTACAAATTCACGAAATCGTTCAGAATCACAAATAATTTCGAATAGTTTTCAGCTACCAAAACAATATTTAAATAAAGCAAATATGGCAATACAGGTTCGGCCATATCACAGAGTGCATTATTTCATTGGTTGATTAACTGGCGGCAATTTTAAATTAATCTAAACTTTTATAATTTTTTTTTGTAGTTAATTTTTTTTTTTAATCAAACTACTTGGATACTGATTACATAAATAATATTGAATCATATACAACAAAATGAAATCCAACTTTTAATATAGTGGGACATCCCCATTACCCACCCCCATAATTATATTAGTTTGAGCACACTGTACAATCCACGTATAACATAGTATTTTGTGTATCTTTCTTGTGATTATTTTCACAACAAAAGCATTACGTATTCGTAAGCTTGACAAAATGTTTAGAACTTTGGGAATTTTCGTAAAGTTTTCTTTTTTAATTAATTCTCTCAAATTTCCGCGCTAGAAGTAAATTTTTTCGCAAGATGGGTTTTAGCTTATTCGATTAAACTTTTTAAAATTTCCTGTCAAACAAAGAATTGTCATTTTTTTTGGTTTAAAATTATAATCCCCATAACACATTATATTTTAAATTCGACAGTTATACAAACTTATTCCATTTATTCCACACTTTTGGGCTACGCGCCCTGGCTCCCTTTCAAGTTGCTAATCTATTAGGTACATTTATATGAAAATTAGGAAAATATAAAGTGGTATTCCATCTTTTATATTTAAAACAATTTTTTAAATTAATATATCTTGTAATCTTCATACCAACAGTTTATTAGACTTTAGTTGTCAGAAACATGTAAATCTACGTTAGTATTTGAATTTTTATATTATCAATAAATGTATTTTTACTTTTATCAAATTGTATTTCTTCCTTTCTAGATTGTTGATTGTGAATTTGAAAATGACTGAAAATTAAATTATATTTTACTTACTCGGTTTTAAAATGCGTTTTTTAAACATTTTCTTTTACTGGTGTTAAAGCATTTTTGAGAATGTACAGCGCATACTTCATATTATTTTAAGTAACAATAATTTTAAATTCCTTTACACAAAATTTGCATATCGATCTTAATCTCGATCTTGAATCTAATTCAAACTTTAGAAATCTGGAGACATTTACTGAAATATATTCATATCTTTTTGAAGTCACATAAAAATATTTAAGAAATTTCAATATATTTCAGAAATCCTGAAATCCTTGTACGTTCTTTTTTGTCAGAGGATCGCCTCTCGATTGAGACTCGAGCAATAACAATTAAATTAATTGGTATCATAGTTTAAAAATATCAGGTTTATTCTTTTTCTTGATTCTCGTAACGATTACATACATCACTGAACTGTGAACTGATAAAAATTATAATTTAATTAAACGATTTAAGCCGCAGCGTTATTCCTAGCATAATACAATATTATCGGTTTGTCTATTATCTAGCTGATTGTGTAATTTTTTCTCGAATTTATTACATTGATTAAAGATATTAGATACGGATTAAATGTATTAATTTAATTTTATAAATTTCAACAAATTATTTAATACGTAAAGATTCGTTTGCAAAGTCAAAAAAATTAAATGAAGAATTCATGTAACTGAAACTAAATAACGTTACAAAATATTTACGGAATAAGATTTCAACAAATTACTTTTTTGATACTTTTTTACCTAGTGATCCGAATATTAAGAAATACCTGCTTTGAGAAAATTGCACTACAGTAAACAAAAATTTGTTGAAAATATTTAAATACGTATCGTAGGAATTGTGGCAGGAATGAAAGTGGGCTGCTGTAAACAATACAAGTAGTGATTTAGAGAATCGCATACTTCTTGAATTAACTTGAATACTAATTAACATAGAAATAGTAAATTATTTAAAATATTTGAGTATGTAACAATAATGAAGGTTGCTAACACAAACACAAAAGAACCTCAGAAGTAACTTTTAGAAAGTATTTTCAATATTTGTTTAAAGAATAGTCTTTTCGTTCTCTACCACATTCTTAATTTAAGATTTAATAAATATATAAACTAAGAGATGAATTTTCTAATAAAGAACATACCTACATCGACCTATTTCAGTTTGGTTGTATATCGATCGTAAAAATGTGACCGACTTCTAACAACATAATAAAAACTCAAGTAAAAATTGTTCCTCGTAATCCTCAACCAGATGAAAAAAATACTTTCAGAAAACATAGGTACTACTTAACTATCCTACTTTGGCACTTGAGCTTGAATGCACAATGCTCTAAAGCGATATTTCTTCTCTCTTTGCGAGACCAAGTGGAGAATCGTTGAGTAGTACACGACTTTACTTCTTTAAGGCCCGGTATATCCATCTTCTGGTAGAGTGGCTCTTAGTTACCAAACAGATTTATATTAGGTTTGTTCGTAGAGACGATTTCTGATAATTTCATGACTATAAAGATGCGAAAATTACGAGAGCTCTGCATTAACAAACGTCTGATTGACCAAACACATCTCTACAACAATGTGCGCATACTTCTGATAGTTTCAAACGGCTGGAAACTGTTCTAGGAACAAACCTATTAATTAATTATTACATCTCTACCTTTACAAAAAACTGATCACAGTGAAGTATATTCTCTTATGGAATTATCGTTCTGCAAAAATAGATAAATAGTAACTATTATTTTACTGGTTTAACAATTTCATCCTTCAATTTATCTGTTTGGTAACTTTACCAGGTGGATATACCAGCCCTAAGTAGCACTTTTCTCACAACAACGCGAGTTACATTAAAATTGCATCTATGTAGAGATAAGCAGGCCTGTGATGTATCCTCTTACATTAATTATAGATAACAGGGTTGTTAAGAGTTATAGCCAATCAGAAATAAAGATTTTTTTAAAATGCGGTTTTTGATTGGATAAGTTTTAACAGCTGTTATATTATAACATAAGAAAATACATCATAGGAATTTTTTTTTTTTGTAAACCTGATGGAAACAGGTTTAAAAATGCAGGTTAATGAGGCTCTGTTGGTAGATGCGCTCTGCTGAAAACAAAATGTTTAGTAATTTCATCTTACGCAATTCGCTACTGCGCGTGATTATGGAGATATGTCTCATTTACTTAGTATTGCACATATCCCCTTATTCATGCGCACTAGTGAATTGAATCGTCAATATATTTGTATGTCATTGTCATTAATTAATAATTATTAATTATACATCACCGACATATTATGACTGTCTGTAACTAATAATAACTATGCTGTACCATCTATCCGTCGGAGAGGGGCGATTCACTGCTGAAATCTTCGTTTGACTAGCTGTCTTTCTTAAAATCTTTAAAATATAATAAATCATTTGCAGTCATTGAAATTTTCTTGAAATCTTCGAAGTCACAATGAAGTTTCACTGAAACCTCGAAATCTCATTAAATTTCCTGAATTCTCTTTGAAATGTTGGTTAAAATCGGTGATATTATAGGTACTTACTACAATCCATGAAATCTTTTTTGAACCCTCTGCTGAAATCTTGCAATGATGAACCTCATTCATCACAGCAGTTTGACTTACAAATAGGTAGGTATGACAAAAAATTGGAAAATGCACCTGATAACGGGCACCTTTACGCCTCTGTCATCTAAACATAAGAGGATTTGATATTCCCGACGAAAACGCAGAGTCGGTTTAGGGATTTAAATTTTGTAAGTGTGAATATTGACATGCACAAATCACAACTGAATATATGACGCATTCGAAATAGCGCAATAAATTAATAAGTATCAGGTACTTAAAGTTGGGTCTCCGCACGTAACTACCTCTCTGTAAAAGCAAAACACGTACTGTGGAGGTATCAACGCAATATTTATTTTATATCAATATTGTAATTAATATATGTACCATTTTGTTTACTTAATTTCAAACTTAATTTTTATGAAAAAATAATATGAACGTAAGGGCAGTTTCCGGAGGAATACCAGACCCTGGTATTACCGACGAAATGCGAGGTCGTCTTGGGGATCTATATTTTGTAAATGTGGGAATGTCGACATGCACACTTCTAATATATCTCACCTTCGTGTTTTCTTTGTTTATTCTTGTATTATCCACAATTTCACTAAGTTGTTTCTGTAATTTACAAATGATTTAGCGCACAACACTATCCTTAATTATCATGATTTGCAATCATATGTGTAACATATTATTTTGTTTACCTAATTTCTATAGTAAAGTACTATGAATGTAAAGGCCGTCTCTGGGGAATACCAAATCGTCCGATGTACATATTCATCAGCATAAATTCCTTTGTACATTGACATTCGAAAAAATCAAGTTGGAAATCTTTTTTTTAAGGACAATGTACATTATACGCATACTATACAATTCTGCACATGCTTATTTCCCGAGTTATCTCCACAATAACAAAGGCATTCGTAAGCTTGAAAAAAAATGCTTAAATTTTTGAGGATATGCGTGCAGCAACTTTGTTCTTTTTGAAGTTAATGACCGAATCTTGGTGTTAAAGATATCTAAAAATTAAAATTTTGAAATCTGAAGATTTTTAATGAAATCTATTGAAACCTCCGAGGAAACCTCTTTAAAATCATATAATTTTTCAAAATATTTCAGAAATCTTGAAATTCTCATCGAACATCTAAGTATCGTCTGAGAGATCTTCTAGTGGTGGTGATTTGTTGTTTTAAAACAATCAACGTTTTTGTGGCATTTTTGTATTATTTAACCCACAAAGTGTCTCATGTTCATATGGCTCTCAAAAAATAACTTTGTACAGTGGTCTGAATATCACAGAGTTTAATCAAATCTTTTCTATGTTAACTTTATTTAATTATATTATTTTCTAATTACAATCTTGTGAACCTTAAAATTGCTAAGCAAATTGACATGTCTGTACTTAATTTGAAAATCTTTTAGATTCCCTCCTAAAAATGTCTACATGCAAAACGTAATAATCAAAATTTCAATAATTATTGTCATCTGAATGGTTGAATGTTATAAATCAAAATTACGCATTATGAAAGTTATCACTGTTTTTTAACTGTTGAATTAAATGTGTGTCTAATAATGTATTTATAGGTATACCTTGCTGATTGCTCTAGGTGAACACCAAAGGGTAAATGTAAAATGTAACTTTATCGATGACAATCCAGCTGATACTTAATTAATATAATTCCTATATTAATATGACCCAGGAAATGTTTTAAAAACAACAATAATTTATATAATTTTCATGGTTTTAAACGAGGTTTTAAAAAAAAATTTACGCTCGTGTTTACGCAATAAGCAGACTCCTTCGATATCACAAGGACTGGTAAGTTGCGGCTAGGGTTCGTTAATGCAATTTGATATCTTACTGACTTTCTCTAGTGAAAGCAACGAAATCATAGGTTTATCTTCAAGTTGAATGTGACAGTTAAATGCCTATTAGAATATTGGAATAGTTTATCATCAGTGAACAGAAAACAGATCATTATGTAATGTATTGTAATATTGTAATACTTGAAAACATAAACAGAAAACACCACATTGGGGTTGTCTACCCAAAATTCAAAGCCGGGGCTGCACGGACACACAACCACTTCGACATTGCCGGGTCCGAAGCCGGGATTTGAACCCGGGAGTCGGCAGGGAGTAAAATCAACTACGTTCGTCACTCAACGCTCTAGCCTCAATTCTATTCCACTGTGCTACCAAGCAATATTATAATTAGAGATCGGGAGGTGGTTATTTCGGCGAGTTCGGTAACATCCAAAGTTAATACGAAGAGGACTGAAACTATTGGTGTGTGTAACATTAACACATACATGTAAATATTTTTAACTAGCGATCATAAGAGTAAAAGTATATTATCAATACTAATGCACCCACTAAAACATTTGCCATCGTCCAGCCGCAAGCATTGGTTGTTTCATCCACGTTAATCCAAACGTATTTGTCATTCAGTTTAGAATTTTTTTTTGTTTAAGAGCTATTTACAGGGCACTTAAATAGTGGTGTTTTCAAAAATCACATCTGCCACATCAGTTACTCTAGAATTTCCAAATTTAGATTAGTCCTAGATAAAATGGCTCGTTTGTGGCCTACTTGCCTTGGCGTTTGCATCCCCCGAGGCCTTCCCCAACCATCTAATATTACTACCAGTTATCTCGCCAGGTATCTATTTTAAAAACGTAGCCATTACTTTCAAAGAAAGGCAGAAAAATTCTTTCAGAATATCATCAATAAATGAACTCATCTCGGAACTCATGTAGAAATGATATTTTTTAGGTAGTTCGAAAAAGTACTTTTTATGCCGATATACCTACTAATCAAGCGAATACTCACGTTCTTACTCACGACTATATATAAAACCGAGTATAAAATTAATTTGTTCAGGAACCCTATACGATTCTTCGTTTTCGGTAAAAATTACTTACCTTTTATGTCTTCAAAGCAACTTTTTGTGGTCACCCGGTATATACTTGACACATTAAAATGCAAATTACTTAAATTATTAACTCAAATATTTATTTTAACTCATCAATTAGATAAAACCGAGAATAAAACATGTTAAAATATAATGATGTTGAAACATGATTCATGAAAATACGACACAAGATTTACATAACAATTTACCTTGCGATATTACAAGATTACATACTCATGTTTACTCGCATATTAATCATTATTTGGACAAACTAGTAAGTCCATTTACTCTGAGGGAAAAAGCAGTAAGAAAATGTTTTAATTGTAACTAAAATTTTTCGTACATTTTGTAAAATTGAAGCTCGAATTGAGGTGGTGCACAAATATCTCAATTTCTATGTCCCAAAAAAGTTTAGTGGAATGTTTTTTAGATCTAATTGTGACTTACCTATAAAACAATTTTTTCAGAAACCCCGCAATCCTGTATGAACTTTCACGAGATTTTTCGTTTCCAAAATATTCACACACTAATACATTTTTTTACCAACAGTTTTCGAAATGGATCTAAGCCATAGTTGATTCCAGAAAAAAAATCTATGTAGTTATCTAATTATTAACCTTGTTATTAACAATAACACCTGCCACATTAACTTGCATGACACCTTGCATACAGTCAATCTTGGAGTCAATACAGTCCTCGATATGGCCAATACCCTGTATTAGTAATGACAATTCCCCAAAATATCTTTAAATTTCCGCAATATCGAGCACAATATCTTTAAATTTCTCGCCAATAGTTTTACATTCCTCTCAATCATAATAAGGAGAAAAGAAAATTAATAGAAGGCCACAAAAAACTTTTAGTAATGTATTTTCCGAGATTTTCTTAAATATTTTTAATGAGAAGAGTACACTTGATACACTATAATCTCGACTATAATAATATAAATTACTTTTCAAATTATGGTAATAAACTTTGTAGAATTCGATTGTCATTTGCCATAAATAAACAATTTAAATTCATAGCTGCTTTGTTTATTTCTTAAAGGCTCCCTTATCTCTGGTATACATTAAGTATCTTGTGTTGAACTCTCTATTGAACTATAAGTAATAATAAGCAGGTACCTATTAATCACTAATAATTGAACTAATAATATTTCAATATACAAGTAATTATTGCAGTAGCAGATAGCTACCTACCTACATATTCTTATTATCCCTAAATAAAAGTGATTCCTACAATACACAGAATAATTAGTTTAAAAGATTGGGTTGATTCTTGGATTGATTTATTTAATTGTTGACCTCATACATTGGAGTGAGCTTACAACACTAATTACCATTACTGTAATTTGTGTCAATATTACTTTTGGCCAGACTTTTGTCCTGCTGGGTAATAGGTATTACAAATGGTGTTTTTTTTCCCCTTATTGGGAAAGTGCCAAAATTCTAAAAATTGTGAAAAAAAAAAGACAACTTTAGTGGCATGTTATATTACCCAGTAATTACTACATATAAAGGAAGTAGCGAGGAAGTAGCGGGAAGTAGTGTACACCTTTTTTGGTCAACGGTACCCCCTACCTATCATACAAATAAACTTTAAGCAAGTATAATGGAAATGACAAAAAAACATTATTTTCAATGATGAGGCAACATTTTCATTACATAAAATAGTAACAACGAAGTGTCTACTTCTCCTGTATTGCCCGACAATTATCCACCAAATTATTAATTACTTACTTTAGTACGTCGTAAAGATTCTTAATACTACCCATCCAATACTTCCTTAGTACCCATTTCTTTAAAGGTGTACACCAAATTCCCAAAGCACTTCACCTCTCGCTGACTAGGTATATACAGGTATGTGAGGAAATTTAAAGCCAAATAGAATATACTCGAAAAAATACATATGTAGATTTCTCTCTATAAATTAGTTTTTGTTGTAACTTACCAACTGATTCGAAGCAGTAGATATATCACTAACTCTTCCCCAATAAACAGGGACAGAATCGTACAGTCTGTTTGGTTCCCATCCAACAATTTTTAAATAGTCTCTTGTACCTGTAAATAAACATTCACCATCTGGATTAAAACACAAACACCTCACTGCACCCAATTCACATTCACTTGACACTAGATTAAAGTTTTCTAAGTCGAAAAAGTGTACAGATCTGTCCACACTTCCACTAGCTAATAAAAACTCATGAGGATGAAACTCCACACACACAACAGGATTTATATGGTCTTGAAATTCTTTTATAACACGTCCCACTCTCAGGTCCCATATTTTCACTGTAGAGTCCTCACCACCAGTTGCAATCCACTGACCGTCAGGGCTAAATTTAACACTATTTACAGTTCCTTTGTGTCCATTATATGTAAAAATTACTCCCTTTTTCCTTGTATCCCACATTTTAATTGAACTATCTGCACTTCCAGAGACTAGAAAGTCACCGTATGGGTGGAAATCTATACATTTTATTGCATACTTGTGACCACTCAGTGTGCGAACTAATTTTGCTGCTTCTAGGTCCCACACTTTGAGTACTCCGGATCTAGATCCCGCACATACTAATTCTTCTAGCTGGTTGAACTGCACGCAGTCTATGGGAGTTGTATGACCACTTAAACTCATAAAGCAACTTTGTTTACCAATAGCCCACAGATTAACCTTTTTATCATCTCCTCCAGTAACCATTACTCGACCAGATTTATGTCCCAAAGCTAAACAGTTGACGTTTGCATTATGTGCCATAAAATCCTCTAAAATGGAAAACATCATTAAAAAAAAAATTGCACAGTTAAATGTCTAGAACTTACGGAATTTCCACGATCTTTTGTTGATAGAAGCCATTGTTAAAAAATAATTCTTGGTGTTTAATGGTTATGTTCACCTTAGTTAAGTAAAAACTTTCATTGTAGTTCTTGGTATGTACCCAAGTAATGACTTGTAGATAAAAATAGCACTAGTAAATATAAATAGAAATTGTAATTAAATATTGGAAAAGGCAAACCTCTGGATGCTTTTTAATCGTTTCCTTGACATGTTTGCATTTGCCATAACCATATAGGGTTTTCTCAATCTAGGTATAATACTAGTGAATATTAAAACAAATTTACAAAAAACAACCTTATAGTTAGTTGTTATAAGGTTAACGGTGCAGTTCAATATTAGATTTTTTTGAAGGACGTTATAAACTTCTTTTTCTTTTTGACGTATGGTGGAGTCATTGACCACAGTGTCCATTTTTCCTAAAGTACACTTATTTATTTACTTTATTTGATCTATAATTGTTAACTAAAATCAACTAAAAAATAATAGAAATAAAGTTTAAGTTATTTTAAAGTCACTTTCACTTGTATTAAGTAATAATTAAACAACAAATAAATAAATATAATATTTTATGAATAATGACAATAAAAATCCTTATGTATTAGTGCCTACGTTTACACCATATATTTAAAGGTAAGTCACCAGCCAAACTGTTTACGTTTTGATCTTTGTGTTATGCAGGGTTCCTAATCAGCCTTTCTACTCGTCCTGCGTTTTACGTTTCAAGTTTCTATTGGCAATGCAGAAGTTGATTCATAATATTCACGATTAAATGTTGAAACATAAAACGAAAAAGCGCAAAAAGTCTGATTGGGAACTCAGCTTTAAGCGACTCTTAGTTTTGCTGTTTTACAGAAAGACCTTTCAACAATTAAGTTAAAATCTACGAGTACATTGCAAAAAGTTGAAAATATTCACCTTCAGCCTGTTAATTTAATTTTAAATTTGAACCTCACCAATAGGTTTCAATATAGACGCGTAACATACAACTGATTGGGAACTCAGCTTTAAGCGATTCTATTAGTTTTGCTGTTTTACAGAAAGAACCAACAAGTTTTAATATAGACGCGTAACACACAAAAGTTGGTTTGGAAGTCATAAAGTAATCTATACTATTATTTGTATCGTGTTCCTCATTTTTTGATCCTAGAGTACATTGTTTGAAGGATATAAGTCCTGGATCAAACTTTTTGCATTTTACGTTACACAAATACAGATACTATTTTTAACGATATATCAAATTATCGCTATTGTAGGTGTTAACATCCGATACTTACCTACAGGCAAAATTTTGGTATTTCCAAATGATTAGAGTCACAAACTTTTACTGTTTTCTACATTACAGTTGTACAATTTAATTTATTTTATAAACAGTTTATTAATTTGTTGTTGTTGTATATTTAAAAATATTTTGCCGTTGTTGAAAATTTCAGTTAGAATGTAGTGCGGTAGGATGCAGAATATTCAGTAAACGTAGTTAGAGCGTGATTATTTTACATAAAGGCTTGTTTCCTTAATAAGATGACCCGAAAACACGAAAAGCGACCAACTTCATTATATTGAATTTAATAAAGTTAACAACTGTCACCATCCTCAACTCTGGATTTCCCTTTGTAGGGAATTTTTGATAAGAAAAGTGAAGACGAGAAATTTTTTCGTTCTACATCGGCCATTTAAATTAATATGTCAATGGCATTAAATGATTGATGATTTTAGTTAATTTTGTCTTAAGAAGGTAATAAAATATAAATCAGCCTTGTTTATAAAATATAACAGGATTCAATTGAAACAGGAAATAATGTATTCTTTTTAAAAAAAATTCGTGTACATTTTTTTTGTTATTATTTTTGATATTTTTACGTATGATTTTTTATAGTTTATTTCTTAAATTTTAATTTGATCAAACTTATATGTTCCTATTTGTGTATATGTTCTTAATATCTATTTTAAAGTTTTTAATACATTAATTTTTCTAAATAAAATATTTAAAACGAAGGCGCCCCACACTATATTTATCTTTTGCTAGGGAATTGTGAATATTACATATTGGCAACATTCAATGACGTGGCGTGATTGTCGCCTGTCGTTTTAAAGTCAAAACTCAAAAGCAGTGTCAAAAGATTTTTCTGTTCTGTGGTCAAAAGTTACTGTCTAGGAATTCGAATCAAATGATTTTTAATTGGAAGTCCATTTACTAAAATGAATAATACATCATATGAGTGGTTCAGACATGCAGCTCTATTGATATTTACCCCCTCATTGTTTCGATAACTACTTTATCGAATTTAAATATTTAGATGGTGAGTCCAAAGTGTAACAAAGTTTATTTGATTATGCTAAGGTGATAACCTTTATTATTTGTAGGTCCCTGTTTTAGTGCCACATTAAGCAAATGTCTGGGATTAGGAATCATCTTGGGCTCACTTATGGTGAAAGTTCCACAGATAGTAAAAATATTGAAAAACAAAAGCAGTGAAGGAATTAATATGTTAAGCGTTACGCTAGACTTGACTGCAATAACAATTTATATGTCATATAGTTTGGTCAAACAGTTCCCTTTTAGCTCGTGGGGAGACACAGCATTTTTAGCAGTACAAACCGTCATAGTTGCTGTTTCAGTATTAGTATTTCAAGATGCTGTAATGAAAGCGGTTGCATATTTAGCTGTATATCTGACTGTTTGCTATATTATGATATCAGGTATTACACCATTAAATATTCTTTGGACTTTACAGACTTGCAACATTCCAATTGTTGTAACCGGAAAACTTATACAGGCATGGACTAACTTTAAAAATGGGCATACAGGTCAGTTATCAGCAATTACAATGTTTATGTTGTTCTTTGGATCTGCAGCAAGGATATTCACATCAATTCAAGAAACTGGCGATACTGTAGTTATTTTGACAAATGTGGCAGGGACAGTCTCAAATTCTATATTAGTTTTCCAAATATTGTATTATTGGAATGTAGATGTTAAACAGAAGACTGAATAAGGTTTCCACATAATTTTTTGACATAATATATACTAAGATAATTTTTAGGATTTTGTTATATAATGTTTGTAGATTTGATGTATGCATTGCTCATAGCCAGTTAAGCATTTTGATGGTTTCTTATGTAAGCACAACACAACTTTTAGAATTTCCAGACTAGTTAATGAAATCTTGAAAGTTAGTATTTGTTAGTGGCATCCAACCATCCATGGGAGTTTTTTTTATACTTTTTATCACATTGCAAACATACATTTTTAGAATTAATGAACCATTAAGGTGTTACGTTATGGCATAAATTGAATATCATGCTGATGGTATTTGTTATAGCTACTTTTTTACGATTTTTTTTTCCATAAGTATGGTGAGGTGGGGCAAGTGTGAACGGTTTTTTAGTAGTTTTCAATAGTCTTTAAACTGCATGATATATCCTTAAAAACATTTAACCTTGAAAAGTATACTACGTAAGCAGGTCTGTTTTTTTTAAAATTAGTATTGATGTAAATCAACCCAGAAAAGTTTGAAATTTATTTTAGAAATGTGACAGGTGTTCGTACACGTCATATTTTAGGGGCAAGTGTGAGCAAGTCTACTGTCCGCCTTATATGGTTGTATTATTGTGGGGCAAGTGCAAATAAGGCATTAATATAAAATTTGGTCATGATTTTTTTTTCTAAATTTTTATTCGAAAGCTACAAACTTTTTAAATGAAGAAAGATATACACTAGAGAATTAAACAAAAATAACACCATAATGCATTTTAAACATGTTTAAATTTAAATATTTAATTTAAGCATCAAACTGTGATATAATAAAAAGGCAAGTCTATGTTAACAACATTTTTCCCCAGTGGTTAATGTGTGGGTTAGGTAAATTACGTTCAATATCATTTTCCTCAACTATAGCAATACCTTCTCATGTATACATTTGCGCAACATTTCCTTTGCAGCCAATGTCTTCTATAGACACTTTACGCGTGTGTACAAAAAAAAAACTCGAAAAATATAGAAATGGCTGTTGTAAAGAATTACCAAAATAAGGATTAGGCAATACTTACATCATCCCGTAATTTAAAGAAAAAAAGAATGAACTAGTGCAAGATGTAAACAACAATCAGCTGATGTGTGGTGTGCCCACTGCCGAATCAACCTGAAGTTAGTTGTGGTCATTAAACATGAACCATAGAGTTTGAAAATTCACCAGAATGCATATTCCTTGCCTATGAAGAAAATTTTTATCCTTGAAGTTTATACTAGCCCTGCATTTACCATGTTATAATCATAATACAGAATATATTTCTGATCTTTAAGGAAATAACGAAAAATTGTTGTTTATATATAAAATCATAAAATGTGTTGCAATAATTATAACGTTAATGTTTTGCACTATGTTGAAGCATTGGAACAAGTGATTAGTTAATGCTGCCACTACATATTTAATTAGCAGTACAATTTCAACTTATCAAATGGACGCGTTTAGCGAATGCAACGACTGAAAACTAGCGCTCCACCCGTTTAGTTATTTATTGTTACTTTTAACAGTTGTAATTTTGCTGAACGTCTGGAACAAACGGAAGATATTATCTGTGCTGACCAGAAACAGCGTAAAATTTGTCTATGTTGAGCAGCAGTATCCAGAACGCATAGCCAACCGTCTCGTTCAGCGAACTGCTGCCTGTCAACCTCCCAATTGTTGTGTTCGCCAAACGCGCCCATGGTTTCATAATTCTGTGGGTTTTGCTGTAAGTATAGTCGCGGCAAACTCGTAAATATACGTGCACATGTAAAGCGGAAGCGAGTGAGTGCGTTCGGAGCGTTGTGTAGCGAAACCGAACGTTATAGATATATATATATATATATGCAGGTGTATTCTTTTTATTACCAGTTTAAGTTAGTCTAAGTAGTTTTACGATTACACTGCATAAATAAAAGAGTAATTACTTTTGATATAGTTTCCCGCGTAACCATGAGACTTCTTAGCTACAAAGCGAATTTCTCAGTTGTTTTTCTGGCAAGTCGACGAATAGTCACGATATGGACACAACAACATTATTGTTATTGAAAAATTACTTAATAAGAAATTTTGACAAGAAAAGAAGATTTTGGACACATGGTGTCAATGTATCAAGAAAAGAACTCGGCGAATTTGATCACTTATATAAAAGATTGTTTATGGTGTAACGAACTTGATTGATCCCATGGGTCGCAAAAATATTTTGTTGATTAATTTTTCAGTATTCATTATTTTCAGCTTAAAGACAAACTGATTTGTCTTCGAGGAACGCTTGGTCGGGACCCGCGACGACTCGCTCAGTCACGCATCCGGTATGTTAACAACAAGCATCAAGATTTTCTAACTCGCTCGGTTCGGTTTGTATGTGCACATACACTTATAGTAATGGGATGAATCGTGGCGAGACACCTCGATACCACGGCTGTCATTCTACTATATCGTTTGCCGCCACTATACAATGTACATCATTTTAATTATATATCTTTAGGAATAGGAAAAAATGTGATAAAGCATTAATATTCCAACTTTATAGGAAAACGAAATAAAGTTTATTATGTTACTTTAACAATAATTCACCCTTGTCAAACTACAGAAGAGTGTTGGTGGTGATAATGTGATTATTATAGCGTTTTCCACTGGTAAATCTAGTGCGCACAGGATGCAACATTTATATTCAATGAGGGCTACCGTTTTTAGACTTCTTTTAGACTTACCAGTTGGCGCTACTAGCCAGTAAGGTAGTTGTCAAAAGTTATTGTTAGGCGCGGAATAAGTTTATAGGGTTTTATTATAATTATTTCGTACACCAGTAAATAAAAAAACTTGTTAATTATGCCTCAGTGTTGTGCAGTTCCATTTTGTTCGGAAACAAAAGGCGGACATATGTTTCTGAGACAAAAGTCGCCTAAAACAGTGGTTGGTAGCGATTCACACGGATAAATTTACTCCTTCGAAACATTCTTGTGTTTGTAAGGAACATTTTAAACCTGACGATTATGCGTTACCAAAGGAGCCTACTACAGAAAATCGTAAGTAATAATCATGCACATTCGTTGTTTTCATTGTGCTCATACTTGATATAACCTAACTTTAATGACATGAGACACCTCTGATAGGTAATTTCCCTACTGAGCAAGTAAATTACTCTTTCCCTTCAGCCATCATTGTGTTAAATGATGTTCAGCTAATTTTTATAAAAATTACTAAAAACTCGCATTAAAAAGCCATAATAAACTTTAATGTTCAGTGACATGAACCTTACTCTACACTAGCGCCTCTGGTGGTAACTTCAAGCGGGGTTGTCTTCATTGATCAGGTCAGGGCACGTTTTTAAATTCCATTGGGAAACTGGAGCAGTAATTCTTCTTTTCGCACAAGATTTCGGACCTCGGTGCTATACTACCAGTGCAATTAAAAAATGGCGGACAATATTATTCGAAGGAAAAAAGTTGTTCATTTTTAACTAGAGCACGGAAATACCTACCTGCCTAAAATTGTAGGGTTTATTGAAAACGTTAAAAAAGTATTGTATTCTTGGGTCATTTTTGAAAAATTAATAATTTCACTTGCGAAAGCTCGTGAATCCGTGAGATAAATTACATTCCACACATGAAATTGCTAGTCCATTGGGATTGCACTACAATAGAGCTTAGAGCATTATATTTCTGACCGAACACCGAACTAGTGCAGTGTCGCTAGTGTCTCCCGAGTATGATTCAAGTTCGAACAATGGAAAACACTATTCGTGTAAACAGGCAGATAGTTATATAAAAATATATAATTTAAGTCTTCCACTATAAATGGTTTTGGAATGGAATATTTGAATAATGGTAAACTATGCAACCAATATTACACTAATGTATCATTTTGTGTTTTCTAATCACGTACTTCTAAATTACATGCACACAGTTAAAACCTTTTCCTGTTCTGTGGTTAAAACACCAGCAAAGGAGACAATTCGTATAGTTACGTTGAATTAAAAACCGACGGGGATCTATTTTCACTAAAAGATGAGAAACGTGTTGCATATCAAACTATAAAAATTACATCTCTGTATTTGGGAATATGTTCCTACTGACTGAGTACTGAGTGGTGTTCAAAAAATAAATATATAAATATAACAATACAACAAGCTCCTTTATTTAATCATTTAGGAAAACAAGTCAATCTTTAGGAATAAATTCTGCTTCTCTTATACTTATATCACTATCTAGGTTTAAAAGTAAATAAAATTTCTATGTTTAGTGATTTGCGAAAAAAAGTCACTCTTTATTAAAAAATGTGATTCTCTTAAAGACACCATACATATATCTATAAAAATGTTTAATTGTTTACAGGGTGTCCCATGGCAGAGGCCTAGAAATTTTTTTGATTTGCCAAAACTAATTGTTTGAAAGACAGAGGGGGGTCCTCTAAAAACCCTATAAACAGCTATTAAAATGCTGTTTTGGTATCTCAGTGCACAGACAGTCAAAGTCATCACTAAGTAGAATTTTAAATTTTTTATAAGGATAGGAAAAATTATTAAATAAAGTTACTACCAAATCCACAAACTGTATTATTGATGATGATACAAATGTGCTGTTAACGATAAGAATACAAAAAATTAACAATGAACTCAATTTGCTGACAATACAAATAAATAATGAACAACCCATTTACAATTGTGAATTCTGACATATGGTTGTGAATTCCAAGATACAATTATTGTGAATTCCAAGATACAATTGTGATTTCCGACTTAACAATTGTAAATTCCGACATAACAATTGTGAATTGCGAGATGCAATTGTGAAATCTGACTTGTAGTCGTGAGTTCCGACTTACAATTGTGAATTCCAACTTACAATTGTGAATTCCGGCATGCAATTGTGAATTTCATCTTGGAAAAAAAAATGGATAATCTGGCTTTTCTACGCTTTCGTAAGGTTATGGATTTTGTAGTAATTTTATTGAACAATTTTTTTGTCCTTATAAAAAATTTTCTTATTGATTATCCTGATTGTTTGTGGCATGGGATAGAAATCAACATTTATAGCTATTTATAAGGTTTTGAGAGAAGCTCCCTGTTTTACAAGGAACTAGCTTGGAGTCACTTTTTTCTTGACCATTGCTGATATCAATATTGGATAGTATTTCTGGTGTGACGTACTTACCACCATAATGCTTATTTGTGTGCGTGCGTGCGTGCGTGCGTGCGCGCGCGTGCGCATGTGTGTGTGACGTGTCACTTTGGCACCCTTCAGTACAGTAACGGTATTTTGAACTTCTATTACGGTAACGGTCTCGAGCACCAGTTACTGTTTTAACGTGTAGGAACACTAATTTATTCTATCAGCGGTGTGATAGAAGCTAGGATAACTCAGTGAAGAAACGGAATGCCAGGCAGTCTGTGTGTGTGGTTGTCATTTGCGTAGCAATGGACAACTTCACCTTACCTGCCGAAAATAAATTTCGGTGTACAAGCAGATTTATATCTTTGCTTGAAATAAAAGGCAGAAGTTCAACTTCACTTACTCTATTTAAGACTGCTTCACAGATGAATAAAATAATAAATAAATATATACACAACAGTGATGTTATCATGCAACGTAAATATTAACCTATATTACAAGTAAGCAACCAAAGAAAATCAAGCAAGCGGTTACGTAATGCAGTAGCGGTGATCAGGTTTATCAAGCACAGCTAAGTTACGGAAACTACTACTACGGTTTACTATCAGCCTCTACTAAATCGAGCAAGCGGTAATTCGAAATAAAGCACGCAGTTATGGCAGCTACTACTACTGGTATTTACAGCAAGCGGTTAATGACTCTAGTCACTAATGCTTAAGGCGGTATTACGGCAGGCGGTCAGTGCAACAGGTATTTTCAGTGGTGAGCGGTTACAGAATGCAAGCAAAATACAAGTGCAGGAGATCAGTCTAGGGACAGACGGTATATTTGACTGTCTAATCGCGAGCGTGCTATATCTTTAGACTCGCTTTTAATGTCCTGTGTTAGGACTTCTTGACTACGTGTGGCGGACGGAACGGTTCATGCATTACCTCCCGGAGTACCTAGTGAGATTCTTTCCACAGATCGAGGATTAAAAACCTCACTTGTGCCACTTCGCGTGCACCTGATGAAATCCTTTCCACAGATCGAGGACTAAAGATTTCACCAGTACTTTATTGCAATTACAACTGAGATGGGACTGTTTCCACAGATCGAGGATTAAAAGTCCTATCTTTACGTCAGTACTAAATAAAAAAAAACAACCGAATATTCCCGATGCTTGTCTAACTATGCAGCACAGAAGTTCAGTTTTACTAACTCGGGTTTCAACTGTAAACTGTCCATGAGTGTCTGGGTATACTCGAAGTTAACTTTTGTTAGTTAATGAAAGATTAGAGCAATAGGTTACTAAATCAGCTTCAAGCTTACTTTCACAAATTAGTTATAGTGAACACGAGTATCGGACAGAACGGTTTATGCATTACTTCCCGGAGCACCTGGTGAGATTCTTTCTACAGAACGAGGATTTAAAACCTCACTTGTGCCACTTCGCGTGCATCTAATGAAATTCTTTCCACAGATCGAGGATTAAAGATTTCGCCGGCACTTTATTGCAACTACGACTAAGATATGACTCTTTTCACAGATCGAGGATTAAAAGTCCTATCTTTACGTCAATACCCAATCAAATGACAACCGAATAATTCCGATGCTCGTCGTTGAATGGACAACCCAACTTTATTAATGAATCGCGAATTTCCCAAATAGCTTTGACTTATTCGGAAAACAGGCACTTCGGAAAAAATACTACAATGGTAAATTCGGGCACAAACGGTAAAACAACGGTAATACAAATAAAAACAGTAAAAACGGTCAAAATATGCTTACCACTACCTGATTGCGGAGTGTACTAGAGGTCGGGAACTGAGTGCTTATTACTGGAGACTGGAGAACCAGTCATTCATTCAAACCGTGTGAGTCAATTTATACAAAAACGCCAGTGAAGAATGGCGGGGATCTGTGCAACGCCACAGTATAGACTGTGGCAACGCACAAGGGATCGACCGCTGTCCGTGGCAAACGTCATTTCAGCTTATCGGCGCATCATATTTAAATAAATTCCCTGCGGGGATTTATATAAACCAATGTTTATAAAATATTTCACGGCTGGGAATCGATTTCAAATATTTTTAAACTACACTTCCGAAAAGAAAAATTTAAGTACTAATATTTAAAAATAAGTCAATTAATGACTTATTCGGTAACTTATTAAACAAATAGAAACATTCATTTACTATGAATAAATGATTTCAACTTGCTTTGAAATCAAACTAAATTAAATTAAACTTATTTCCTCCTACTTGATTGAGTACAAACACAATAAACAATTTATCATTAGAATAATAAACAAACTAAGATTACCCTGAAAAGAAACCGGTTTGAAACAAATATGTTAGAGGAATAATTGTTATTTCAAATACTGGACTTGCAAAATAAATTTAACTTTGGTTCAAAACGGTTTTAAAAGAAACATTAACACAAATGACCGTATATAGGGTGTATCAAAGTGAACGAAAAATCCATTTAGGTCAGATTACAATAGAAAACTAGTAACGGAAAAATCACTTCGTTACACTGGGACTTTCGGTGGGATAATATAGATTATTTCAAACTTATTTGCAACATAAAAAATGTCGGCGGTAAAGAGATCAAAGAAGTTGACGTTTTTTATGTTGCAAATAAGTTTGAAATAAACTATACATATAATTTTTTTCTTAACGTTTCGATTTATTGAACCGCCTTCGGAGAACTACATTTAAAACATTTTTTTAACATAGTTTACGTGGTTAAATTACATTATGTACTAACACTGTTAGTTATAGGTATTTATTTTAAATTTTATTACATATTAGATGTTATTTGTTTGATTGTTTTAACGCAACTAAATTATTTTACATCGTATTTTTCTATAGTGTTTGATGTGATAGGACTGTAATGAAATTTACGTCTAAATTGAAAAGAGATTTTATATGTTTAAAAAATATAATTACATCTAAAAGTAAATCATTAAAAAGTTGAATTGAGCATTAAGTCAACTCGTACCCGAATAGTTATGAATGGCAGAGAACATTTTGTCTTTTCCCAGCCTTGGTAGTTCTTCTCATACAATAAGGCATCGAAAAGTAGTAAGTATAACGTCATTTCCGATTAAACCGAAAGTAAGAAATGATTGTAACAAAAATTTAATTAAGTATCTACTCTTAATTAGCACCCTACACTTTTGCGTTATTATTATTTTTTATTTTGGTCTTTTTGCCTATAACTTGCTGTACTCTACGCAGGTATCATCTCACCATGAAAAATAATAGTCAATTCAAGGGTATTTTCATTACTCAGGACAGTTTTTCGATATCAATAATTTGGACTACGGCTTTGGACTTGTCCACAGACACACCTACTTTTAAAACAACAATGAATAATGTAAATTGATTTTATGATACTATAAATTATTATAAATGGTTTTTGTTTATTTCACCTTTTGACCTTTACATTTACGTCCACAATTATTTAGTATTTAAAAAGAATCCCATAAATTATCAACCAGGACCAAGGAAAGGAATTTTGACGCCATTTGCACCTTTTCAATCTTTATTTTTCAAGGGAGTAGTCATAATTTATTTCAAAGGGGTCCAATTTAAAAAGTATTATTTTTAAACAAAAAATCTTATTTTATGTAAGGGTACAGAGAAAATCGTCATAATTCTTTTTGCAAATTACACGAAAATAATTTTTCGTAATTATTATAAACAGAATAAAGTTATCTAGAAAATATATTATTTGTGTGATAATAAGAGAAATAAAAAACGGACCGCTATATTATTATTTGGCCTCGTGGTCGAGCCGTAAGTGTACCCACCTCGAAGTCCGCGGTTCGATCCGTGATACAGAGGCTGGGATTTTTTCTAAAGCAGAAATTGATCCTAGCATACTCGAATACTGGGTGTCTTAAAAAATCTGACATTTTATTTGCTTCGTATCATACATTCCTAGAAAAAATAATAAATTAATTATTTGAGTCAGATAACTATCCTTTCAAATCTAATATGACAACAATAAACTATCTATAGTTTCCTATATTTTATACTGTCATTCTTATCTGAATGTGTTAGTATAAAGTAGATAATAAATTAAACACAATGCTTTAAATACATTTTATCGCAGAATCTATTAATACAACTATTACTAACTACAATCAAGAAGGTATTAGAGTAAAAAATAGTATTCATACTAATAGTATTATAAGCAAAAAATATTGAGTTTAAAAAAAACGTTGTCGTTAAAAAAAAATACATTTAAAAAAGTTTCCCTCCAGTTACAACACAAAAATGAAAAACCTCTAGACCGCTGCACAATGTCTTTAAATCTTTCGGGGCGCACCGCGGGGGAAGGGAGTTCGCAAACGAACTATTTAATATTAATGATATATGTCTAGGAATTGCGTGTATGTGGTTTAATTTAATTCTTATAGTTTATATAGGAGTACGAACCACTTCTGTGCTGATTAAATTTAAAATTAATTTCTAGTGGATGAGTCTCCAGCTCGCCTTGCTAGGTGAAGTTATCCACTGAGCTATGGTATTTAATTTTCAATTTCCACGATGAATTGGGTGTCACTGAATGTGTTTTTGCTTTACAGTGGATGGGTAGTTTAGTTGTGGAGACTCTCTGGAAGTTAGAATTCGTCGTAAAATAGGTACCCAGTTAGCGTGTTACTTCTATAAGTATTGTTAAAGAAGTTTTTTTGAGAATTAAAATTATTGTGTGACTTCTTGTGTGAGGATTATTAACTTCCAGATGACTTCCAGAAATAACTGTTCATTTCTAAAATAATGGTGTTGTATCACTACACTTAAGCACCTTTTAAGAGATTGAATATCACCTCTTATAGATTTCACAACGCAATACTTTTTTGTACTTTCTTTATGGTGGCGTACAGTATATACAATATGTATTTCTTGATAATCTGTTTCAGGCCATATGGATAACACCTCTTGCTCCTTATGTGTCCTCATAATGGCGCGGAAAGTTTCGTTGCCTGGAGCTGCCGACGGCATTCTCATGCACTTTGCGACGTGATATAATATTTCTACAAAATGTAGGAGTCAGGCTTTCACACTTTACTTCTTTTAATATTGTGATATTTCAATTTTAACAGCATTGTGGTACCAAAATTTGTCAACGCAGTTCAAGGTAAAATATGGACATCGTAGGCCAAAAAAGCAAGCGCATCCCAAAAATGAGTTTAGAAAAAAAATTTTAACTTTTTTCTTGGATATACAAATTTGAATGACATAGTGAGTGATAAGTGTATCCCTCTGGTGGTCACTGCTACTACCCGTCAGACTTCACTGATATCTCAGTGACTGATAGCGACCTGTAAGTCAAGAGCTGCGACCTCTAACCCTGGTGGGCTAAACTATATACTGAATAAGATTTACAGGAAACAACTACTCAGCGGAGAATAATCCCGACCTGCTTTGCAGTTCGCTATCAATCACTAAGACTACCAAAGGGATACACATCACTCACTATGTCTGTCTTGCTTAGTCTGCTTTAGGCTAGTCTGGTTTGCTATTATTATTTGTCTTTTCCACTACCTATGGCATACTGACAAGAACATAACAAGCTTGAAACCGGTCTATATCTAGTGAGGAATTGACAAATGATCTTAGCTACCAAATAAGACTTGCAGGTTTAATTCAATGCAGGTCGGGACTTTTGTCCGCTGAGTAGTTGTTTCCTGTAAATCTTACTCAACAAATTTGAGTGATTTAACCTGTCAACACTAAAATGATTACTTTATTAATGGTGTTAAACTTAAAGTAATATAATTAGATTGATCAAAATCTTCTACATTCACATTTTTATTCACTTTATTTCTGCCAGCATTACAATGGCGGCGACAGTAAGTACGTTCGTCTTTGAGCTGGTGTTAAAAAAATGGCGGAGTTGTGTAAAGCAACGTCTGCTGTTCTGGGGAGAATTCTAAAATAATATTCATAAGAACTATCTATTGAACGTATATAAATTATCTTCAAGACGTTATTTTCCGATGTCAAATGGCAAAAAAAAAGGCTAAATATAGAGTTTACAAAATGCATTACTTAGAGGTTTATGAAACTAATATAACCTGATATCGTGTTCATAGAGTAATAAAAACAATTTACAGATATTTTTTGCACCGCTAATTGTACGATTTTTGTAATAAATATCTCGAGTATTTAATTTTTTTAGAAACAATAAAACCTCTTTTTGCAACTTCTGCCAGCGTTCGATAAAACTTTTCATAAGTACACTCATATATGCAAGTTATATAGTTTTATAAACCTCTACGTAACGTCCTTTGTAAAACATATTTTTAACCTTTTTTTTGGTCATCTGACATCGGAAAATAACGCCTTGAAGAAAATTTATATACATTTACATAAATAGTTCTTATGCCGATCTATTTTAGAATTCTCCAGAACGTTTGTAACCTCGCATGCTTACTAGGTAGGTAAAGAGTTAAGACCATATGGGTGTAGTAATCAGTATACTACTAAAAATCACCATCTTGCAGGGGCGGTCGGTCCATGGAAGCAAGGGAAGCAGTGCTTCCCTTCGGATTATTAAAAAAAAACACTTAATTAGAACCTAATTATTATTTATCACATATATTAATCATTAAAATTTACTTTTACCCAATTTCAATAAACATGGCCCTGCATTTCAACAGCTGAGATAATGTTGCACACTAAAACCGTAACGATGACGCACTCGATTAATCGAGCCAACACAAACTCGCGCGACTTCGATATAAGCAACTTCTTGAAATGCATCCCATCCCCACTTCATCATCTTGCTATTTGAGCTGTATAGCATCGTAATGCGTCTTGTTTTATAGATTTTAATCTCGATTTTAATATCGATTTTAATATTATACTTAATATTAATCTTCCTAGTATTTTATTCTCAGCTTTTGTGCTATATTTGTAAAAACTTTTTTTGGGGTTTCTAAACCTGTGGTGCGACGACAAGTGATTTTTAAAACGTTGAACATTAGTGCGCGTATAAGCAGTTTTAGAATTGCTTATTCAATATGGAAGCTGGTCCTAGCACTGTGGAAAATATTATTTGCATTTGTGTGGTGTGCAATTTGTTGAAAAAGGGATTTTCAACATATTTGTTTCAAGATAAACTGGATATTATTAGAAACGGGAGACCAACACCTGATTTAAAAATTTTAAAAACGAAAGTTAAATCATGCTATTGTGAAAATTTGTGTAAATTGTTTTGTTGGCCATGTGTACTTTTCACAAATGAAAAAGGTGTTTGGAATAAAAATGGCTTTTCAGATTTAAACAACATTCACGAAGTGACAAAGAGGCATGGTAAGTGTGAAACTCATTTGCGAGCGATGCTAAAAGAAAAAACGTTTGGAAAATCACGAATTGAGCATTCATTAGTTCAGTAGTTGAAAGAAAGTGACCGTAAGCATAATGAACTTGTAAAAAAAAATCGAGAAGTGTTAAAAAGACTTACCTATGACATTGTTTGTTTTCTCGGCGAAAATGAACTTAGTTTTAGAGGTCATACTGAATCTCGGAGTGTTGCTAATAGGGGCAATTTCATCAATTCAGTTGATTTATTAGCAAAATACGATACAATTTTAAGTAACCATCTGGAACACTCCATGGTATTTCGTGGTACATCAAATCATATTCAAAATGATTTGATTCAGTCGATAAGCAATATTGTTTTAGAAAAGATTAAGCAAGAAATAAAAAGCTCCTTTTGTTGCAATTATGTTAGATGAAACAACCGATATTACAAATATTAGTCAGTTGTCAATCGTAGTACGTTACATAAATCCAAATGGGAATATTCAAGAGCGCTTTTTAGGAATTTTAGACGTAACAACGCAGAGAACGGCCGCAGCTTTATATGCTATAGTTTGTCAGATAGTCGATGATCTACAGTGTGGTGCTAAACTTATCGCCCAAAGTTATGATGGGGCCGCTGTAATGGCTGGTGAATTGGGGGACCTGCAGGCCAAAGTAAAAGAGACTTTTCAGAATGCAATATTTGTACATTGTTTTGCGCATCAATTAAATTTAGTTCTTCCTCAATCTGCAGCGTGTCTTAAAGAGTGCAAAGTATTTTTTTCAAGTATTAGTGGAATGGCTGCCTTTTTTTCAAAATCATCAAAACGGACACGAGCTTCAGATTTGGAAGTACAGAAGAGACTACCCAAAGTTGCTCCAACACGATGGAATTACAATGGGAGGCTAGTACAAACTGTCTCTGAATATCGATAGCCTCTAATTGTTTTATTTGAAAATATTTTACAAAGCAAAGATGATTGGGATACTGAGACTTTGAATGGATCCAGAGGTTACTTAGATTCATTGAAAAGAGACTTTGATTTTAAGTTTTTGTTAAATATTGTCTCCGAAATATTCCCATTTACTGACAATTTATTCAATATTTTGCAAACTAAATCAAATGACGCTGGATTTTGTGTAAAGAAAATTGAAGAATTCAAAAATTTGATTTGTAACAAAAGAAATGAATTTGAAAAGTTCTGGGAGAAAACTAGTAATGACAATTTAGAGCCGCAAAGAAAAAGAATACGAACTGAATTTATAGTGGATCGTAGAACTTCATATCGAAGACTTTTTATCGAAATTTTGGACAATATCACTGGGCAACTAAATAATAGATTTAAAAATTTTAGTGATATACAATTTTTAGAATTGTGTAATTTTAATGAATTTAAAAATAAACAGTTTCCACAAAACGCACTTCAGTCATTGAGTGATAACTACGGAATTTTTTTTGATATAGTTGGGTTACGATCGGAACTTTCAGTTATTTATGCTACAGAAGATATTAGTCAGAAATATAACGCCATCGAACTGATTATCTTTATAAAAGAAAATAGTTTGGATCAGGCCTACTCTGAAGTGTTGAAATTGTGTGAGTTAGTGTTGACGATACCTGCAACTAGTGCATCGGTTGAACGCAGTTTTTCGACCTTAAAGAGAATAAAAACTTTTTCAAGAAATTCATCCAGTGAAGAGCGGCTTTCAAAATTGTCCCTGTTGACAATAGAAAGTGACTTTGTGAAGGAGATGTCCCAAAATTAAAACTTTTACGACGAAGTTATTTCCGACTTCGCAAATAAATATAGTTTAAAAAAAACTAAAAAACACGCTTTTAAAGCACATCAAACTAAAAAGTGAAAAATAATTATTAATATAAACTGAAAATAATAATGAACGAAAAATACTAGTATTATTGTGAAAAAAGCGTGGGGTGCTTTGTGCAATATTTTTCGTATATCGAGCACCCCACGCTTTTTTCACAATAATACTAGTATTTTTCGTTCATTATTATTTTCAGTTTATATTAATAATTATTTTTCACTTTTTTAGTTTGATGTGCTTTAAAAGCGTGTTTTTTAGTTTTTTTAAACTATATTTATTTTTAACTTTTTAGTTTGATGTGCTATGAAAGCGTGTTTTTTAGTTGTTTTAAACTATATTTATATTGCTTATTGATGCTGATATTATAACATATTACGATCCAACAGATATTTCTGAAAAAAAAAAAAATTTTTATTTCAGCCGTGAGGTTCGAACTCACGCCGGATGAGTCTGTCGTTTCGCGTCGAGTGCCTTAACCCACTCGACCACCGGGCTAATTAACAATTATAGAATCTACTGACATATTAAGCCTTTGCTTTCACGCAGGGATACGTGAGGAAAGGATTGGCGATCCTGAACAGGATAATGATATAAACTTATCAAATTATTGTATTGTTACCGGTTCTTAATAAGTGTACAAAGTTTCAATTAAATCTGTCCGTTTAAAGTGGGTTAAAATCGAGTCCAAAGAGTCGGTTACAAACAAACATACAAACAAGCAAACATACAAGTGAAGCTAATAAAAGCGTGTTAAAAAGGAGAGGTGGATTAAACTACATTATAAATAGGTAGATATGTGCATGTTAACTACTTAACTAGCCGGTTCGATTTATAGTTGGCTAGAGAGTGCACGATGGCAAGTGTGACTGAACAAACTCTCTATTTCGCTGCGGGTTCGATACCCGCCACCGGCACTGGCAATATCGGTGGTTATGGTTGTGTGTCTGCATTTTTTTCATAAGTATAACCCTCGCCTGTGCAGCTTCGGCTTTGGAATCGGGGGTTGTCTAATTTTTGTTGTGTTTTTATGTTTATTGAGGAGTGGCGGTCCTACAAGTGTACTTTTTTTCTAGATATCATAACTTTGCGGCTTTCGATATTTGCTTTAAAATGAGTATACGGAAGCCACGCCCTTTTCTTAAAAAAAATTTACCTCGCTTCGCTCGGGGCTTCGCACTACCCGTCATCCTATATCACAAACTGCTTCCCCTGTATTAAAACTCACCGCACGCCCCTGCATCTTAAAGTATTTTCTCATTCAGAAGTAAACCAATCTCACGACAATATTGGTTGATTAAAATTGATAAGATCGGCAAATATTCATTGTCCCCTTGTTAACTTTCAATGCAGTGGCAGAACCAAAGGTAGGCCCGGATGGACCGGTGGAAGAGGCATTCAACCTTTTTTGGTTGGTTTCCAGGCCTAACCTGACGACTGTAAAAAAAATATTGCAAAGAGGCAGGTCGTCCAGCGGCGGCTGGTGAATTGTATGTTATGCCATATGTATATGCTTGATATATAAAGAATAAATCATAAATTACTGATCCTCTTAAAGAAAATTTGATATGACAATTAGGTTTTAATTATTCATATTAATAATAGGCTTCAGATTTTTTATTATTATTGAGAAATCTATAAATACCTAAAGAAAATATTACCATTCCATAAATAAATCTTAAATTTTTTCAAAAATTAAAAAGTCGAAAGACTCGTTAGAGTCTTAAGTAGATAATAGAGTTACAAATATATGTAGAAAATATTTATAGTCTGGTTGTACTATTATATTTCTATTTTATTTTGGGAATCTTTATATTTGATTGATTAAAGTGAAACACCAGCAAAAATAGAATAGATTTTATGTAAATTTTATGGTTGACTGGAACTAATAGTAAACAACTATTATTATGTCATCGTTGGCGCCTATTTCTTAGTACACCCACTGTATCTATGATATCTTTAATTTTTAGATCAATACAAAATTAACTACTCCATATGACCTTTATGTGAATGATTGATTAATACTTCATTACTCATATATGTACAATAAATACTGATGGAATACGGTAAGATTGAAAACTCTAAATATTTAAAAAAAATAAATATTAAATTGGAGTAAACGCCCAGATTTCAAAATAAATGGTTCGGTGAAGCGTGACTTACTAACCAATAGATCATACTATTTGGGATTAGCCCTCCATCACTAATCATACTACTTTTACACCTTGGGATTTCCAAGCCCTCAAATGTATCTAGTTGTCTAGTATTTGTTACATTCCAAATTAATCTTAAATTGCTAATATCTATTTTCTGGTTATTCTCAAAACCTTATCTGTTGTACCATATTTGAGATTAATCATATTGTCCGTGAATCTAGTTTGAATTAATTGTCTAGTTTGTCCAACGTGCATTTGATTACAGTCCTTACAGCTAATTTCGTAAATCCCCAACTTCTCGTTTGTTTCAATTTTATCATTTAGATTGCCTAAAAGTTGTTGTAGTCTATTTCCCGACGAATGACCCTATATATTTAAAAAATCTTACCAATACCTCGACTGAATCGAGAATCGTATAGAATCGATACAAATATCCGATTTTCTCTTTCAATTTGAAAGGTGGAGAAATTTTGAGGTTTCTTTAAAATTTATTTTTCCTAATTGTTCTATCAACTAAACTTACAGGAATAATCATTACTCACAGATATATCCTTAATCAATGCTTTTTCTTTTTCAAACCTCTCCTTATTGAAGGGGAAGTAATAGACGATGAACTCGCCATTTTGTGTTGAGCGTAATAGTGAAAGTCCTTAAGGATATATCTTAAAATATTAGTATATTTTCTGTATATTATGTAAAATTCTAATTTATTTTTACTATCTCTAATTATTAATACATCTAAAAATGGTAGTTGTCCACAGTTTTCAATTTAACATATGAATTTAACTAACGGAAAACGACTGTTTAATTTAAAAACAAAGTTGTCAATGTCAGTGACTTTTGTATCAAACTGTAAGCTTCGTTGACAAAATAATTAGGAATCGTAAATTTAAAGAGACACCTCGAATTCCGCGACTGTTCAAGATGAAAGAGAAAATCTGAAATTTATATCGATTCCATACGGCCCTCGACTCACCCGGGGTATAGGTAAGATTTTTAAAGATGTAGGGTATGAGAGTGGTTCGTTTATCGAGAAATAAACTACAATAAGTTTTAGGCAATCCAAAAGACAAAATAAAAAAAAAACATGCAACAAAACACTACAGAAATTACACAACCCCCGACTTTTTTTCTGTATAATACAGTGGCGTCGAGAATATTTAAAAAAAAAGGTGCAATTTCGAGTTGTGGCATATGTGGGGTCGCTTTTGATGTTTAAGCATTTAATAGCGAAAATGTCTTTGAGTAGATTACTTTTTTCGTTTTTTTATATTTATTCCATGTAGGCGTGTGTCATCTATGACAGTTTTTATCCGTTTGTTAGAAAATTGCATATTAATAATTTAGTTTTTCTAATAATTACACCCCATTTAATCGTAAAAGTGAAGATGTCTTACGAAAATTACGAAAAATATGATATGCTAGAATGCTTTATTCAAAGTAATAACAATTATTGTGATATTGCATCCGAAATATATTTCAATCGCTATCCAGAAAGAAGAACTAATAAAGCTATTTTTAAAAAGCTAAAAGAAAATTTCATAAATTGTGGGTCCTTTAACAAGCCAAGACCAAAAAAATCAGATATTTATATCTAATTTTATAATACATTACAATTGCAAAATAAAAATTTAAATTAAAGTAAATGTTCAAACTGATGTCCGTTATGTTCGATACATAAATTACACCTCTTCATAACACTCTAAACTGCATTATAAATATGAAGATTTGAAATGGAATTCACATAGTCTATAAAATTTTGTCTGAGTTCATTTATGTTGGTACTGGTTTTCTTGTATAATTTGTCATTAATGTGGCTCCAAAAGAAAAAATCCAGTGGCGTTAAGTCAGATGATCGTGGTGGCCACCTCACTGGTCCGTTATTTCCCATCTAGTTATTTCCAAAATTGGTATTTAATAATTCTGAAACGGTCATGATATGAGGTAGTGCACCATCTTGTTGGAAGACCTGTTTTCTTGTCTCAGTTAAGGCTGGATTGTCCATAAATTCCTCAATAATTTTCTGGTTTAAGATTTCGTAATACCGTTGGCCATTATTATTTTTTTGATATATGTGATATGTTAAAGCACGATTGCCACGTAGAGCACACCAAACAATAAAACCAAAACGTCTCTGAGATCGCCCGTCAACGGGTCGGTGAGGGTTCATATCAGACCAATAGTGCTCGTTATGCCTGTTGATAATTCCTGCACTGCTAATGTAAGCTTCATCTGTTCAAACTACATTTCTAGAGAATGGATCTTATTGACTTTTTTGACGATACCATATGAAAAACTCCAATCGTGGCTGAAGATCAGTTGGTTGCAGGTGATGTTGTTTACTTATTGTATAAGTCCTGAATTTGTGTGTCTTCAAAATACCGAAAGCTTGACGTCTAGAAATCCCAGAATCAGCTTCAATTTGACGACTTGAAAGTAAAGGATTTGCAACTATCATTGCAATTACAGTTATAGAAGTTTCTTCAGCATCTTCAATGTTGTAATTTTTGGTCTTGGCTTGTCGAAGGACCCACAATTAATGAGATTTTCTTTTAACCTCTTAAAAATAGCTTTACTAGATTATCTTCTTTCTGGATAGCGATTGAAATATATTTCGGATGCAATATCAAAATTCTTATTACTTTGATTAAAGCATTCTAGCGTATCATATTTCTCGTAATTTTCGTTTGACATCTTCAGTTTTACGATTAAATGAGGCGTAATTATGACGGAAACAAAATTATTAATATGCAATTTACTGACAAACTGATAAACACTGTCATAGATGACACACACCTACTTGGAATAAATATAGAAAAACGCAAAAAGTAATCTACTAAATAATTATTTTCGCTATTAAATACTTACACATCAAAAGTGACCTCACATATGATATATAGTTTGAAAGAGAAAAAAATCCTTTTTAACTAAACCATAGCCAACTATGATTTCCATTTAAAAAAAATACAACTTTATGCCGTAACTCGAAATTGCACCTTTTTTTTTAAATCTTCTCGACGCCACTGTATTATACATAAAAAAGGCCTGAAGGATATAAAAGTTGTTTTTCCATAACTTTACAAACAACCAAGATATTGACATGTGTCTAAAAGTCGAAAAATCGAACTTTTGTTTATAACTCGAAAACAAAAGACGATAGCAAATTTTTGTTTTCGCCAGTGAATTTGTCTCAAAAAAACAGATAGAGAATGTGTTCTCCATTTTTTTATATCTTTTACAGTTACCGAGTCACCCTATACAAACTTCGAAATTTGCCCACCATATACAGTTTATGGTCGTGCAAATGGAAATTCGTTAAAAGCTATGCGACTTTACGCAGAAATTTAACCCATCGCGTAAGGCCACAGCAAATAGCGCGCCTTCATTAGAATCTACATAAAATGGGTAGTTTGAAAAGTAACCAGTGCTCAGTGGCGGAAAACCTAGAGAAGTTCCAATGCCGCAGATAGAGGAAGCAATTTTTCATCAAATTGAAGAAGATCCGGAAACAAGTACGAGAAAAATTGCTACTACCCTCAAATATATAAGCAACCAAACTGTTTGGAGAGAGGTAAAGGAACAATATCTGTACCCATACCAAGCACTCGTACCTCATTATTTTCCATACAGATTAGTTTTCTGTAAACAAATCAAAAGATAAGGTAAGGAGATATTGATGATTTTTTTGATTAGACCCCATTTCCTTATTTTACAGATTAAAGGTGGAACAGATATATGCGACCACGATCGCGATCGCGATAACAGTGACGTTGGCAATCGGATGCGTTTTTACCAAACAAGTGAATCCACACATACTTATTGCGATAGAATCGGCTTGTGCAGCGATCATTAGTGTGGTATTCGGCGATATAATTTCGTTGTCATTCAGACGCTGAAGGTTACGTTGATCACTGATTTTTCGTAGTAAAACGGAGAATAGATACGTACGATTGGGATTATAGTTTATACGAGCACAATTGAAATCATATAAAAACTAAAAGCCTGCAAAAACAGTCGGCATCTCTTTATTATACATATACAATAATATATAGAATAAAGAGATGCCGACTGTTTTTGCTGGCTTTTAGTTTTTATACGATTTCAATTATGCTCGTATAAACTATACGATCGCGATAGCGACAGGGGTGGCAATCGCCATCGCGTTGGAAGTGAAACATATATGCGCGGTGGAGACTTATAGTCGCTCTCCGTTTAATTTTTAAAAGGTGTATTTAATGTATAGTTAGATGAATAGTGTAATGTTAAATAAATTAAAAAGTGCAGTTTACTGCAAGAATAAGCACTGCATCCTGCAGCATTATTGGACGATGAACATCGCAATACAATTTTTTAAATTAAAAATTGATTCCTAATTTCATATCTTAAGCAGTATCATTCCATATTTTGTTTTTAATACGCACAATCTTGTAGTCAGGGTACGGCAAATCAAATAATATATTGTGCTGTTTAACATTTTCAATTAATTTCTCGGTGAAACTGTCCATATTCACTTCACGCGATCAGCGACCACCGTAACATGCAGCGTCTGAACGTCAACGCAATGACGGCTACCGCCCTTGAATTGAGTATGAGAGGCGCTAGTGTAGGGTAAGGTCCATGTCACTGAACGTTAATGTTTACTATGACTTTTTAACGCGCTGAAAAACATTTATCATAATGATGGCAGAAGGGAAAAGTAGTAATTTACTTGCTCAGTAGGGAAATTATTGTATCTATCAGAGTTGTTTTGTCATTAAAGTTAGGTTATATCAAGCATGAGCATGATGAAAACAACGAATGTGCATGATTAATGATTATTAAGCCTTGCCAAGGTCATTAATCCTACAGAGACGTACTGGGAATGCATCATATCATAATACTTGAATAAGTACAATAATAAAAACAAAAATATTTTATATATTGTGATATACGTTTTTGTACTACTTCGTTCGCTTTAAATTCTTTCTTATGTATTTCCTTATATTTTGTAAGCTTAGTGCTGCACATTATTATTAAACTGTTAAATGACGTTCACACATGTACATTGTATATCTAAGTGATAACTAATAATAAATAAATAAATAAATAAAATAAATAGAAAGAAATTTTATTAATACTGGTACACTTTATAAAAATATGTACAAAACTCACCTTTTTAAGTAGATTTATGAAGTAGTTTGGTTGTCGTTATCACAAACTGGAGCACTTCTATAATAACTGTAGCATCAGATATGTTTCTACAGTTGTCTCAGTAAGTGATGTTCGCTGTGGTGAAAAAATATGTTTGTATTTTGAAAAAGACCGTTCGACATCTACGGAAGTAATACAGGCATAAGTAAAACACTCTGTGAACTCACTTAACGCAGCTGTAGATGCACCATCACAAAGTTTTAATTTCGTAAAATCAGGATCTTTCCGTAATACACTCTCGAATTTTTCAATAACGGGCTTATTTTTTGCGTCATTTATAGTCTGTAGCTGTGTATTTACGTCGTCCACTATTTGCAGCGATTCCACTAACGACAACGAAGTATTTTGCAATTTTTCTATTGCGTCGTGTAGTCCTCTATAATTGTTATAAATAGTTTTTAAATTTGTTTCAAGGGAAACATCTTCAAAGCTTGTCTGGCTTTCCTTAATAGCTGCAGCCTCGTTAGGGTTGAACTGTAGTATCACAGCTTTTATTTGTTGAAAATATTCAGCATAATAAAAAGCTGCCTTCAACCACGTTCCCCTACGTGTAAGAATCGGCTCTGGTGGTTCCGGAATACCAGGACACAGTGTGTGAAATGCTCGAAGCCGTTTAGGAGATTTGAGAAACACTTTTTTTTGTACGTGCTATTAATGCATCTACCTCTGGAAAACATTTTCGAATCGTTCCTGCTACAAGATGGAACGCATGCACTTTACACGTAACATGTAAAAACCTACAATCGTCTCTTTGAAGAAAATGGCCTACCAAACGCATTGTCGCAGCACCGTCTGTCACAAACATCAACACTTGACTTGTTGGCAGTTCAAATTTTTCGAAAGTCTCCAACACCACTCGCGTAATTGTTTCGCCAGTACACGCAGTTAGTCTTTTGCTAGCTAGTAAAATTGGAAATGTTGGTTTAACAGGGTCGAGTACACGTACTATAACATTTAAAATAGATTTTTTTTACAATCTGTCGTCTCGTCAACACATAACCACAGCCGTGTATTTTTTAATGCACATTTAATCCTATTTACAATGTCTTCTCGAACACTTGGTACATATCTACGTAACAATGAACGACTTGGTAAATTCACCTGGGGATTGTATTTATTCGAGAACTCCCGAAATGCTGGTTTATCTAATATGCTCAGGGGAACATCACAGGCAATCAGCATTAACAGTAAATCAAACATAAAAAAAAGGTTCCAAAGAAGACACGCCATTTTTTTATTTTTATGCCGGTTACTATTGACATGAATTTTGCAGCCGTATTTATTCCAGCACATTAAGTCTTGATCACAAACTTTACAAATTATTTTATATCCATCATAGAATAAATTCAGAAATTCACCGATAAATTTATTCACTTCATCAGCGTACGGTCGTTTTCTACTCTTTATGCTCAACAATATTTATTATTTATTAGTACTCTATGCATCGACCGACAGATAACAACTGAAGTGTGTCGTGTCATCGTCATCGTAAACAAGCGCGCGATGGCATTGGTATTGCGCCCGACCCTGAATCTACCATCGTTTGGCTAGGATTAATGATTATTACTTACGATTTTCTGTGGCAGACTCCTTTGGTAACGCATAATCGTCAGGATTAAAATGTTCCTTACAAACACACGAATGTTTCGAAGGAATAAAGTTATCCCTGCGATCGCTGCCAACCATTGTTTTAGGCGAGTTTTGTCTCTCGCAAGCATATGTCCGCCTTCTGTTTCCGAACAAAATGGAACTGCACAACAGTGAGGCATAATTAACAAGTTTTTATATTTACTGGTGTACGAAATAATTATAACAAAACCTTATAAACTTGTTCCACGCCTAACAATAACTTTGACAGCGACCTTACTCGCCAGTGGCGTCAACTGGTGAGCCTAAAAACGGTAGCTCTCATTATACCGTCGACTACCATACGAACGATCACTGCACAAGCCGATTCTATCGTTAACAAATCTCAACAAGTATGTGCGAATTCACTTGATTACTAAATAGGGTCTCATCGCCAATACTATTGCGATCGCGTATATCTGTTTTCCGTTCTAATATGGATAATTTCACCGAGAAATTAAATGAAAATGAAAATAATTTTATTATTTGATTTGTCGCATCGTGACTGCAAGAATGTGTCTATTGAAAACAAAATATCGGATAAAAGTGCTAAAGATATGAAATAAGCATTACTGGGAGTAATGGTTGATTTTCTTTTAATTGTATTGCCATTGTCCAATAATGTTGCCTTGCTGTAAACCCCACATTTCTGTTTGTTTAACACTGCACCTCTTTATCTATGTAATAAATAAACCTTTTCTTAAAAAATTAAACGGGGCAATTGTAGGTCGCCAAAGCGCATATATGTTCGCTTTCCAATGCGATCGCAACCGTAATCGTGACCGCAATCTCCAGAAATGAATCTCCTGGATTACTTTTTGTTGCGACACTTTAAAACATCAGTTTACTACAGCCCAATTGAAAATATTGAAGATCTGAGGAACCGCATAGTTGTAGCATGTGAAACAATCCGGAATACACAAGGGATTTTTGTCCGTATGCAGCAATCGATGAAAAGCAGAATGGACACATGTATTATAGCTGGGGAGTAATCATTTTTAACAATTACTTTGATTTTCTTAGGTTTTTTAAATCATCATATTCTTATTGACAAATACTTCGACCATTAAAAAATTACTCAACTTTAATTTCACTAAACCAAACATCTCTCCTATTACTATTATTACTACTGTCGCCTCTTACTATTATTACTTATTATAAAAGGCGTACTAAATTTCAAAAAAATATTTAATATATTATACTAAGTATTTTCGAGATTTTTAATTTTTTTGTTGAAATTCAACACCCTTTATTTTGAAAAAGTGGCCGTATAGGATATATGTTTATAGGAGTATTTTGTCTGATAATAAACCAAGGAATCGCCTTATAAAATCTTTTGCAATCATTTGGAAATACCCTGTATACAATGCGTGTAGCAGAATATTGCTCGGACAGGTAGATTTTTAAATACATTTCATGTATAAATATTTGAGGGCCTGTCGTTTTTATACATACTTTTAGGCATTCGTCATTGCCCGAGTTCAGCTATTTCATATAGTCAGTGTATCTAAATATATAATAGACTGCTTTCATATTGACATTTAAAATTGTTTTAATTTAGTCTAACCCACATAATTTAAAGTAAATTATATGTTACAAAAACACACCGCTGTTATATAATTTTTCTTAATTGCGTTTTTAATGCATTATTTCATAATTATGTAATTACTAGGTATGGCCAAGCAGAAATCTTTTTTTTTTGTAATTTATTTGTCTGCTTATAAGTTAAATGTGATGTAGACAGCATGCCATAATACATTTCCAATCCTACATTTAATTTTGCTTGTTTCTACGGATATAAATTTAATCAATTGACAACTGTGAAAATGCGATAATACCGGGTGTCCCATTATATTTTGACCCTTTTAAAACCTATATAACTCTTGAACTAGTTGAGATAATGAAAGCGGTTTTCGCCAGCCTTCTTCTAATTTTGATAAGTTTCATCCTGAGTATCCGTCTTTTTTTGCTCACTTTCGGTTTAACCGGAAATGACATAGCGTATTTTCGGGGATAGGGCAACTCTTTTATTTCAAATGGAATATTTTTTTCACAGTTGGAAAGCTCATTGTTTTCCCTTTCCGAAAATTCCATATTTGTCATGGAAACTATACAGAGTGATGGTTTTATAAGCCTTTAAAGTGAATACTGCGTTTTATCGAAATGCTACGAAAAAAAATAATTATTCACAAAGTAGACTGCGGAAATAAAAGGCATCACTTGTAAACGTCAAATTAGGTTATTAACAATTGCATGTTACCTCAATTGCTAATATTGATAATGTACATGTATATGAAACTCGATATAACAAATTGTAACAGGATATTTATTAAACAAATAAGAAATAAATAAAATAAAACACATTAGTTATAAAAGATGTTCAAAATGCTGCCCATCAACTTGGATACACTTATTTATTCGCTTTATAAAGTTGTCATAGATTTTACTTAACTGTTCGGGGGTAATGTTGTTAAAGACATTTCGAATATTTTCTTTAAGTTGTTCTAAATTTTGTGTCATATGGCTATAACACCTGTCTCTCACATACCCGCATATGAAAAATCGGGAACAGTGAGTTCTGAAGATTGAGGGGGCCATGCTGTAGGACCTCCACTCCGTTTCCAATGATTTCCAAAGGTGGCATTCAGGGAATCTCAAGTTATCATAGCATAATGAGGCGTAGCACCGTTTTTTTGGAAATATACTGTCTTCACCAAATTATCGTGTTCAAGTTGCAGATAAAAGAAATTTTCTAACATGTCCAAATATGACCGGGCATTGACAATTGGATTGTTAAAAAAAGGACCGTAAATTTTTTGCTTTGATACCGCACACATCAAACTGTAACATATCAAGTAAATGCCTATCTCTTCTACGTACCTAAATTAAGAATTTTTCTACAAAATTGTACTCGTTTTGGAAAATCAGTTTCCTTTGACTCTTGAATCTGAATTTTATAGGCATTTAATTTTAGAACATTTTTCATAACAGTATGAACATTAGTTTTCGGAATACCTGTTGCGGAAGAAATTTTCTTGTAGAAGGGGAAGGATCATTTTGTGTCATTTCCAAAATTTCAATAGCATTATTTTTTACGGTCAAGACAACTCGAATTCCAAAAATTTCTATACCATTTTCTAATTGAATTTTTTATTGGCGGTTCCTTGTTAAATATAGTTCTAAATCTTCTTTGTGTTGTTTTGTAAGATTTAGTGCCAGCAAAAAAAGATTGCTTTTTCACTTAACGTTAACATTTTTCTTAAAGTAACTCAAGTACCCGAGTTGTTAATAAACTAATTTGACGTTTACAAGTGATGTACATTTTTCTTGTTTTGTTAAGAATACATATTCGCTAATAATACTGATTAAAATTAAACGTTTTTCTCTTTGCGAGGAAAACGTGGAGTAATTTCTTTTCATAAAGTTTTTGAATTATTAGAAGCTTAATCAAAGGGGCAAGTTGAGAAGGCGATGGACACGTTTTAAGCGGATGCGCCGGTTTACAGAAAATCTAGCTTTTGGCATTTTTGTGTAGTAATTGAATCATAACATGTTGGCCATTAATAGCCTATAAATAATCATTTACGTTATGATTTTTTTTATATATTATTTGCCCCTTTTGGTTTTTTCATAAGAGTAATGAGCAAAACATTTCTTTTTCGATAAAGACTGGAAATCAGGGAACGTAAAAAATTTACAAAAACTAATTATCACCTCCCTTTCACGATGGGTGTCTACGAAACTAGTGAAAAATTAACAAAAGCAGGTTAAGCGCTTCTCTCACGTCTAGTAAAGATTATGGGGGCTTAATTTATTTTACAAAAAAAGAAACTGTTCATATTATTTACCCCTTAAACATGATAGTTTTCCTGACACAGAAAGGCAGCTCTTTATGAATATAGTATAATTATTACTATATTAATATATGGCTCTTAGAACGTTTTAAACTGTTGACATGAATGATTACATTTTATATTATAACCGGCTCGGTAAAGTAGTTGGCTAAAGCCAAAGTGTGACTAGATAATCTCTCCATCATCCTGCAGGTTCGAATTCCACCACCGGCAATGTCGGTAAGAATGGTTGTGTGTCAGCGTTTTTTCATAAGTGTACCTCTCGCCCGTGCAGCTTTATCTTTGGATGCGAGGGTTGTATAATTTCTGTGGTGTTTATTGTATTGCTATTATTGCATTTTATAATGTTTCCAAATTAGACATATTTTTACACAAGAAGGCTTTTTCCTCGATTAATAATGTATGCGATCAGTAAAATGAGTAGTAAATAATTAGGAGAAAGTATGAAAATAGCTTTTTTTACATTTTTAAATGATTTTAACATTGACGAAGTTTTCCACAAAACACCAAAACACTATATACTGAATGGTGACAAAGAGTTACCCATTGCTGTTCGTTCATATTGTTCGAAGAAATTATCGTTGATCCGAAAACAATTTTGTTTCATGCAAAGTTTAGAGAGTTTAAGATATTCTTTTAGTACATCTTGACTGAGATTGTTTAATTCGACTAGATCCTTAAGGTAGACCAAGGTCTGTGGTATCGGAACACTTGGAAACAATGAACAAACTTCAAAGGAGGTCAAAATTTCACCTTCTTGCAACTGAATATTTTTCACCTTATTAATGAAATCGTTGGAATTAATCACAGAGAAACTAGGTGGTGCAATAGGTAAATTTTCGAACTCTTCTGGTAACCATTTTGAGAGGTCGTAAGTCGGCGATCCGATTGCTGAAACAATAGGACGTACCGACTTTCCTGGTTTATGTATCGTACGCAAGCAGTACTATCTAGGTACACTTGGGTTAGATACATGTAACTTCCTATTTAAAGCTGAAGTAATAAGGTTGTTGCAGGATTTAAGTACTTTTCTTACTTCAGTAACTATTTTTGGTAATGGATTTCTAGACAGTTTTTTATAAGGACCATTACTAATCAGATTGTCTACCCTTTCATAATAGGCCTCTTTATCTTAAATAACAACCTTATGGCCCTTATCAACTTTTAAATAAAAACAATGTTTTTCACGCAACCGTTTGATAATTTTTCTGTCTTTTTTAGATTTTGACTTTTTATTTACTTTAGTGACAATATTTGTCGACATTTGATTTCTGCAAGCTTCTCTGACAAATCCTTTAGAGGAATCAGGAAGGTATTGAATTGAACATTCAACACTTGCAAGAATCTCATTTAAAATGCCTTCAGAGGCAGGTAAAGCAAAATTTAATCCCTTGTTAAGGAGATTAATTTCTTCTTTATCAAACGACTGTGAGGAATGATTTTCTACAATGCTGAGAACTTTTTTGAGGAACACTTTCTTTTGACGTACTACCGATTAATCTGTTGAGTCTTTTATTTTGTGACAACTTTTTTTTGATAAATTTCGCGTTAATAGATATAAACATGTTCCTCTGAAAATCACACCATTGTTCACGTTCTTAATTATTTAATTTATAGGTAAGTCCATATGCTTGTAATTCAAGCGTACTTCGTTTACTGTACAGATACTTAATTTCTAAATCCAGCCATTTCTGCTTTGCAAACATTGTAACTTTATTTAAAATTTGTGAAGAATTTGGAATTTTAATTTGAACAAAATTTGGAAATACTGAACGACGTTTGCAAGTTTTTAGAAACGAAATATCTGACCCTATTAATCTAATTTTAGCACTAACCTTGATACAGATTCGGTTCCGTTGTCCGTGAAGCCATCGTAGTCCTGGAGTGGGTTGGAACCTTTGATGTGAAGATAACACTGACGTAGTTCTTCACGAAACACCAAAACACTATATACTGCACTCGACGCGCATTTCGTCAACCAAGTTGGCATCATCTGGAGATGATTAAAACTAAACTTATGCTAACAATCTACCCTATTTATACCTAAACTATTGTCACGGTTCAGTGACAATAGTTCGGTGAACCGTGTCCCACTAACCAATAAAGCATAGGTATCTAGATGATATTTTTGCAGTGTTCGATATAAAAGGCGCTGATATTGATAACTTTGTATCTAAATTAAACAGTCGTTTCGTGTCAGTTAAATTCACATATCAAACTGAAAACTCTGGACAACTACCATTTTTAGATGTATTAATAATTAGAAATAGTGAAAATAAGTTAGAATTTGACATGTACAGAAAAGATACCAGTACTCTAAGATATATCCCTAAGGACTCCCATCATTGTGCTCAACACAAAATGGCGAGTTTTAATTTTCTAGTCCATCGTCTACTAAGCTTCCCCCTCAATAAGGAGAAATTTGAAAAAGAAAAGGCATTAAGGATATAGCTGCGAGTAATGGATATTCTGTAAGTTTAATTGATAGAATAATTAGGAAACGAAAGTTTAAAGAGTCGCTTCGAAATTCCTCGACCTTTCAAAATGATAGAGAAAATCCGAAATTTGTGTCGATTCCATTCGATCTTCGATTCACTCGTGGTATTGGTAAGATTTTTAAAGATGTCGGGGATTTACGAAATTAGCTGTAAGGACTGTAATCAAAAATATATTGGACAGACTAGACGATCAATTCAAACTAGATTCAAAGAGCACATGGCCCATCTCAAATATGGTAGAACAGATAAGTCTAGTGTAGCCCAACATGCGTTTGAGAACAACCATAAAATAGATATTAGCAATTTAAGATTAATTAGGAATGTAACAAATACTAGACAGCTGGATGCATTTGAAAGTTTGGAAATCATAAAGTGTAAAAGTAGTATGAATAGTGACAGAGGTCTGTTTTTTTGGTTAGTGGGTCACGGTTCACCAAACCGTGACGGTTCGGTAAACCGTGACAATAGTTTAGGTATAAATGGGGTAGATTGTTAGCATAAGTTTAGTTTTAATCATCTCCAGATGATGCCAACTTGGTTTGCGAAACGCGCCTCGAGTGCAGTATACAGTGTTTTTGTGTTTAGTGGAAAACTACGTCAGTGTTGTCTTCACATCAAAGGTTCCAACCCGCTCCAGGATTAAATGATTTTGTGGTTTACATTGGTGGTATTAGTATATTAACCATTAGCATAAAACAGCATTTTTCTAATGGCAAAAAAAACTCTCGATTACAAATTTAAAAATCGCGGAATAAGTGAGAGGAAAATACCAACACATGACCCCATTGCAGAACATTGCTTCCCCTGTATTTTAAATATTGTGTCTAAATTTCAAAATCATCAGCATCAATGAAACACCAGGTATACTTTGTCTTTCTACTATTTTTATGAACATACAAATATGTGTATAAATTTGGCCAGTTCTTAATATGCAAAATTAACAGTAAACAAACACCCACCAACTTCCATTCAGTGTCCATGACTTCGTTTATAAAAAATAAATGTAAATATGTACTTAGGATGACCTTTACATCTTCATAAGAAACATGTATAAATAGTGTCTGTATAATTTCTTCATTCATAACATACATACTTAACACTCATAAATCAACTTTATTATAGAGAACAAACACACTGTTAGTATAATACCAAATATTTTCAAAACTAAACAATTATTATCTACGTTTAACAAGACTGACAATATGACATTTTACTTTTATCTGATGGCCAGTTAGTCTAATAGTTTATCCTATAATCTGACAAGTAAAATGATAGATAAAAGTATGTTAAACGTCAGCTTATCCAACAACTATTGAATAATAGTGAATGCTTAAAGATTAAACATGTAACTACTGAAGATTGTTCCTTTTATATCGCGCTTGAATATGTGTTCAATGATGGAGAGTACTATACTTGTTTAATGGCAGTGCCAGCAATGTCAGTATGTTAAATAGTTTTAATAATTACACTTAGGTGTTGCCAAATGTAAACATGAAATAATCGTAAGTAAGTTCAATCAAGTACACCTGTAGTAACTCACTTACTCTACTTACCTCGCTGAAAGCAGAAGCTGAAAGAAAATTGTTATGAAATATCCATGGAGAAAAACCCAAAAAAAGGAGGAAGAAAAATGTAACAAATATTTTTTGGAAGAAATTTTGGAATTGACATTAGATATACATATATATATATATATATATATATATATATATATATATATATATATATATATATATATATATATATATATATATATATATATATATATATATATATATATATATATATATATATATATATATATATATATATATATTCATATACATAATAAAATATATAAAATATTTATCTGATTACATATATATTGGTGACCCCGACGTGATCTAGATTGAGCTTACGACTTTCTGCTGTTTTGGTTTGCCCAAGGGACGATTTCAAGGAATTTTGCAGCTATTACTGGAGAACGTCATATGGGACAAGTTTTTGCTGCTGATACGGTGAGTGCGTTGTGTTAGCATTTACACCTTGTTGGAACGAAAGAATAATCAATCGATCGACTAATTAGCGATGGCACAGCCCATCGGCGAAAATTTAGTTGATATTCCCGTAATTACAACTTACAATCAATATGTCACGACCGTCAAACTTCCACCATTTTGGGTCTCAAAACCGGAGATTTGGTTTGCTCAAGTAGAATCCCAATTTGCCGTAGCTCGTATTACCAACGATCGAAGGAAATATGACCAGGTAGTCGCTAGTTTGCCTTTGGAAATTATTAATAACGTTTATGACATTATAGCTAACCCTCCTGAAGGGAATTTGTATGTTAATTTAAAAAATATATTAATTTCGCGCTTAACTTTCAGTGAGGAGAAACGTTTGGATGACTTGCTCTCAGGTTCACAAATGGGAGACCTCAAACCATCCGATTTTTATCGGTCTATGTTGAGCGTTGTAGGAGGCTCCCATATAGTTAGCCAAGAGTTGCTTGTCAAATTATGGAAAAGACGCTTACCTAAAACTATTTTTATTGCCATTACGGCCGCTGATAAGACGGATATTAAGGATATAATAGATATTGCAGATCGTATTTGGGAGTCGTGTCAAAACTCGATGGTTGCATCTACATGTTCTCAAGGTTCGATTGGAAGTTTGCCGCTATCTCTTTTAGGCGTGGAACCCATACCTCCAGTGTAAGATTTATTAAAGACATTTAAGAATTTTTCGACTATCTTTGAAAGCGCTTTAGATCAGGTCTTGCGACAACAAGAAGCTTTTGGTTCACAGCTACATGCTATTCAATCCAAAGTTACTTCATTGGGGTCTGGTCCGCTGATTTCCAATTCATTTTGTAGCAATTGCAAGCGTCTAAACAATTCCAGTTCTCGTTCCCCGAACCGTAGTAATGCCCGTAATATTTTTGATCCCAGAAATAACACTGTTTGTTACTGGCATCAACTCTACAAGGATAAAGGTTTTTGTTGTGGTGGGACCTGGTGCACTCACAATAAAGAACCACGTAACACTGTCGCTAGTGATAGGAAATGACTAGTAGTTGCCGATACTTTGACGTCTGATGTTAGCATTTCTGACAATAAGCGTCGACTTTTTATCTATGATCGATCAAATAATTTGCGTTTTTTTGATAGATACTGGAGCTGATTTGTCCGTTGTACCTCGCAATCTTTTTGTAAATTTCAAGAAAAATCCAGATATTGTTTTGACTGCAGCTAATGGTTCTAATATACACACATATGGAAAAAAGTTGTTAAGAGTGAACTCGAATTTACGCAGAATTTTTCCATTTGTTTTTAATATAGCTGACATGGATGTGCCCACCATTGGGGCTGATTTTTTATCCCATTTTGGATTAGTGGTAGATTTGAAGAATGCACGTTTAATTGATAATACGACTAGTTTATCAATAAATTGCTTCCTAAAAAACGGCCCGTTAGACTCCCCTAAATTGTTTCCTGTAACGAACGAGTACAACGAATTATTTTTTCAGTTCCCTAGTTTAATAAGTTCACCGAATTACAATTTACCTGTAAAGCATTCGGTTGTGCATCATATTATTACAGAAGGTCATTTGCCTTTTTCGCGCCCACGTAGACTGGACAATGTTAAGTTCAAATTGGCTCAAAGTGAATTTAACCTTATGATGGACTTAGGTATATGTAAACCTTCGTCTTCTTCCGTCTCTTCGCCGCTTCATATGGTAGCTAAGAAAGAGCCCAATGACTGGCGTCCTTGCGGAGATTACCGACAGTTGAACATGGTTACTGTTCCTGACAGGTATCCCTTGCCTCAACACCAGAAAACCTTTTATCAACAATTTTCTTTCAGCTTCTGCTTTCAGCGAGGTAAGTAGAGTAAGTGAGTTGCTACAACACCCAAGTAACATTTTCAGTCTTATATGAAACGTAACGACGTCGTCACGACCTAAAATACGACTTGCAATTAGACGTGACGACCTTGTTACAAACCCTTTTACGACCAAATTTGGATGGTTGGGAAAGGGTTGTCACGACTTTTCATATGGCTTTCATGTGACTTAATTGGATATGACCTTTATGGAACTATTAGGTTGCGTCCTAAGAATTGATTGTAATATTTTCGTATAGAGGTAGTTATAGTGTCAATATATAAGGTCGTAATAATCTTTGATATGACCTCTATACGACCCATGATCTGATATTTGTTCAAACACGACAAAAGAACGTAACGAATCAGTATGTATTATACTATACGTATGTCTTGTATTCATCTTTTTATAGTAGGGATAAATAAAACGTCAATAATCAAACTGTATTAAGTATGAAACTAAGTACATACGTTGTGTTATTATACGAAAACGTTAAATGTTTAAATTGATTTCTAGCTATATAGGGACTTTTTTTTTACTTAAAGATAACAAAGATACCCCGAAAAAATAGAGAACCTTCAACAATGATTTAACATCCTGATCCAACTGCTTCCGCATCCGGAATAAATTTCGCTAATAGCAATAATAATAGGCCCCATGCAAAAAATATAATTTTGGCATTTATGGAATTTCTATTTAATAATAAAAAAAAAACAGTGTGTGTCTGTTGACGTCACAGTACAGGAACTATCATAGTGCAAGTGAACACAAAGCAGGCAAAATACGTTGTTAAATGTAAACAGGTGGTGTTATATTTTGTGTTGTGATTGTTGCGAAATTTTAAGTGTAGTAATTACATATCTATAATGATCAACTCCTCAAAATCATCATATAACTGCGCGGTAAAAAAAGATTTCTTAAAGTAAGACAATATATTGTCTTAGAAATATTATCTAATACTAAGAAAATATTTTTTTTAAAATTACAATATATACTTAAAGGTAGTATTTATGAATTTCAATTGAGAAAATATTTTTCTCACAAAATTTCTTTCAATTAAATAAATTTTACTTAATTAAAGAAAAAGCGTTTCTCCGTTTCAGTGACACTTAAATCTCCGTTTGAGAAAATTAGTTGTTTATTACATAAAATTGTAGAATCTCTGTTGAAGATATTTGAAGCTTATTTTGAGAAAAGTGATACATTTTCATTTAAAAATGGAATTTTCTTTATTCAATAGTCGACATTCTTGATGGAATAAAATTGTATACATTCGTTTAAGTAACTCCCTACCTAAATAGGAGAAAATTAGCCACGTTCAGAGCAAACTAATAATATCTCTTTTGAAAATATTTAGCGCTTAATATGAGAAAAACAAAATATTTTAAATGAAAAATGCCATTTTCTTAATTTAAGAATCGGTGATCCTGATGGAACAAATTGAGGTTTTTTCATTTGAGCAATAAAACAATGTACATTTTAAAAAATATGTTGTTTTGGAAACAAAAGTTAAAAATCTTTGTCAAAGGTATTTAGGGTTTAATTTGAGGAAAATGATAAATTTACATTTAAGAATAACGTTTTCTCAATTTAACAGTCGTTTTTCTTAGAATAAAATGAAATATATCTACCACAATCTAAATTTGAATTTGAGACAATTTGTTGTTTAAAAAGCAAACAGCTACAATGTTGTAAATATTTAATATTTAATTTTGTGAAGATTATTTTCATTTAATATAGCAAGTATATGGTAATTTATTTATTAATCGACAACCTATAACTGTTCTTAGTGGAAACAAAAAAAATTCTCAAGCAAGGTACAATAGGTAGGTATAGGTATATTCTCGAATTCGTTGTACGTATAACACTTATTTTGAATTTAGTTGCATAAAAATTGAGAGAAAATAGTTTTACTGAATTGAATAATGCATTTCAACGTAGAATAAATACATATTTTTAAAATAAGTCCACAAAATTATTCGTTCAAGACTATTCTTTCTATTCGCCTATAAAACTTTTTAACATTGCGTAATAAACATTTTGTTCGTGCGCATGTACGTTCGGTGGAAAGCCGTGCTGGCTGCGTAGTTAGTACGTATTGCATAACATTGCAACCCTTGCTTTGTCGCAAGAAGGTGTATGGTATTTGTATATGGAACAACAGTTAATTGCATCTTCGATTCTCTATATTTGATCTTTGTGCTGTTCAGTGTCTTGATTTCTTTACATTATGACAATAGTAGATCTATTACAAAACTGGGGTCTAGACGAATTAATACCCGTTTTCACAGGTAAGTGATATCTATATTATTTAAAGCCAATTAGGGGCAAATAATGACAATTCTCATCTATAACCTAGTACTTAAGATGATCGTAATATTAAAAGATTATTTATTGATATTTTTATAATAAGGCTGAAATCAAATTACCGCATTCTTTTCATGGCAATTTTATACCTGCTGGTTAGTTGCACCATTTTTAGGAGCAAAAATCAATATTATCGATAATACCGGTGACTCAAAAATCGTGCATTAGGCAGGCAGCATTAGTTAAAAATATTTACCAGTTAGCGCCGAGTAATTTTAACTATAAGATTGTAGAGTACTAGTTCAAATTTGCAGTCAAACAAATTTAAATGTTTTTAACGAATAAAAACTCCACAAAGCAAAATTGTATGTACTTTCCACGAGGTAAGTGTTGACTGTTCAAGAACTGCCGACCTTGGTTGAAATTACATCGTTTTCTTGTTAGGGTGTATTCTTGACACTACTTTTATTTATTGAAATAACAACTATAGTTCTCTTGGTCTATATAACACGCCCATAAAAAACCTCGAAGTCTTTGAAAACTGATGTACTTTCAAGGACACCGACGTTTTTTATGCTATAGGTACTAATCAGATAGCAAGGTAGATAAGTTGATACTTTTTTTTGACTGTATATAGAACTCATTAAAGTAAACATAATCCTCAAATAACTTTATTTAAATAACTCAAAATAGGACAGATATAGCCATCTAAATTTTATTATTATTTTTTTAATATTGTTCTGTCCTCATTATTAAAATTTACTTATTAAAACTTGTGTCACGTCATATTTATGTCAGTTTATTTTTAATCATTTGCACTGTTTTCTTTTTCGTAATTATTTTATTAATTTGCAATTATTGTATTAAAAGCTAAAATGGCTCACGTTTATGAAAATATTGAACTAATTGATATGTTGGAAAGAAACCAGTGCAAATGATTAAAAATAAACTGACATAAAGATGACGTAACACAATTTTTTATTTTTAATAATGAAGACAGTACCGTGTTAAAACAAAGAAGCAATACATTTTAGACAGCTATACCTTTCTTATTTTTGAGTTACTTACATAAAGTTATTTGAAAAATGTGTTTACTTTAATGAGTTCTATATGCAGTCAAAAAAAGTATCAACTTAGGAATCACCCTGTATTCCTATATAACATTGAAGTACTAAAAAAAACTTTTGTTTACTAATTAAGGTAGTAAATCGCTCAATTCATTTTTTGCGGACATTTTTTTTGAAATTTAACAAGCTAAAAATGAAATAAATCTAACAATAATTTCCTCACTGTCACAAGCGATCAAAACTCGTAAGTACAGAAATACCTATATATTAGAACTTAAACAATCTTTTTAAATATTACAGCAGATTAACGCATGCAGATTATAACATTGTCTCGTCAAAGATAATTACATTGTTCCCGAAAGAAACAGTACAAGTGTATTACATCCCGTCAATTAAGAAGAAAGAGTCGTTCAGTGGTCATTCTGTGGTGGCCAAAGGAAAATTGGTTGATAAGGCTAGAAATTTGATTCATAAAAGTGGAGTGATTACGATAAAAAGAAAACGAGATAAAGAAAATGAAGAACATCCAGTAGAGAAAATAATTTTATTAGGTATTTTTCTTACATTCTTTGTACACATAATAGGTGCGGTTAAGGAGAATTACTATTTAAGAAAAATGTTTAAAATAATTGACACCTACGACAATATGCTGAAAGTTTTTTATTCATTTTTTTGACAGGATCGCTGTTAATATTACTTGCTACTCTATTTTTAGATATCAGTAGTATATATGAACAGTTTTCCTATAATACCGAAAATACCTAATAGATTTAGATATTACATTAATATTCATAAATAATTACAGATGAGGAGCTAACAAATTCTCTAGCATTTTTACAAACTAGGAATGAGCCATGGGATGAAATTACAAAACATTGGAACACCACTTTCTCACTAAGAAGAAAAGAGAATATAAAGACTTTGACAGATTTTTTTAAAAAAGTGGCCGATTTTATGTGACGCTAGAGCGGAAAGTTTGGTTAGTTGAATGTAATGTATTATGCATAATATAAATTTTGTAATACATACACACACAAACACACGACTATGACAATTCTTTATTCATTTTAGATTAACTCTGATTTTGACCAAATATTTCCAAATTGTGGATTAAGGCTATTTAGCCGATGGGTTAAATTTTTTCAAGAGATTTCGAAACTAAGAAAAGAAAACTGCAAATCTCTAGATTTATTGGAAATGTTAAAAAACCATGATGTTGACGAGAGTGAGTATAAATTAATAATTATATGTATTATCAGCAAACTGCCAAATTAATGGTTTTAAAACAATATATCCAAATAAATTATGTAATTTACAAATGAACATCGTTTTAAAAAGTGATTCAATTATTTTAATTTTGGAATTAAAGTTGCTTATTTTTATACAATTAAAAAATTTTGGTCGTTGGTTAACTTGTAAATCATTGTATTGCCATTATTACTATTGTTTCAGATTGTATGCTGGCAGTTCATTTAAAAACATTACCTCATATGATTCCATCAAAAGGAAGAAGACGTGTTCCAAATAAAAAAATATATATGTTATTTTTGTTGGTTATTATGTATGTATACAGTTTATATAATAAATATATTTTTTAAAACCGTCTTTTATTGCTTAAACCAATTTGTAAGAGTAAGTAAACGAGAAAGTTTTTAACGAAGATAATATTGTATTCCATTTAATGAAATGAATCTTCTTGAAACTAGAAATTTTTATTCTGATTAAATGAATAAAATGCTCGATTGAAAATATGTATATCTTTTACATAGAACATATTTTATTAGTTTAAACATTTCATTCATTTTCAAATGAATATCCCGATTTTCAGAATAAGAATTTAAGACAAAATTGTGTTTATATTGATAAATACAGTTTTGTGAAACCGAGATATTCTTTATTCTTATTTTAAGTATATGAAATTTTTGAATTTAAAAAATAAATTTTCTTATACTAAGGAAACGTTTCTTCAGTTTCTGCATTTCAATTATTTTAAAATGAAAATCTTATAATTTAAATTAAGTAAATAATTATTTTTAAGTCAAGACAATACTAAGTCATATTTGATGAAATAAATATTCTTAAATCGAGACTCTTAATTTTTATTTTAAGTAAAACAAATTGTTGAATTTAAAAAATGAATGTCTTAAATGAGAGAAACATTTAATTAATTTAAGCATTTTTTTCATTTGAGAATAAACATTGTATATTTCACAATAAGTAAATGTAGTTACTCAATTGAAACAATTTTCTTACTTTATTTCCAGATAATATTGTGTTAAATTTAATAAATAATCGAAAGAAATAAATATCTTCAACAAAAGAAACATTGTCTTGTGTATATATAAAGATTGGATTTTCTTGGTTTAAATATATTTTATTTGATTTAAGATTATTTTTTTTCCGTGTGGTGTATCGTACTGATGTGTAAAAATACTTCAATAAAAACACCAGAAAACCTTTTATCCAAGTTCCAAAAAAACGAAAAACATAGGAAATTGTGATTAAAGATGATTAGACGGGATCCAAAGAAGTTTTTGAAAAAAAGTTGCGTTTTTGTATGCGAGGATCATTTTGATGTGAGTAATTAAAAAAACAATATAAAAAATAAATATGTAAAGGCAATAAAAAATAATATATTATGTAAAAGGAATAGCAGGGTAACAAGAGGGATTCTGGGTTTCGAACGATTTTTCAGATTTTTTTATGTTATTTTGGGACTCTAAAGAAGATATTTTCCATTGAATTTTGTGTGAACGGTGTTACTGAAAATCATTTGACAGAAAGTTGCCAATTATCCTTTTTGCGTTAGACTCATTTTTAAATAATATTAATATTTAAATGGATTTCAATCGCAAATTCAAAGAGTTTTAACTTAAAAACGAAAAAGGGACATCCAAAAATATGTTTTCTCACACATATCTAGCAAAAGTACCTACATCTAATTTTTTATAAAAAACTTTTATATGGATTTAGGGATATTAATTACTAGGTAACTGGACGAGTTCGACTGCAAGTGATTTAATTGTTATACAGGGTCAAACAGAATACCAGATGAAAAATTACATTATGAATTGGGTTGAAATAATTAGTATTAGCTACAGTATCGCCTACAGTTAAAAGATTATTTTAATTTTTATATAGAGTAATTGAAATAAATGTTTGGGCATATTTTTATTTTAATAAACTAATACATTCTCTATTTTTGTTTGAAGCCATTAATTCTTGTGCTTATTGTGATTTTGATTACAGTAAATTATTTATTTTATTTTTGCAAGGTTTGTATTAATAAAATATCACGAAAAACATCAGGTATAAATTAAGGAGAAAATCGTAAATGGTTATTTTATTACTTCTGAAATAACTTAATATAATAATAATAATAATAATACATTTATTCATCCAATTGATCATACAATTATGACATATAGGATAAGTCAACAATATCCAGAAAATATTGGAAGACATTTATAAATTTATGTCACAAAAAATATGAAATATTTTAAATTTAATTAAATTTATAGTAGCCATATACATATTACAAAATGATTTAAGAGAACTTACATACACAATTTGGTTACCGTATCCTTTTCAATTTTTTTTATTTGAAAAATGACATGGAAATTTACATGAGGTGGAAAATGATGGGTGGGGTAAAATGAAAATTTTTCACATAAAACAAAGAAAAAAACAGACAAAAATAATTAACATTCTCCTCGAAAGCTTCTGATTTGTTAAATACAATGTTGTTGCATTGTGTTGGCATATAAATACATTTTTATATTTACGTTTTACTTTACTTTATATACAATTCATATAAATAAACCAAAATACCCGCAAAGCCAAGGCCGTCTGCGGTTGATTCGTAAGAAATAAAAATAAAGTTGTGTTGATAAATATTATTCATCATTGTAACATTTATTATGAGCAAAAATAAACGTTATTATTATTATTATTATTACTTTAGTCAGCTATACAAACATATTTACCAACGTAACTTCTTCTAACCTAATTTATTTAAAATATACAAGCTATAAATATTAAACTTACGTACCTGCTTGCTTTTGTTCCTCTAATTTTTGCAGAAGAAGACAAAACACCGTTTGAAACAAACACTGCGATCATCATTGAATCAACTTTCGGTAAATTCTCCGATTGAGCTTTGGAATAACCTTGTTCATTCATGTTTAAAACATGTTAACAAGTCACATTTAAATAAACACTGCAATATCAATGTCAGGCAGGTCATAATCAAATAATTTCAGGAAACAATCACCCATACCTAATTAATACATGAACTATATAGGTATCGTACCGTTCACCACCAAGAGATTTCCTGGTTTGTGACGTCGCGCCAATAAGAGAGCATTTTCAGACACGCCTCTAGCATCTGATATTCAATTAGTAATTTAGGCATTTTCTAGGTAGGAATTATTAAAAGAGATTTGATAATTACTAATGTTTAATAAAACTGTATTAGAATATGTTAATTATTTTAAAAATCCAGCGCGTGCAACGGGCCTATTCCACCGTGATTGAGCATCCAGATCAAAAAACTGTTTTCAGAGACAGCCCTGTATCCACATCCGGAATAAATTTAAGCCATTATGTTTCTAAAAAACCGTAATTTTTCACCCCCTGCAGCTACAACCCTTATCTCCCTTAGAATTACTTTGTCTCTCCTCCGTTAAAGTCCTGCTATTAAAACCAGAAACACCCTGTATATCTGTGTTATTCCCGATGAAGAAGTAAATTCACTGAATATTGAATTAGACAGCTATGTCTGTTTTTCATAAAGTCTAATACATTATTTATAACACATGCTGCTTCGAGACAAATTTGTATAATAAAAACAAAAAGAAATGCAATAAAATTTAAATACATTTTGCTTTGGCAGCCACAACTGCACATCTATAACAGTTAATAATTTCAATGTCGAAAATAAATTTTCTTGAACTTGTAACGTGACAGGAGAATTGGCAGATGCTCTAAATTGGTGAATTATTAAAACCTTGGCAACATTTCAGAATCTACTAATTAGCATTTTTTCAATTTTTGTTTTGTTGAATGTCACTGCCTGGATAGTGGATAGTCTAGAAGTTGAATGGACCTGCCCTAATGTTAAAACTATGTTTCTATTTTGATTTATTTATAAACTACTGAAATGTGTTTCAGGTGCCACGTCTAAGATTTATAAGTGAGTCATATTATACATATCATCTGCCTGTTTTCTATCTGCTAGAAACCAGTTGCGGCTGGTGGATTTAGGTTATACAATATCTCAATACTAGAACATGAAACCGAAATAATATTTTAAGGCACGGTTATCAGTATTGATTGAAGAAGTTTTGCAGAAAAAAAATTAAAAAAAATTTAAGAAAAAAAGTTACAAAAATGCTCAGCCTCCCCAGATTACTTTTAGACCATTAGTAAAATCTTTGCAAATTATTTTTTTTTATAATCAGAAGGAAAATTTATAACCCCGTTTTTTTGGTTTTTGAACATTTTGTATTTTTTGTAAAGTTATGACACTTTGAAATTTAAGTTCTTCATTGCGTAAATTTCAAAATGTCATAACTTTACAAAAATTGAAAATTTTCGAAAACCAAAAATTTTCCGATTACGAAAAAAAAAAAATAGTTTGCAAATATTTTACGAATGGTGTAGAAGTAATCTGGGGAGGTTGCGCATTTTTGTAACTTTTTCTCAAATTTTTTTATTGCAAAACTTCTTCACTGTTTAGTCGTGCCTTCAAATATTGCTTAGGTTCCATGCTCCAATAATGAGATATGGTGCAACCTAAATCCACCAGCCGCCACTGCTAGAAACAATCAATGTACTTTACATGGTAAGAAATGGATGAAATAACAAAAGATTATAGCATCTTTAAGTTCTTTGTCACAACAGTCAGATTAATTCAAAACGCTGATAAGTAAAAACGATTATTCATTTTTTAGAGTTAAATGAAAACAAAGGTAAAGTTATTGGAGTTGTCACGGGCTATACAGCATGTTTCGGGTATGCAGTTATTAATTTTTTAGGCGTGATTCTATTCCAAAAAATATTTATCAAAATTTCTATAAACGTGAGTCTGGAAATCCCTCTTAAGGGTGCTAGGGCCTTCTGAAGGGGGCACCCAAAAAACTCTTTGAGCTACAGTGGCCAGTTTTTGCACGTGATCTAATATCAATAATGGTCATTATTTTATGTTATCCACCAAAAGTAAATTCAATTATGGGAGCACAAAATGGGAAATGGGGCTTCCTTCCTCACCCCCAAACTTTTTTATGTGTATTTTTTTGTAATCTCTTATCGCAATATGATTCCTTGGTCAACTACACAAGAAAGCTTATCTTCTTGCGACGCCGTAGGACCAATCATTTTCGGGAAATATCAACCTAAAGAAACACATGCATTTCCCACGCTTTAAAAACAGGAAATAAAGTTCTGGCTCTCTCGCGTAATTTAACAATTATAAAATATCATAGTCAATCGATTTCCTAAAGTAACAAATGTAAACCAGTTTTACGTGACACAGGTCCGTACCAATGAGGTTGGCTGGGGGTTGTTTGCTCATTCGTATGTATCGATAAATATCAACATCAATAAAAATAAACAATTTAGTGAAATTGCATTTATTATTCTCTTGGATAACTGAACATTTTGAAGATTAACAAATAAAATTAAATGTTCAAAATGGTCGCTATTCATTTCCACACAAGCTGTTAGACGACGATCCATTGAATTTAAGACCAGTTCAAAAATTACTGGCATGTTCCTGATAGTTTGGCACTCCATTACTACGCGTTCATGTAACTCTTCAACATTTGTCACAGGTGTTGAGTAGACGAGGTTTTTCAATTATCCCCAGACGAAATAGTCGAGAGGATTTAAGTCGGGGGGACCGTGAGAGCCAAACTACAGGCCAGCTTCTACCAATCCATCTATCGGGATGGCTGCATTAAGATACTCTCGAACAAGTGCCTGGTCTCGAAGAACGCATGCGGATTTTCTTCTGCTCATACGTGACTGCAATACTAATTTACAATACCATTCCGCTTAAGCCGCGCCTCGTCCGTAAAGTAAATTTCTTGAATAAATTTCATTTCTTACACATGTTTGCATAATCCATCTGCAGAATGCCTATCGCTGGGCTAGATCTTCAGGTTTGAGTACTTGAACCCTTTGCATATGGTAGGGATACAGCAGTTGTTCACGTACCACCCTCCAAACGGACGATGCTGACACACCTTCCTGTAAAGCTAGCCTTCTAGTACTGATTTGGGTATTCGCGTTTACTGTATTCAATACTGCTTCTTCTTCTTCTGAGGTTCTAACATAGCGATCTTATCCAAAATTTTCTTTATCTGTGTTGAACCTACCATTTTCTGTACTTACAAACTTTCACAAGGAATTCTATTCGGGAAACCTGCTTGGTATAATCTTCATGCTTCAGCAGCATTACCCCACGTTCGACCGTAGAATAAATGAGTATTGGCTAGCTCGTCGAAAGTGTCATCGTTATTAACTAAAAATTGTAATTATCTTATTGACGACTTCATAAACAAAACCTTAACTTTTTGTCATTAATGACATCAGATGTTAACAATAAAAACATATGATGATCAAGTACGTAATAAAAAGCATCTTTATAGGTTGATCAGTGCTGAAATAAGAAGTTTTTCCAAATAGGAGTATTCAGTGTAATTTTTTTTTTATAGTTGTAAATCGAAAGATGACTTACCATTGATGGAATTTGAGAAATTGTGAGGGAAATGCTGAATTTATTTAACTCATTCGCTGTTCTGGGCGTGTTTATCCGTTCTGAGATTTCGTACCCCCTGTGCGAACTACATATATATCCGTTTTGAATTTCAGCAATGAACTGCGGCAAACGGAAGCGTATGTTTTAAGTGGTAGGGGGTCTACGAGCGCAACGGGCAAGTCTAGCCGGATTCATGGTGGCACGACAGTTGCATAATAGACGTGAGGTGGACACATGGGGAACCACATGTATTGCCATCATAAATTCGTCAAATAGAGGACAATATTACACAAAAAATCGCTACTGCGCATGAATAAGGGGATGTCTTATGTAAAGACATACGACTTATCCCTTTATTCACGCACAGTAACGAAATGATAACTTCATCTGTGCAAATGATTATCGTACTTTGGTCATAATTTGCGATTATGAAGCAATTAACCTCCGAGATGTCTCAATGTGCAGTTGACGTACATACAGGGTGGACTATTAATAATGGCCCATAGTTTACGAGTAGGTTCTTTGGACCAAAATGTGAGGATGTAACTAAATATGCTTTGGTAAAATGTTGCTGTTAAAGAAGATACAAGGTGTCAAAGTTGAAATTATTTTTTCGTTTTGTTTGAAATAAGAACAACCTCTTGACCGATCTTCACCAAATTTGGTAAAGGAAAATTTTTTAATCTAAGAAACAGTAATTTATATATCACATCACGTTAGACCATAGAGGGCGCCACAGGAGCAGTATCTGTTGATGAATTTTTTTTTTTTTTTTTACGAAATGATGTGATACTTCTGACTAGAAAATCTGATGACAAGGTCATTTCCACGTAAGAAGGTACACTTGGTAGAACTTGATAACGCCAACCGTTTTCGAGGAAGCGGCCGTTAAAGATTTCAATAATTTTCCTCAAAAAACGGTTGGAGTTATCAAGTTCTACCAACTGTACCTTTTTTACGTGGAAATGATGCTCTCATCAGATTTTCTAGTCAGAAGTACCACAACGTTTCGTCAAAAGAAATATGTAAAAAATTCATCATCAGATACAGCTCCTGCGGTGTCCTCTATTCGAAAAGGTTTTCTAGAGGTGGATGCATTAATAGCAAGTACAAAAAAAAGTCTTTCTTAAATCTCCTAAACATCTCCGTGCATTTCATAGCAAGTGTCCAGGTATTCCTGAACCACCACAGCCGATTTTTACAAGTTGGGGAACATGGTTGCAGGCAGCTTTTAATTATGCTGAATATTTCCAACAAATAAAAGCTGTGATACAATTCAATCCAGATGACACTGCAGCTATTAAGGAAAGCCAGACAAAATTCGAAGATATTTCCGTTGAAACAGCTTTAAAAATTATTGCGAAGAATTACAAATCATTACATGAAAGCATAAGAAAATTAGAAAACAGTGCGTTGTCGTTAGCGGAGTTACTGCAAATAGTGGACGAAGTAAATCTACTGCTACATGCTATAGATGACGCAACAAATTAACGCGTTAAAGAAAAGTTCGCAAGTGTGTTTAATAAAGACACCGGTTTTACCAAATTAAGACAAATATGTGATGGTGCAGCCCCAGATCCGTTAAGTGCGACTATTTTACGTATGCGTGTATTACATCAGTAGATGTCGAACGGTCGTCTTCAAAATATAAGGATATATTTTCACCAAAGCGAACATCACTCATGGAGATAACCATAGAAACATACCTGATGCTGCAAAAATGGCTACACATCGTCTTCAGTTTATGATAAGCAAGCTAGTTCATCAAGCTAGTTAAGAGGGTAAGTTTTACATACATTGTGATAAATTGTAACAATTTATTGTTTCTCGTATTAGTTAATTTCGCGTACGCCACTGTCCCACGGAACATTTTTGACAGCCCTAGTAATCACCCTTAAATTTTAATGACTGCATACCTGAAACACCCTGTTTAATTTATGTAGCTAAAAATCTTACATTTTCAACCCTTTTGATAAGTACGATTTTCAAAATTAAAATGATAATATCAATAATAAAATTAAATGTTATTTTTATAATTTATTTTCATTTGCCAAGCAATGACCTCAAAGTACAAATGTTTTATGTACGTTTTCAGCGTTAAGTTTCAAAACAGGAACAAATCTCGAAAGTCCAAATAGTACCGTACGGGTGCTATTTCTATCAGAATTCTATGGGTCTATTTTTAGTAATAACCAGTTATAAATTGCATTTGCTCTATTGTTGGAAACGTCGCTTTAGGGAACTGTCACAAAAATACTGATTATATAGACTAAGTGGTAAAAATTTCGGTTCGGTTTATTCAGAAAATGTACATAAAAGGCATTAAAATCTCATTCTGAAAATTTGACATCTGAGGATAGAATCTATTGTTTCAAGTTTGGCATATTGTTCTTGAAGATTAAATTCCGTAAAAGCAATATTGAATTGAATCCTAGAAATACAGAGAAAAATAAAAATTTGCTTGTATTTAACATAAAAGTCAACAACACTTTCTTTAATACTAAATTCTATTACCATGTTTTATTTTGTTAATTTAACATTTTTGTTTGTAAAATGTTAAAAATAAATTTTTGACTGAAATAATACACTAATTATATTTTTTTATTTATTTTCAGGCCTAATGTTGCACAGGAATCAAACACTTTAAAATGTTAGCAGGTAATTAAAAAAATTGAGAAAAAAATTGTTATAAAAAAGAATTCTGATTTAATGAAATACCTTTGCTTAGATTTCTGTTATTTGTAGCACTAGAAAGCTAAAAAGCACTAGTTAATTTGGCAAAAAAAAAAACAAGGACTACTTTTTTTCTACAGCCCACTATGAAAGATGATTTTCTGTCAAAAATGTATGGCAGAGTTGTTATGTCTACAATTTAAGCTGCAACTAGAGAACATATCAAGCAAATCACTTTGTGGAAAACCAGTTAGGTGGATACCATGAGATTTCAAATAAAGATATTTAAGAAAATGGCGTTGCACATTTTCTAATTTAATATGTGAATATTATGGCATGGTTCTCAAACAAGAAACGCATACTAGCTTAGATAGCAAAAATATAAAATACAATAATTTTAAAGCCGCAGTGTTTGAGAAATTACGGCCATTGCGTCACCTGTTAACGTATCAACATGATCCACACAAATTAGGTTTCTGTCAAAACTTACCCCTAGATCTTCGACGACGACGGAATTAACAATTCGTTGCGTATATACGAAAGAATAAGCAGAATCTTTAGTGGAAAATGTCATTATATTACATTTTAACACATTTAATGTAAGACTGTTCTCAAAACACCAAAAGCCGATGTTGTTTTGTAGTGTGGTTTTGTGATCGAGTTGTTACGTCACTTGGGATTCGATCCCCGGTCGAGGAGCTGGGATTTTTTCTAAACCAAAAATTAATCCTAGCATAATCGGACATTGGGTGTGTGTCCATTGTCTCTAAATATGTAGCCCTCTCCCACACAAGGTGCCTAGAGGTACCTTCAGAGATGCAGGGGGTTGTATTACCTGTGGTGTAAAAATTAAAAAAAAAAATCAAAAATGTAATACAACAATTTAAGATTTTGTAGGAGTTTTATATTATCTGCATACATTAAAAGTAGGCATCTAGCGTATTACGTACGTCATTTACGAAAAAATTAAAAAGCAGCGGCCCAAGAGCATATCCTTGAGGAATTCCGACGAGACATAACTTGAACCCATTATATGTGACATATAGGTAGCAGTCTATTAGTTAAGTCAGGATTAAAAGAGAGCAGTCAAATGGTCAGAAATTTCAAGGGTGAAATTTTTTTTAATAAGTATATTATTATTAAGCTTATCGAAAGCTTTCGTGAAATCAAAGTATATTACATCTGTTTGAACCTGCATGTCAATAGATTCAAAGGTGTATTGCGTGGCACATATTAAATTAGTAGAGCGACATTTCATAAATCCTTGTTACTGAATAGAAATTGTGTTTTTAACATAACGTGTTATTAAATCATTTATATTTCATCTAGTCCAATGGATTTCTTGCAAAATAAATAAATAGTAAAAAGTAGGTAATGTTTGAAATCTCTGATTATTGTAAGAAAAATTGTATCAAATTAACTATACTAAATTTGTTTATCAAAGTTCTTATTACTGTAACAAGGCAGATACTGTTAATGTTATTGATTTATTGAATGTGTGATCTCTTGTAATTGTAAGTTCAAAGTTTTTAGGTGTATTTGTGATTCATATGATGTATAGCAGGATCAATGTCAATGCACATTAGCGAACAATTATTATTCATCAGTTGCTGAAGAAAATTGAATTAAAATATTTGTAGTGTGGAGATATTGTTACAAACTATTTATATTGCAATATTATTTATATTTTATACATTTAATGAATACAGTATATTTTGTTATAACTAAAATTTGTATGAGCTCATTAGTGAAAACTCCGAAAATCCATACTAATCAAGTTTTGCCTACACAAAACTTTAGTACATCTATGCAGAAAAATACTTATTGAAAGCGAAATATAATTGATGTAGAAATATAGTGCAATATAGTCTGTTGCTGGATATTAACTTTTATATGACTCATAGATACATTACTAAGTCCCGTTTTTAAGCCAAAATTAACATTCACTGCTTTTATTACTGATTTAAAATCCAGTTTGGTTTAACAAACAAATTATAAATGATCTTAAAAAAAGATAAAATTCGTAAAAAGCATAACTTCTCTAATTCAAGCGATCTAAAAAATAAATATAGCAATCTAAAGGTACAAACATAGTGGAGCGCTGAGTCAAGATGCAAGTAGCGAGCTAAGCATCGATGCGCGATTTATTTAGGTACATTCAGTAGGAGGCGCACATAGTAAAGATGCGCCGAGCGCTTGCGTCCATCGGTATTAGCAAAGCATCGCTTCCCGATTTACATTCGCGATTTCTTTTAAACGAATCAAAGCGCACTAAACAATCAGTCATAATTCAACGGTGCAAGGAACCAGTTAAAAATGAATGTCGAATAATTAATTCTTTTTAATTAATTCCTGAACTTCGATTTGGAGATCTCGGCGATGACCAAATCGCAATGGCCTATTTTAAAAATATGTTTTTTTTAAAAGACCAATAATTTGTACCTCGACACAAAGAAATCAATCTGGAGGAAACTGAGGAAAGCAATGATGATGAAAGAAACGTAAGTACGCAACCATCTGCTGAACCTGAAGCCATAAAGAATAGTACTACTGAATATGCCACCCAAAATAATGCTGATGACGAAGATACGTCCTATATGCTCACCTCTACCCCATCTACATCTTCTTGTAAACCACGCTCAGTATTACCAAGTAGATGTAGAAAACGCGCTAATCAAGTCGACGCTCTGATACACATTGAAAAGCAAAAATTGGAATACTTAGTCAAAAAACGACCTGCAACCTCTGATGTACCTAAAACCCCAGATGATGACCACAAATTATTTTTTGACAGTCTTTTACCGCATGTAAAAAAATAAAAGACAATGCTATTTTACAATTCAGAAACGAAATGCAGAGTTTGGTGCAAAAGTACGCTTACCCAGAGCCGCAAAGGTACTTTCAAAACTGCGAGTATAATACTGAAGAGTATGCAAATTTATAGGTTTACATAATTATATGATTTTGACTGAAGCATTTTTTTATGAAATGTGTTTTAATTTGTTTTTTGAGTTTGCAAGCAAATATGCACATTGAAATTATTCTTCTCTTCTGTTTGTATCCTTTTTCGTATTTTTTTATTTTATTAATAAAGTTTGTTGTTTTTCATTTAAATCTTAAAAAAATTAAAGAACGAAAGTAATAAAAATAAATAAATAATAAAAGTGTTTAATTTTATATTTACCTTAAGGTAACGACTAATCTTTCTTCTGGATCTATGGGCTGCTAATTAAAATTTGTCTATATTTTTTCTAAATGAGGTGCAATGTTGGCCAATATATAATCAAAAGTTGCATAGTACATTCTAATATATTGAAAATATCGATCAGGGTGTTTTTTCAGTTCCTGAAAAAGGGTGTGATACTGTCCTAATTTTCTTCTAGTTTGGTTAACAGGATGTACTGAACACTCTCTAGACATTACCAGTAATAATCGTTGTGCTACGCTGTCAACTAGAACCTCGTCTTCAGTGTCTGAACTCATATTTACTACTGCAGACAAACAAACAAAAAGCTCAAAAATATACCAAACCTCTTGTGTTTGAAGCTAACATCGACGTTCCACTATATACCTGCATAAATCGAGTGAACCGACACTTGCTGCTTACCTCGCTGCTTGCATCTTGACTCGGCGCTCCACTATGTTTGTAACATAAAAAATGATATTGATCAAGCATACAAAAAGTTTAAAATCCATGTCAAATAATATATTGATTTAAGTACTGTTAATATTATGTTTAAATTTGTGTATGTATATACTCTGTAATAAGTCTTTGCCTGTTGAATGTATTTTGTCAAATAAATAAATAAATAAATAAATAAAATTTATGTCTCAGGGAGAGGAGAACTCTGGAGAGGTTGAAATTTGATGATAAAATTACGTGATACGAATGAAGGTCCTCCAGTAAGATTCTCTTTATAATCCAGATATCATCATCCTCTATTTATTGCCAAAATAAAACCATTTATGGAGGTCTACTCGATTCTAGTAAAATTCAATTTGCCACTGCACAATTTGATCTTCTAACTGCAGATTTTGTGCCCAACTGCACGGTAAAATAACCTCTGAATTTTCGTTTTTTGTTATCATGATTTATGAACAGAAAAACTAGAGCGATTGCGATTCCAAGAAAACACCACCTTAAGTGAAAATGTCGTAAAATAAAAGTTACTAATAGCGATATTCCATATGTGGAAGGATTTGCTTCACGTAATGGATATATTTTTTCAAACAGTTTACAGATGTTTTGTTTAATTAGTTGTAACACTATCGGGATTGGCTAGCAAGTACTAAAAAGATTATTATTCAAATATAATCCAAATAATCAACAAACCGGATGACTTTAATAGAACCAAAAATAATATTACTGACTAAAAATAATTTATAGAAAAGTGACGTAAACATTTTGTAATGTATTTATATTGCAGTAACCCATTAAATTATATATATATGTGATCCGGTTATATATTTTTATTTGTACGCAATATCTAAATATAATAAAAGAGATTTTAACGATACTGCTTGTACACATACATGCATACTAAAATAAATGCCTCCTGTAAGCTATAATTCAGTTTCTGAATTATATGCAAATTGCGCAAAGAAGTAAACGCACTTTTAATAACTGGAAATTAGGCATGAAACTATATCTTTCTCAGTTGTCTTTAGGAAAAGTGCGAAATAATAATAAAAGCCGAATGCAAAACAGACGTTGTGTTATTGTTTACTTTTGCATTGTGCTAGAGATAAGGACAGGATATCGTTCCAATTTATGTTAAATATTAATCGTGGGATTTTTTTGGGAATCCCTAAAGCATAACATAATATACTAAAATTAAACATTTAATGCAGTTAATAGAATGTCAAACTGTCATTAAGGTTTATAAAAGAGCAATAGATTGTAATAAGTGTGATGTTTATTACATTAGGGACAGAAATAGCGTTGCTTTCAATAGTCGATTCTAGAATTAGAATAAGATCGACACAAATTTAGTCACAAAGTGACTGTTTTATAAATAAAACTAAAATAATACAATTGACTAATTCAATATGAAAAAGTCCAAACTATTATGACTAATTTAATAAAAACGTACAATGATTGATTAGTGATTACTGACGATTTTCCCAAAATATAAAAAAATTGGAAAGCACGCTAGATTTCGAAAGAAAAAATCTTAAAAGTTTGAAAGGTAAAAACAATGCCCGTCTTCTTTGGTTTACTAAAACAAATTTGTATGTTATAATTTAAATAATCAATGAGAAAACCTTTTTATCCAGAAAGAAGTCTCATCAGTATAAATTATGCAATGGCATAATTAGGTGTATTTCTTCTCTGATCGATACCATTGTCGATATTATCGATTTGTTGATCTTCTGCTAATACTGATTTGGGCTTAAACGGAATAAAAAGTAATAAAATGGCTTTTACTTCAAGTGGCGAAATTAATATGGTGCTGGTGTATGGTGAGGTGCTGGATAATAGTGTACGATCTCACCACCGAGTATATGATTCATTTATTTTTTATCATACGTCACTACGATTAATAACCATCATTATACCATTTATCTTTTATATTATGTAAGAATTTTTGTATGTAGACTACGATACGATTTAGATTCAGTTTCATTTTAAATTCCAAATGAGACAGTTCATATAAAACGTTGTGTAAAATACAGTCGTGTGCTAATTATACTAATACTACCTCGCACACAAGCATCAGAAGTGGTGAAGAATAAAAAGAAAATAGATGCTAGTCCTAGTGATAGTTTAAGTAGTAGTTCTAGTTATAGTTCTAGTGATAGGTCGAATACATCTTCAGCAGCAAACATACTTCTGCATATCAAGGAGTTTTTCTGTGCAGCACCGGATTCTGTTTACTATTTCGCTATTACCTACTAGATTGCAGGTATCTGCGGAGATTTCGTCATATTTAGATACCGCATAATTTTCCTTGGGATAAGCAATATGTTATCTCAGTTTAATATGAATATTTGATACTATCCGAGTCATAATGTCCTAAAATTTTATCGCTATAAAAATATTTGTGGTGGTATTTACATACAGCTACAACCATTGTGGTGGTATTTACATATAGATACGCTTATTATGGTGGTATTTACATGCAGTTATACACTCTGTTGTGTTATTTACATACAGTTACGTTCGCTTTAGTGGTATTTACATACAGTTACGACTGTTGTGGTGGTATTTACATATAGGCACACCCGTTGTAGTAGTATTTACATAGAGTGTGTTGGATACGTCAGAGTTGCGTGATAATAGTTATATTGTTTTAATTCATTTCTAAAATTACTTTCCTACAGGTATATTCTCATATTTAGCAGTTGCGAGGACAAACGACAGTTACAGTCGAGTGTTGTTGATAATAATTGGGGGTTAAATGAAATGGAAAGTAATAAAATGGCGTTTACTTCATGTGACGAAATGAATATGGTGCTGGTGTATGGTGAAGTGCTGGATAATAGTGTAGGATCTTACCACCGAGTAAATGATTCATTTATTCATTATACCCCGCACACCTAACAATAGCGTCGCAGTTTAGAGACTGAACGGTTCCTTGCACGTCGCCATCACAATCACGAAACATTTCGCAGAGTAGTGCAACATCTTCGAGATTTCGGATCATTTTCAACTCAAGCAAATTTGCGGGGACTTCGCAGTAATGGCGCAATGCTACAAATTGAGGACGATGTTTTGAATACCGAAGAAAATCCGTCAGTAAGCAGCAGAAGGCTGGCTTTGTGGTTGCAAATATTGCAGATCACACTATGGCGAATATTACGAGAGCAGAGATTACTTCCCGATCATGTTCAACCCGTGCAAGCCGGGCGCCTGGATTATTGTCAGTGGCTTCCAGTGGCGGTTCGTGGGTCAAGAGATAGGGAGGTCAATTAGAAAAGTTTACGGTATTACCTACCTTTTAAAGTGATTTAAATTCCAAGTCGATTCTCCGGACTTTTTGAGATCGAAAATGGTCAATTACTTTTTCATAAAAGTCTTTTATCTTCTTTATTAATGCCCTTCTATGGTAAGCATAGCTAAAGAAGATAACCTTTCCTGACCCATGGTATTTCTTAAAAATGTCTTTATTCTTTTTAAGGTGGAAAAACAACGTTCACTTTCGACGGTAGTCATAGGGAGAGTACACAAGATTTTTAACAGTTTGATACTTTCAGAAAAAGTATTGCACAAATTATTGTTAATAAAAAGCTGTAACAAAGCAACTGCACCTTCACTATTGGAAAATTCTTCTCGGCTATATAATACTTCTAATTCAGTTTTAAGTTTCAAATGATTTATGACTGGATACTCCGTTTTAACTAATTTAAACATATCTTGAGGAAAGCTTTTTTTATAATCTTTAAATCGATCTGCGTGAAATAACTGAGACACTGCTAAATGATTACTGAAGCCAAACCTGTTTTTGATCTCAGATGAAATTATATCACAAACTTCTAATGAAATTCTCCTTTTTGATTCTTCTTCTTTTGATTCTTATGACATCGATATTACATTTTTGTAATTGATTGAACAATATATCATAATGAGGCATAACTAAATGAAAAAAATTTAACCAGTAAAGAAAATGTTCATTTTGTAAGTAGTATTTTAAACCAATAGCTTGGTTTAGAGTGTTGTTGTGTGATTTATTATCAATGATTTTTTCTAAACAATCTAATAATTCTGTTCGATAGGTATAAACAGTCTCTATGAACTTTGTATTAAAATTCCATCGTGTTGGAGCCGCTTTAGATAATCTCACCTTAACAACATTATCTAACACGGCTGTTCTTTTTGGTGATTTTCCAAAGAATGAAGAAAAGCTGTGTAAGTTAGCTAAAAAATTTTTTATCCTTTAATCCTGACTTGATGCTTTTTGTAAAATTAAATTTAGTTGATGAGCGTAACAATGAATAAAATTTGCTGAAGGATAACTTTTTTAATGCGAGCGAATGTTTCTGTACTTTTATTTTTAAATGTTTCAAGTCAGTTACACCTATTTTGGACCATATAGGATCAGGATCATCACCAAATAACAGGCATGAGAAACAAAAAAATGCATTTTTTACCTCGTATCCGCAAATCCACTCGGATAAATCGTACATTGAATTTCGAAAATACCTATTAACTTCTTTTTTCTTATCAAGAGATGTTTGCTTTATCGTCATATTAGGTTTTGGACGGCCACCACCTTTGAATTTCACTCGGTCTTCATAACCCAACTTATGTCCATCTTTCAGTTTTAATATATTTTGTACAGCACTCATATTTAATAGTAAACACCAAAAACACTATTTTACTTAATTTCATGACAAGTAGAGATTTACAAATAAAATGTTCACAAATGAAAACAACGCGACAGAATTTACCGACCAACGCGTACCTAGTCAGCATTAAGACTGCTCTACTGAACTTCGTGCGAATCGTGCGTTACCGTTTCCGTAAAATGTGTCAGGGACATTGTCCCCGCCAGTGTTTTCTGTCTCTTTTGCTTTCTGACGATTCGCGCATAAGTCTATTTCACTTTAATTCTTTGTAAATTCGGTCCGTAGCTAGCTTTGAGGACAAGTCGTGGATTGACCCAAGATTTTTAAATTTTATAAATGAATAATGTAATGAATATGAATACGAAATCCTGCGATCTAGATATTTGAATAGTATTATGCATAGAATGAACTAGAAACTTTAATATATTTTTTAAGAATATTAAAAATATATATATTATATATTTTTAAACTTCAGAAAATGAACAGCTCTAATTTTTTATTTGTATGTGGGAGGTCATTGACCAAATGACTATAGAAGAACCGCCAGTGGTGGCTTCTGCAAAAAAATATTGTTGACCTTACAAATTCTTCGGCTCGTATTGTGTGCCGATGTGGCCACATTTATCGGCAAAGGATATTTAATAACATAACATGCATATCTGGTTTGAGGAGAATCCTCATTCTATGCGGGAACACAAGTTTCAGGAGCGATTTTCATGCAAGGTGTGGGCCGGAATAGTGGATGATTAATTAATTGAACCCCATATTTTGTCACCACGTATGCTGCATCACACTTCCTATTTCTAATTAACAGCTTGTCCGAACTTCTTGATGTGGTTCCTCTTAGATGATGCCCAGATGGTGTCCTCATACACAATACTTGCAACGTACGAAACTGGCTTACTGAGGAATTTCTGGAAAGGTGGGTTGGAAGAAACGGGCCAGTAGCATGGCCTGTTCGATCGCTAGATCTAACTCCGTGCGATATTTATTTATGGGGGCTCATGAAACAACTGGTTTTCGAAAGGCAGGCAGTCAGCTGCAAAAAGGGCTAGAACCAGAGTAGAAAATGAGGGAGAGCATTTTGAACATTCTTTACTTTAACTTCATCATCGACACGAATAGCTGGTTGTGAAATTATGATATTTTTAAGTATACATATAAAGGGCTGTTTTAACCTTGGGACCTTTTGCAAGTCTACGTATTTAGCTCGAAAAAATTGTAAGATAAGTCACATATTCGCCTTCCTTGTATCACTTTGTTAAATGAAAGAATCTACATACTGATATATTTTTATATTTTACGTATTACAATGTGCCTAAAATCACAATTTTTGCATTACTGGCATTTCTCCAAAAAAAATTACAGCTACATGGTTCTATAAAATAAATCATACTACCTACCAAGGAGAGAAATATAAAACTAATTTGGTAAACTCAGCTTCACTAAAAACTAAAATCTACAATTAAGTAAATCTCGCATCGCATCCAATGTAACAAACGTGTAATTTTGTGGCTGTAGTATTTAATTTTCTTTTTTTCCCAAAATGTTCGAAAGGAACGTCATAGATATTTTTGAACTTTTAAATAGACCATTAGATTTTGACACAGTTGAGGTAACTTTTTTTATGAGATTATTCTACTAAAGAATACGATGATTTTATTATTAAAAGAAATTTCAATAAAATAAACGTATATAAACAGTTGTGGTTTGCGGGAAATTATTACGAATTAACCGATACCACATTTTTTCCCTGATTTATTAATAACTGATATTATGTTTACATCATAGATAAAAATAAAATTCATTGTAATTTTGTGTCATTTCCGTATTATTATAATAATAATTATAAGAATTGTAACAACCAATTTTAATTGAAACAAAAATAACTGCGATTTTTCCAAACACAAATTAAGAGATTTCAAATAAGCAAGTATCAGTTTTTTTATGGACAATTATACAGAGCCGTAGGTAGTCACTGTGCCACAAACTTAACTCACAATGCACAAAATGTCGTGGTATGTTTATTAGGAAAAAGCTGTACTATATAATGTTGTCTTTAAGTTTTACACTAATTTGACTTCGTATTTTTTTTATTACTTCAACTGTGTATATTTGTAATTATACCTCTGTAAGTAAATAAATTTTTAAAAACCATAATGTGTTTGTTCCTTATGAACAAACAATTATAAATCATGTAGGAGGGGGCATGGTGCACCAATCGATATTTATCATCACTAGGCAGCAGAAATATTTGACATTTTCAGGGCCGGTGGTTATATAAAAAAATCGTATTTCGTTAAAGCACATTAGGTTCTTGGTGTTTCGAAATGGTTTCGGATAAAATTGTCTAATACTTTATTTGTTAATTAATACAGACGTATTTATTGCTTTCGATTTGTAAATCGGATTTATTGGTAAACTAAACGTCCAGATTGGCTGAGTAAGTTGTAATTTATAATTTCTTTTATTAACCACTACATGTTTGAAGGTTAACTTTAAATAATTTTTGTTCTTAATTTATTTTAGTATGTTTTTGACACCGTGCATTTTTGGCACCGTACATGTTGGAACTTACGTTTTGATACCTACAGTTTTATTTTGGGAAAGTTTTTTGTATATTATAAAAACTTGGATATTGGATTTTGGATATTTGACGAGTTAATGTTCATTGATTTTTGGGGATTATATTATACTGCTTGTCCCTAGTATAGAACTCATAAAACTATTGGAAACTTTTATACGGTATTCACTTATTGCAACAATCACAAGGAAATCCTAGTGACTCCATCGTAGTCGATTTTTAACACGCTTTTATTATTAGCTTCACTTGTATGTTTGTTTGCTTGTTTGTTTGTAACCGACTCTTTGGACTCGATTTTGACCCACTTTAAACGGACAGATTTAATAGAAACTTTGTACACTTACGAAGAACCGGTGACAATACAATAATTTGATAAGTTTATATCATTATCCTGATCAGGATCGCCAGTCCTTTCCTCACGTATCCTCTGCGTGAGAGCAAGAGGCTTAATATTGTAAGTATATTCCGTGATTGTCAGGTCGGTCGTTGGCAGAGCGGGCAAGTCTTAGTCGACGCGAAACGACGGACTCCTTGGGCGTGAGTTCAAATCCCATGGCTGAAATAAAAAAATTTTTTTTTTAGAAATATCTGTTGGATCGTAATATGTTATAATATCAGCATCAATAAGCAATATAAATATAGTTTAAAAAACTACAAAAACACGCTTGCATAGCACATCAAACTAAAAAGTGAAAAAATAAATATAGTTTAAAAAAACTAAAAAAACACGCTTTTAATGCACATCAAACTAAAAAAGTGAAAAATAATTATTAATATAAACTGAAAACAATAATGAACGAAAAAATACTAGTATTATTGTGAAAAAAAGCGTGGGGCGCTTTGTGCCATATTTTTCATATATCGAGTAACCCACGCTTTTTTCACAATAATACTAGTATTTTTCGTTCATTATTGTTTTCAGTTTATATTAATAATTATTTTTCCCTTTTTACTTTGATGTGCTTTAAAAGCGTGTTTTTTAGTTTTTTTAAACTATATTTATTATCAAACCAGCTCGAGCCATTGATAAATACATTTTTGTCTATGGCTCGAGCACAATACTTTGGGTGCTGAAACTGCCTGCGCTGTTATATTGTAAGGCAGGTCCTCTGTAGATTGATTATTTGAAAGATCATTTGCCATTTTATTTATAGTGTATATCTTGTAGTTATACTCAAAGATACTTTTACTTCACAGCTACCCTAGTGGTTTTCTATATATTTATTCTTTAGCTTAGTTCTTATTCTTAATTTTGTACAGCTACTGTTTGCTATCGTTCTTTTTTTTAAATTCTATTGTGCCCGTAAATTTATTAGTAATTAGATAATCTTAGTACTTTTGAACCCTAGACAACATTTCATATTTATTATGTTGTACGAATTTTTGTAATCTTATGCCTAACTGTAATTTTATTAATAAATTTATTTATTTATATTTTAATTTTCTTGGCTATTTATTGATTTCTCACACATCATAATAGATCTGTAAATCCTTCGAGACCGATTCAGTATATTTGATCTTATACTACAACTTAAGATCGTAATAGTATATAAATAAACACACCACATAAACATTTTTGTGGTGTGCTTATTTATATACCTGTAATATATGCAACAAGTACAACCAGTGTTGAGGCAGGAAACTGGGATAAATGTGTATAATATTATAGGTAAGTTAGTTCGGTAAGCAACACGACCGGTGTTTGGCATATGGCCCACTAACATTCTCGTATAAAACGCTCTTACCAATCTTGCTGGTACAGTTAGAAGAGAGGATTTTTTAAGATTTATGTGTCATGTTTTGTGCATGCAGTCTGTCTGTGTGTGTGTGTGTGTTTGTGTGATACAAATGGGAGACTTTCCAAATTTGGCAGTTAAGATTGTCAACAACATTTTAGATGACACATTAAATTTGGTGAATGTGGTACTACCACCAGAAGAGACATAATGAATGAAAGAAGAAAATATCTGATGTGGCCAGCACATAACTTTCTTATATCGGTATATATTATCCTGATCTAAAAAAATCATTCTATTTAATTCTTCACTTACCTCAATTAAATTTTAGTAGCATACCTTGAAATGTTTCATTAAAATTTTTAAGTAATTAATTGTCAGTGTCATTCGATACTGTCAATAATAATTCATGTTATATATTTTAATAATTTGTTGTTATTGACATTGACATTTTTGTAACTAAATCAGACCTTTCAAACGTCAAACTGTTAAATTTATCCTAACCCCATTTTATGAGGCCAAATGTGTAAAATATTTCAGTTTACATCAGCTCTATTTAAGTATTTGGAAAATATATTTTATTCGCTTGATATAGAAGATATGATTTATAATCTTTCATAAAGAATTTTTTTTTTGTAGTCAAATACAAAAAAGTTTGGGTCCTATGGACCTCCTTTCAGCTGGCCAATTTGGCTCATCATCGAATTTTTCATTGTCTTTGGCCTTTAGAATAAGTGTACCAAATTTGAAGGCTTTTCTCAAAAACTGTAGCTGCTATCGCGATACTACATTCTGTGCAAATATTATACAAATTGTCTAAAAAATAATCTGGCGAGGCACACAATTTTAGCAACTTTTTTTTCGCAAATTTCAACAGGAACATGGGGTACAAAACAGTGTGTAAAATTCGTGACCATTAACTTCGGTAGGTATCGAAAGTTCATGTTCCTTGTACAAGCATATGTACAGACCAAACCGCTCAAATTTAACAGCCACGAATGCAGAACAAATATTTAGTTGTGACCATGTATGCTAATGCGATGGCAGTTTTCAGTCAATCATGGCGCATTAATAGCTACCGGTCCTGGACTCTTGTCCAATTTCCTCTCCCTAATCATCACATAGGCGTAAATATCCTTATAATGGCCTTGCAATTATATCATGTATGTAATTTTCACAGAAACGTGTTTTTTTTATCAGCAAGTATTATAAGAATAAAACAAAAAATCCCTAAATGTTCCTATTTAGGTAAGTATTCAGAATTTCAATTTCTGTAAAATGCCAGCTCATGTATTTTTTTAATTATGATTATTATGAATCTCGTTATGGAAATATTATCATTGCGGCTTCACTGAAGTAAACATTACAAACACGTAATTTCTACTTTTATGTAATGTAGGTCAATATTGCGTCAATTTTCTTTTAATTCTTTTCCGGTCACTTCCATTCGCATTTCATAAACAGTGTTATTTCGTTGAGAATAACACTGTTCTGAAAAATTTTCAAATATTTATAAGTACATTTGGTAAAAATATTTAAAAATCTATTTTTCAATTCTGTAATAAAACATGGCTAGTATATTTGGAAGGTGGATAAACTAATTAATTTGAATTTCGCCGGGATAGGACAAAAAAGAAAGTCAGTTCAATCGCTAACATTTCGACTATAATTTAGTCTTCCTCAGAGCTCTGAACAATATAATTTAAAAGAAAACACAATTTGGGGCATCTGTAATTTGCATTAAATATGAACAAATACAATGCAATGCAAATTACAGATGCCCCAAATTCTGTTTTATTTTAAACTAAACAAAACTAAACTAAATTATAGTCGAAACATTAGCGATTGAACTGAATTAGTTTCTTTCATTTTTGTCCTATCCCGGCGAACTTCCGATCAATTAATATTTCTTAAGGACACAAAGATATCCCTCAAGTGGATAAACCTAAATAAAATCTAAAATGATTTATGAAAATGCTACTTTGAATGTTGTTGTTATTATATTTGTATGCTAGGTAAAGGGCATACGGATTATCGTGAGACTTTTGATTAAGAAATAAGGCGACACCCTTCGTTATCTTTAATCTTAAGATGACCTGCATCAAAAGATGGCAGAGTTAATATATTTTAAACTAAAATATTTATGTTGTGATGGAAGCGTGCTAAACAACAAAATGTTGTATTTTATACAACGTGTCACTTTGGCACTCTTCAGTACCACAGCGGTACTTTTTTTATTTAGGTACGGTCTCGAGCGCCACTTCCTGTCTTAAAGTGTAGGAAGACCACTTTATGCTATCAGCGGTATGATAGAAGCGAGGATAACTCAGTGAAGAAACGGAATTTCCAGGGGTCGATGTGTAATGTTGTCAATTTCGTATAAATGGACAACTTCACTTTTACCTGCCGAAATGTTATTTCGGTGTACAACCAGATTTATGAATTATACCTTTGTATTAAATAAAAATCAGAATATCACCTTTACTTACTCTAGTTTATTCAAGACTGGTTTCACAGTAAAATAATAATAACAAAATAAAATATACAACAAAATAAATAGATATATTTATCTAATGTAAATAGTAATCTATGATACAGAGAAGCAACCAAAGAAACCAAGCAAAAGGTCATAAAAAGCGATGATCAGGTATATCAAGCACAGTCAAGTTACTAAAACTACTCTATGGTATTACTCTCAGCAGGGAATGTTTTAAATGTTTGCTACAAGTAGGTACACAAGCAAATAAGCGGTGAATCAAAACAACTAAGTTACGGTATCTATTACTAATGTTATCTACATCAAGCAACTAACGGTATTATGGCAAGCGGTTGGTGCAGCAATGTCCAGGTATAAGGAGTTATGGTTTACTAGCGTGACACTACGGTAGGATGTCAACCTAGGGACAGATGGTTGATGATACGTACTAGTCGCAGACGTGCTATATCGTTAGCTTTACCTCCTTCGTTTTTTTTTAGGACCAATTGGATCGCGCGTTAACTCGAACCCGGGACACCATCAGATTCCACTCAATGGTTTAGTTGCTGCATTTACGTTGTCCTGGTGAAGACCATCTCCAAACACTATGGATTGGTATCTTTACCATATATAACCATCAAAGAATAATAATGGTATAACGTTAACAGACGGCAGATAAAATAGCAACGGTTAGACGTTATCACATCAACGTCGAGCGTATTATATCACAAATTATCTTTCGCGTCTCTTCGCGTTATCCTGGTGAAGTCCATCTCCAAACACTAGGGATCGGGGCCTTCACTCGGGTGTACTTTGTTACAAATTACTTTTCGTCTCTTCGCATTATCCTAGTGAAGTCCGTCTCCAAACACTAGGGATTGGGGCCTTCACTCGGGCGTACTTTGTTACCAATTATCGGTCGTGTCTCTTCGCGTTGTCCTAGTGAAATCCCTCTCCAAACACTAGGAATCGGGGCCTTCTCTCGGGTGTACTTAGTTACCAATTATCTTTCGTGTCTCTTCGCGTTTTCCTAGTGAAGTCTCTCTTCAAACACTAGGCATCGGGGCCTTCACTCCGGCGTCCTTTATTACAAATTTTAATAGCCGAGTATTCCCAATGCTCGTTTCTGAATAGATAATCCGTGGTTTACTTAGTTATCCCCAGTACACTCAGTTAGTCTTTTGTTAGCTAATAACAGTGGAAATGTCGGTTTAAGAGGGTCCATACACGTACTATAACATTTAAAATAGAAGTTTTTTACAATCTGTCTTCTCGTCAATACAACCACAGCCGTGTAATTTTTAGTACACATTTGATCTTAGTTACAATGTCTTCGCTTACAGTTGGTACATAGTTACGCAACGTTGTGCGACTTGGTAACGTCACTTTGGGATTGTATTTATTCAAGAACTCCTGAAATGGTTGTTTATCGGGTATGTGCAGCGGAACATCACAGGCAATCAGCATTAAGAGTAAATCGAACATAAACTGTGTTGTCGAGGGCACGCCATTTTTTTAGTTTTATGATGCAGAGAATTTACGTGACGTTTACAGTCACATTTATCTCAGCACATCAGGTCTGTCTCGCACACCTTACAAATTATTATAGCACCATTGTAGAACAAATCTGGGAATTCACTGATAAATGTATTCAGTTTGTCAGCGTATGGCCGTTTTTTTACCCTTGGGCAGGTCTGACACACTTTATTATGAAATTAATGTCAAGAATCAAACAACAAATAAAATTATCAACAACACAACGGAGAGGAATAAATTATTTTTTATCAAAAATCGGATAGGAAAATTGATATGTTAATTTAATGTCAAAATGCCAAATTACAAAGGAATGGCAACTTTTGTTTTGATTTGGTTGGTGGCAAGTAAGCAAGCTCAGCTAGATTGGTATTGTTTGTGGGTAATTTCACTTCGTTTCATACATTATTTTGTTTTTGTTCCCCTTTCCTCTTCCCCCCTATTCTTCTGTTTGAAATGACTCTATTTGTGTAGGATTTTGTCCTGGTAAAATACAGGAAAAGAAAACGGACGTATAATTTATTTCAAACTTATTTGCGACATAAAGAACGGCTGCTTTTTTGAAGGCGGTAAAGTGCTCAAAGATGCCGACGTTTTTAGTGTTGCAAATAAGTTTGAAATAAACTGTACCTTTATGATTCGTAGCGTTGTAATATAATAATTATGCAGTAAAAGAATTAAACATTTACCGTGTATTTTAATACATTACTTGAGGTTATGTTAGTAAAAAATAAAATTTCTTATTAATACTTATGTAAAAAATGTTTATTTTTGGTTAAATTGAAACAGTTTATTATTGGCATTACTAATCTTACTATAACAACTACAACTAAGTGATCACCTAATAAAGAATCGATTTTCTAAGGATCGTTTTTTTACTGACTCGATCTTTTTAGGCAACGGTTCTAATCGATTCAAAGATCGATTCTTTTTTACAAAAAATCGGCATCCCTACCAACAACTATCGTCTCAAGTGTTATTGTGATTAGTTGTTGCACAATTTCCCCATTTGAAGTCTTTTACTAGCAAGTGAAGGTAAAAATGCGCGACGGTCCATCAAGTTCTAATGCACGCACTATAACATTTGCCACGTTATCTCCTAACTATTTTCTAACTATTAACTTTATTTTTTTATTCTTTACTTCTTGTTTGAGCCTATTTATAATTAACTGTTTAACATGAGATAATTTACGGCTTGCAGTTATATATCTGTAAAGCTTAAGATAATTCAACCCCGGATTTACACACCCTCCGTAGTTCTCGGACTGAAAGAATACGGATGTTCAAAGGGAATACAGTGCACTCTCGTTGGTATGTAGCTAACGGTTTCAAATACTGTAGTTCAATAATTATTATTCTAGTGAGCATTCTGTTGTAATTAATGTAATGATCTGAATGTGAGTTCTTTACGTTCATAATTTTTTATACAAAGTGAATCAGATTTGTTGGCGGAAGCTTTGGATAAGACAGAATGCATAAAAAAGCTGTAAGTTTGCTTTATGACCTATACCTCGAAACAGCGTCGTTTTCGAATTAGAGGATGTTAAAAATTAATATTTTTTAAATAATTTTTTGAAATATCTCTTGAATGATATTAAATTTTGCGAAAGTAGTTTTCAAAATTGAAAAAAGGATTTCAATAATGGCGAATTCTAAGCATAACTTACCTTCTATATTTATAATTATAATCCAAAATAGTTTTTGACAAATTAGAACGATTTTGGTTTCGATTTTATTGACGTATTTTCATAAAAACTTAAAATAATTTTTTTTCTCAAAAATCAGGGTTGCCATTTGAGAAAATTGTCGACGACGTTAAAACTTTTACAAACACTTGAAAACCATTAGTTCATGAAAAAATAAAGAAATTTATTTAAAAATCGATCTGTTCGAGCGAAAATTTGATACTCGATTTGTAACGAATTTTTTGAATTTATACACAACTGTAGTGGTATCGTGCATTTAGCATGTCATAAAAGGCAAGCTAGGGTTCATTGACTATGAGGAAGTCATCGGACATGTACAATTAAATAATGCCTTTTTTTTTTTGAGGAGGGGAAATCTTCAGGAAGACACCTCGCCTGGTGTTGGGCGACGAGGTAGTGTGGGATTTCTACCCATTAAAAACCCCTCCTCCTCTTTGCGGGGACATCACGGGACCGCTCAATGCATTACTTCATGATGTCTCCTGTCTGGTGTAACCTCGATAATTGAGCTTCTCTCTATACCGTCTTATCTCATCTTCTTCTTTCGTATGCATTATTTCTTTCACTGCTGTCTCCACGGTTCTCCATTTGTGTGCGTCTTCTATCATATTATGTATAAGGTTCCCTGGTCGTAGTTCCTGGCCAAGAGTTGCCTCCATCCTCTCTCGCTGCTCCCTCCATTTGTTACATCGGAATAGTGTGTGGCATGCATCATCTGGTTCCTCATGACAATTAATGCATGTTCGTCGTCCAACTTACTTATTCTTTTCAAGTATGCCTGAAAGCAACTGTCTACTTCTCCATAGGTTCTATAGTACCACACCGTTATGCCTGGCAAGAGCCGATGTAGCCAGATATCTTTTTCACTGTTCTGACATCTATTTTGCCATTTCGCAATTGTATTCTTTCTGGCATTTCTTTTTTGCACTTCTGTCATTCCTATCGTACCGGTTCTTTCTTCCACCATTAAGTCTATAGGTACTATTCTAGATATTACCCTTGCTGCTTCCGTGGATATGATTCTGTAGCCTCTGCTGATTCTCAGCGCCATCTTTCTTTGTACCTGCTCAGTCATTGTTTTGTATTTCTGGTATTTAAGTACATTTTCCCATATCGGTGACGCATATAACAGGATTGGGTCCGTTACTACAGACAGAATTCGCCTCTTGGATTTACTACTACCCCTATCCTTGGCATTATGCGGCATAAGGCGGTAGCAGCCGCGCTTGCTCTGTTGGCAGCATGGGTGATATGTTTCCCAAAATTCATCCCTTTGTCTATTATGACTCCGAGTGATGTCCATGGCGTTTCCTCCCAATAGCTAAGATTTCCTCTATTTTCTCCGGCGCAAGCCTTAGGTCGTTTTTAATCATCCAGCCATTAATCTTTGAGAGTGCGTCGTTTACTATTTCCATGAGTATCAACTCCGTCTTAGCTTTCGCTATGACTACAAGGTCATCGGCGTAGGCTATGGTCTCGACTCCTGCTAGTAGTGCTAGGTTCAGAACACCATCATACAAAATGTTCCAGAGGAGTGGTCCCAGGACGCTGCCTTGTGGAACACCAGCGGTAATTTTCATGTCCTCCCCTTCATCCAGTTCTAGCCGTCTGTCAGCTAAGTAGCTTCCAACGATTCGGAGAAGGTAGTGAGATATCCGTTTCTCCCCCAGTCTATTCATAATCAGATACCATGACGCCGAGTTGAATGCATTTTTTATATCGAGTATTATGATTGCACAAAGTTTCCGTGTTTTAAGGGACTTTTCTATTTCCGTTCTGGTCATGTTACGAACCTTTTCTACCGCCTGGATGGTTGACCTGCCTTTTCTGAAGCCGTACTGTCTGTCAGATAGGTTCTGTTGCTTAAGCTCCATTTCATCAATAATTCTAGCTGCTATGAGATGTTCTAGCAGTTTCCCAATGGCGTCTAGTAGACATAGTGGCCTATATGCTGACGGCTCGTCTGTCGTTTTATTGGGCTTTTTCAGAAGAACCAGTCTAGCTCCCTTCCATTGCCTGGGAAAAACTCTCCGCTTCAGAGTGTCGTTGAAGATATCTAGCAGAAATTGGGGGAATGTCTCCACTACCACTTTCACGATTTCAGGAGGTATACCATCTAGTCCTGCTGCTTTACCTAATCTCAATTTAGTGCCTGCTGCTTTTAGTTCTTCCGTTGTGAGGGGTTTTATCTGGTCATTCAAGGTCAGGTTCCATTTGATCTCCTCTTAGCTCGGGAATAGCATTTTTGCTATCTCCTTTTTTTCCAGGATCCATTTTTATAGGAGCCGGAAACTTTTTCATAACTATTCTGTATCCTTGTCCCTAGATGTCATCTTCAACTTCATCGCACAACTTGGACCATTGTGTGTCTTTGGCTTTACAGATTGCGTGTTGTAGTTCTTTTTTAGTTTCTTTGTACCTTGTTCTTTCCGCTTCTGACGTATGACCTTTCCTCCTTTCCCTTTGCACGATTCTTCTGTTTTTAATACAATCTCTTCTTAGCTGTGTTATCTCCTCAGAGCACCAGCAGTAAACTGCTGTTCGCTTATTTTCTATGCGGCTGTTCTTCTTGGGCATAGCTGCATCACATGCTTTACTTATTAGCTCGATGCATGCCTCAATTTTTTGTTCCCAGGATCGTGAATACTTGCGCCCATATCATCTATGAATTTTGCTTTGTTGAACTTCCCTATAAGCCATGCTTTCCTCGCCTCTATGTGGGTTCGTGCGGGTCCTTCCTCTGCACCTATTTCCGTATATACATATCGATGACCACTCATTGACTCTTGTTCAAGAACTTTCCAGGTTATGACGTTCTTGACTGTCTTTTCAGTCGTGCATGTTATATCAAGGTGTGATACAGACCCGCCTTTTATAAAGGTAGGTTCTTCTCCCTTATTTTGGATGATTAGTTTATTAGCAGCTATCCACTGTGTTAGTGTATTCCCTCTTCTATCTTCCCATTTGGATCCCCTCTCAGGTGATTTAGAGGAGACACATAGCAGCTGTAGATACGTACTCCATTCGGGTCTACCCATGCATACCCATTACCATGTCCATGCCCTTTCACCGATAAGTCCTTGTTTCTTAATTTAATTGCTACGTCGCCAGCTTCGTCCGTCATCCATGCGTTTCCGCTTGTTTTCTTGCGATTTGGCTCTGATATCACTAGGATGTCTATTTGTAACTCCACAGCTGTTGCTTCAAGTAGATCATGTGCTGTGGAGGTTCTATTTGCGTTGAGCTGTAATATCCTTAGTTCGGGAGGGCCACCCCTCTGGAATTCCTTTCTATTATTTTCCTGAAGTGTGGGCATGCTATGCTGTCAGTTCTATGTCCGTTTATTTTACATAGGGTGCAGAAGCTTTCCCCTCGCATTCCTTTACCATGTGTCCTGTCTGTGTGCATTTAAGGCACCTCCTCTTTTCTTCCTTAGTTTCTTTACACTGAGTAACGTTGTGTCCTAATTTCAAGCAGTTTATGCACCGTGTGACTTCCACTCTTGGTCGCACCCTGCATACCACCCAACCAATTCTTATTTTGCCCTCTTTTATTAGAGTATCGGGCTCTCCCGTGGGGATGGTCACTGTAGCTATTTGACTGCCATTTCTCGTTGTGCGAAGAGCCTTTACATTAATGTTTTCCTTGTCTTCGTTCGTTAGAGCCGCGGCGATGCTTCCTTCCACATCTTCCTTGGTAGTGGTAATATCTATTTCCCAGCATTGCTGACATAATTAATTTGCGCGTCTGCGACCTTCTCCGCGATTTCCTTCTTTAGGAGTTCAGCACCCCCTTTGTTAGTGACAACTAGCATCTCACCAGCTCTGGTCTTCCTCAGAGCTTTAATCTCTACCGCCATCACCAACGGATCAACGGAATTCTTAACCGATTTAACCAGTTCCGCATAGGAACTGGTTAAATCTAATCTAACCTAACCTAATCTAACCTAACCTAACCTATCCTATCCTATCCTATCCTATCCTATCATATCCTATCCTTTCCGAACCTATCCTGTCCTATCCTATCCTATCTTATCCTATCCTATCCTATCCTATCCTATCCTATCCCATCCCATCCCATCCTCTCCTCTTCTCTCATCTTCTGCTCGCTTTGTTTTGTTCTGCTCTGTTCCGTTCTGCTCTGTTCTATTTTGCTCTGCTCTGTTCTGTTTCGTTATATTCTATTCTATTCTATCCTATATCGCTCTGATGAATGCATGCCATTATTTTTAAAGAAATTTATTACAGGCATTTTGAAACAATTAATTAAATATTAAGGGTATTTTTAGAGAATTACACTGCAACGCTGTTAATAAAAAAACTTGCACATCAATTAAAATGTCCTACTAACATTTCTTCATTTTTATAAATAGTTAACGGGTATGTTTTGAATTATATTCAACCGACAATTTACCCTCTCTCAATAATATTAAACCCAATATATATGCTATTCATATATCCCATATATAAACAATTACAAAGAACCATGAACATCTAACATTTTTTCCGTCGTTCCTCCATTGTATAAAGTGATAAATGGCCCCGATAAATATCATATAACATTAAATGTTAATGTTGACATTATCGAATCAATTACGGTTTTAAACAATTTATGGATAAAAATAAACAATAGAATGCATTTGCTTCCACGTCTCCACTTCAAGAGACTATCCTTACAATACACGAGTTTAGTTAAATGATTCTTATGTATATACAGTGGTTCCGTAAATGTGGGCTGACATAAATTTATTTAACACATTTTCTTGAAATAAGATACACACAGATCCACAAAAATGCTTTGCAGTGTTATTAAGAATATTAAAATTAATTGAAGTCTATATCAGATAGATAGATATTTATTTTCCATTATTCAGGTACATTTTTGTACATTTAGTAAGTCATGGTATTTCTAAGTACATTAAAATATATAAATGAAATATAATATAAAAATATATAATACGTACATAAACACACATACACACAGTATTCGCAAATGGATATGTATACATATACAAGAATATAAAAAAAAACTAATATATAAGAGGTGCATCTCTATTTATGAAGAAAAACTCTTGTACGGAGTAGAACGCTTTCTTCAGGAAAAATCATTTTGTTTGCTTTTAAAGCTGGAGAAATTTTTTATATCTTTTAAAGTTTGAGGCAAGGTATCAAACATTTTTATAAAGTTTTAGTCGAGATTTTTTTATATACACTTGTCCTGTGTGACGGTATCAATAATTTGTTACCATGTCTTGTTTTGTAACTGTGGCATTGTCCAACTTTTTTCGAAACTGATTTTATTTTTAAAAACATATAGCACACATTTCCATAAAAATATTGAGGGTGCCGTTAATATATGTTCACTTTTATAATAGTCCCTGCAACTATTCATATACTTTAAGTTATAAATTAACTTAATTAATCTTTTTGTGAGATGCAAGAGACAGAAGAAAAGTAATAGAAGGAAATGATAAATATTTTCTACACATACTAGCATCTATGTATGAATTAATGCAATACAATATTACATTTTATAAAAAGTATGTAAAAATGTTGACGGTGACCAAGTTCCCTAGAGCGCGCCAAATAGTGTAGTCAAAACAATTGACTATTGTGAGTGACACTGATTTATATTTAAAGCGTTAAGAATGCCTCATGTTATCACACATGCCGATTATTCTGTGTCTACGGTTTTTGCAATGGAGTAGCTACTGCTGCTGTTACAGAATATCGTTGGCGATTTCCGACCCGCAGAATTCCGAATTGACCAGTGTTTCCCAGAGTTTTCCAAACAATGCACGAGAGTGGTAAATTTCCCAGCGTTTCATTTGAAAGTGAAAATGAACAAAATGTGGATGTAGAAGAAAACATTCCTCAGTTGGTGAAGCAAAGCCCACCTATTATTACTCATGGAGAGTTTCTGCGTATCTTGATCTTCCACAAATCAGAGTATGGCGAATATTGAGGCACGAAGACTTGTATACATTTCATGTACAGCGTGTGCAACACCGTCAACTAGAAAACGATGTAAAGCAACTGGAATTTTATCATTGGATAAATTCTAAGAACCAATTAATTCTATTAATACTTTCACTCGTTTCACCCGTGACGGTATCAACTACACACGTAATTCTCATCGGTCTCAGACGAAAATCTGCATGCCACTATAAACACAAATTTTCAATATCCCTTCTCTGAAAATGTGTAGTGCGGTATCATTAATCAGTTGACTGTTCCAGTTATTTTGGTAAATTGTATTACTATTGAATTATGTTCCTTTGGAGAGACTGGTTGGTATGTACTTTCGACGTGATGATGCTCCTTTCCATTCTACACGTTTAATGCTGCAATGCCTAAATGAGACTTTCCATGATCGATGGATCTACCGCGGTGGTCCCATTCAGTGAATACCAATATATCTAGTGGATGAAACGTAGTCTACAAATAAGTGAATATACGGTATGAATTGCTCGTTCGAATTTTTGATTCTGCTACCTGGCATAAAGTAACGTCAAGATGACAACAAAGAATCTGTACAAACAAGTTCCAAAGTGCATTGACGTTGATTGTGTAATCTTCAAAAGTTTAATGTAAATTGTAAAAATGCACCATTTCTGTGTCATACCATTGTTGAAATATTAATAGTAAGCAACAGTAATTAATTTATCTGCCTCTATAGCAATAGTTTTATATTCTTAGATTGAAACAGCTCTATTTTCTTAACCATTCAGAATCAGACACATGCTAATAGTTTTCTTACAATAACCGATACTATCACCTCCCGAAATATTTTCCTTTCCTCCTGAATCACCCTGTATATATTATTATTTAAGTATATATATATATATATATATATATATATATATATATATATATATATATATATATATATATATATATATATATTTTGGTTTCTCAGAGCCAGATAGTCCTCCCGTGGCCCTCGAACTAGAGTTACCAAACCGCGCTACCATTCAGATGTATCAGGCAGGGCTCAGGTAGGAGGCATGGATAAGCCAAGCTCGACGGGAGCAACTGTCATTATTTTCGTCACGTGATATGTTCGGCTACCTACAAGAATGTCAGCATAAAACTGTATGCTGTACAAGGTAGACGATTTCTGTATTTTATTTCAAATATGTCGCGAAGATATCCAACGTATGTTAACCGTATTCAATCGTATATTTTGTATTTTCCGGACTTAAAGTACGATGAAAGTGCAGTCGTGTTTTTTTGTCAAAATAAATTTTTCTTCCACCATTTATCAGATTATTAGCGACCCATAACCAGTGCCACACATAGACAAAATAAGCAAAATGTCCATTAAATCAGACGAAACTTAAGTATCTCAATGTCCAGTCAGTATGTGAAAGCATATTCAAGTTATCTTTCATGTTTTCTGAAATCTCCTAGAAATCAAAAAATCTGATTTATTAAGTATTGTTGAGGGATGTTAATAACCCTTCTTTTTGCTTCTATTATAAAGTAATTTGTACAAAATTTGTTATAAGAGGTTACACAATTAGTTAGGGTGAGCTCGTTTTCTTGAAGAGTGGCGGTCCTAGTAACGCCCAGTTTTGCGTGCACGTCTCTGCGGTGACGTAAATTATCGCCAGTATCGTATTTGTGGTCAGTGTGACATGTTGTTAGCTTATTTTTAAGTTAACTCATAGCGTCTTCTCTGTACTTTATTATGAACTGTAAACTGTCACTACATACTTTTATTAGTTGTTTAACGTGTACTTAAGTGTCGTAACCATGTCGTAGCCCGTGAAAATTCAGTGGCGGTTCGTGGGTCAAGAGATAGGGAGGTCAATTGAAAAAGTTTACTGTATTACCTACCTTTTAAAGTGATTTAAATTTCAAGTCGATCCTCCGGTCTTTTTTGAGATGCAAAGTGGTCAATTACTTTTTCATTACAGTCTTTTATCTTCTTTATTAATGCCCTTTCTATGGTAAGCATAGCTAAAGAAGATAACCTTTCCTGACCCATGGTATTTCTTTAAAATGTCTATTCTTTTTAAGGTGGAAAAACAACGTTCACTTTCGACGGTACTCATAGGGAGAGTACACAAAATTTTTAAAAAGTTTTACACTTTCAGAAAAAGTATTGCACAAATTATTGTTAATAAAAAGCTGTAACAAAGCAACTGCACCTTCACTATTGGAAAAATCTTCTCGGCTATATAATACTTCTAATTCAGTTTTAAGTTTCAAATGATTTATGACTGGATACTCCGTTTTAACTAATTTAAACATATCTTGTTTTTTTTATAATCTTTAAATCGATCTGCGTGAAATAACTGAGATACTGCTAAATGATTACTGAAGCCAAACTTGTTTTTGATCTCAGATGTAATTATATCACAAACTTCTAATGAAATTCTCCTTTTTGATTCTTCTGTTTTACATCTCTGGGCAGACTGCATGGATGTCTCCTCAAAATAGTTATTCAAAATTTTATTTCTGATGTCGTCAATTTTACTATTAAAAACGCCAATACACTTATTTACTCTTATGACATCTATATTACATTTTTGTATTTGATTGAAAAATATATCACAATGAGGCATAACTAAATGAAAAAAATTTAACCAGTAAAGAAAATGTTCATTTTGTAAGTAGTTTTTTTAAACCAATAGCTTGGTATAGTGTGTTGTTTTTCTGATTCATTATCAATGATTTTTTCTAAACAATTTAATAATTCTGTTCGATAGGTATAAACAATCGCTATGCACTTTGTATTAACATTCCATCGTGTTGGAGCCGCTTTAGGTAATCTCACTTTAACAACATTATCTAACACGGCTGTTCTTTTTGGCGATTTTCCAAAGAATGAAGAAAAGCTATGTAAATTAGCAAAAAAAATTTTATGCTTTTATCCTGACTTGATGCTTTTTGTAAAATTAAATTTAGTTGATGAGCGTAACAATGAATAAAATTTGCTGAAGGATAACTTTTTTTAATTTTGGCTTGTACACCTCCAAAAGCACCACTCATTACTGATGCTCCATCGTAACTTTGTGCTATCAATTTTTCAGGACTCATTAATTTTCAGACATTCTAACTCTTTTAAAATTACGGGTACATATGTGAAATGCTGCGATGTCATTCCTTGAGACTGAATAAATTTCCAAAATCTCTCACATACAACACCGTCTAAAACGTATCTAAACACAAAAACTACTTGTACTTTATTCATAACCCAACTTATGTCCATCTTTCAGTTTTAATATATTTTGTACAACACTCATATTTAATAGTAAACACCAAAAACACTGTTTTACTTAATTTCACGACAAGTAGAGATTTACTAATAAAATGTTCACAAATAAAAACATTAAAAACAACGCGACAGAATTTACCGTGCGTTACCGTTTCCGTAAAATATGTTAGGGACATTGTCCCCGCCAGTGTTTTCTGTCTCTTTTTGCTTTCTGACGATTCGCGCATAAGTCTATTTTACTTTAATTCGTTGTAAATTCGGTCCGTAGCTAGCTTTGAGGACAAGTTGTGGATTGACCCAAGATTTTTAAATTCTATAAATGAATAATATAAAATATTAAAATATATATATATATATATATATATATATATATATATATATATATATATATATATATATATATATATATATATATATATTATATATTTAAACTTCAGAAAATGAATAGCTCTATTTTTTTATTTGTATGTGGGAGATCATTGATCAAATGACCCTATAGAAGAACCATCAGTGGTGAAAATAACACGCATGATGCTGTATGAAACAATGATGCAGTACAGTTATGATGAACGAAAAGATCATGGTATTAGTATATTTAATCATAGTATTAGTATATTTAAATAAGATATTTCTAACAAATGGAAATGAAAATGCTACTAAGGACCTTGCAATATTTATGAAAATACAAATTTTCGCCTCGTATATGAAGAGATGGCGAGAGTGTTTCAGGAATAATTTGCGAATCTTAAAGTACAGTGACTGGCTGGAGCATGAAATCCGTTTTAGAACACCATATGAGAAAATTGTCCAAAATAAAAAACAATGATGATTTATTTAAAAGACTTGCGTAGTTCGGTCCCGTATTTTAGTTTTTTTCCCAACGAAGTGATGAAAAAAAGGAACATCTGAAGGTCCCTGAAGTATTAGACTTGCTGACAAGCCGTGAAAAACCAAAGGAAAAAGAAAAAAGTAAACAAAGAAGATTCAGATGCTGATGAAGTTTGGTCAGATGACTCTGACTGATATCGTTTTCTAATTTTTTTTCATTTAGCATACACGTCTCTATTCATGTGTTTTATGTATTTCAACCTAACCTACTTTGACAGTGCATGGATATTAACCTGCAAATACAAAAAGAAACTTTATAACTAGTTTCTACATCCGCAAAAATATTAAAGTTTATTTGTTCTCATAAATTTTGTTTTATTTCAGTTTTATCACAAATAATCCTTGAAAAGTCAAGGGGTAGTTTTTAATACACCACTGGACACTGTAATTCAACTTTTAAGTTTTATTATTTAACATAAATTCTTGTTTTAAGAGTGGAATATTTACTGAGTTTTAAAATTAATCAAAATCTAATTCTACAACCCAAAATACGTAGACGTACCAATTTTTACCCTCCAGGTATTTTTCATTATGACGCTATGATTTACGATCACTTTTTTCGGATTTTGGACCACTGTATAGTGGCGAGATTTGAACCTGCAGCTACGAAAGATAGATTTCTAGTCACGTTTGTCATCGCGCGCTCTAGCTGACTACGCCACGGGTATATTTGTAACCGTAGATTTCAGATATTTTGTCCAGAATGACGTAGGTTGTTCTGGCTTCGAAATGTGATAGTGAGCCGTACATCTAGGAATTCCTTTTATTTTAATCTTATTATTATCATGTGCATTTTTTCAAACTAAAAGAAAATAAATACCTGATAAGTAGATACATAACAATATTATTAATTGTTAATCAATTTTCTGTTAATTTGTGTCTGATCTTTTGCTAAACTGTTCTTTTTTTATGCCATTGTACATAATCCAAATTTTTATTTACATACTTATTTTATTAAGCAGACGTAATTGTAGTTGTCCCAATCTGTACCGGTAATCTCGAGTGCCGTGGGCAGCATTGAATTGCAGCAACGACTCGACAACTCTCACTGACTGTCCTACGACAGCAGGGCAGGAATTGCGGTCGGATTTGGAAGACTTGCAGTCTGCCCGACGTTCATAAAAAGTTGCGATTCAGTTACGTATCAAGATCGCTTGTGTTCAGGACTTCAGTACGGAGCGGTGTGATTATTGTTGTAAGTGATCGATCTTTCAGCGGAGCCGTTATCTTGGTGGATTGTGTGTTGAAAGCTTGATCTTCAGCCAAGTTGTAAAGGTAAATATATACTGTGATTTAATTGTAACAGTAAATCGTTGAATTTTGTTTAGCTATTTACTCATTCCAATTTTTTTTTTTGAAAATTTCAGTCATTTTTAACTGCATGGTTGTTATGTATTCACATAAACTAATTAGATTTTATTTTTGTAATACATTTGTTTTTATACTAATGCTAGATATATTTTCACCCTTATGTATTTTTTTATTATCTTTGATACCTATATCAATATATTGCCATAATGATTATTAAAAATAACAGATCTTTAAATATATAATATAATTTTTAATTTGTAATAATATACTTAAGCAAAAATTGTTACTTAGATCTGCCTATGCGAAAAAAATATTTGAAAATGATTTTTGGTTGGGTTTCGGCTAATTTTTTTAAATACAAATGAAGAATATGTAAGCAGTTCCAACACATTTTTATAATTATAGCGGTCATTCTTTACAACAGCCACTTCTGCCTGACGAAAAAAACAAACACACAGAACGATGCTCCGTCATGTCAGGAACACATCCCACATCATCATATGTTGCGCTTATGACGGGGACGGCCAAAAAAAAAAAAACAAAATTTCCAATGCGTTTGGTGGAATTTACGATTACCCGCATACGTCGTGTTTAACTTACACAAGTTTTATATCACTCTTTACTGGTTGACAGCGCAGGTACAAAGTGACTATTAACATGTACGTGTTGCCAAATCTATGAAATGTACATACCTGTCCTTCGCACGGCATACAACAAACTTGTTACTAACCACAAAAACAAAAAAAAGTTAATGTCTGCCACTGTATGTTAAACTTGTTACTAACCACAAAAACAAAAGAAAAGTTAATCTCTGCCACTGTATGTTCTTCTGTTAATAAAATCACTAACAATACGTCCGTTTAAATCACAAATGCGACCCACAATTACATCGTAAGCATTATACCTACTACGTCTGTTATGTCCCTCTTCGTTCTGTAGGGACCAGTAGGTATATAAATCTAACATTTTACGACATTTCTGTACGTTGCAATTTCTGTTCATCCACACAAAAGATCTCAGGACATCTGGTGAAACACCATTTTGAAAACAGAATGCGGTAATAAAACAACGATCCTTATAATTCAATTGCGAAAACATAACTTTTGAACGGATCAATCTATTTAATCGAATAGGTGCCACATTTAGAATGTCACAAAAAAAATTCCAAGATTCAACAACACTTCGAGAAACCATTGTGCACACGAATTCACTGCAATACAAGGAAATTACACTGGCAACTTTGTCAGGTGCTTGTCGGATGGAAACTTATACTGAAAACGGTACCTTCCAGCATGCAACCAACAATACAACTTTCATTTCAAAGAAAACGGGGTTGTCATAGTCGTACATCTGACAACTCTGCAAAAATTAGATCGTGTTTCACCTGTTGATATCAAACGAATTGCACGTGGGATTCCCAAGGAAATTGGGTGAACAGTACATTTACATTTTACACACATTTTGACAAAACAATTTCATTTAAACTCGATTCCCATTTCAAATTGGACATAACACAAACAAACAGCTCTTCTGCGATTTGTCAGCTTATCTAAACAGACGCTTTCAAGTAGCTTCACTTGCATTTTTACAATTTCTTTGTCCGCAGTTCTCTTTTTCTGTCGAATAAAATGTTTTCGGTTCCTTCATCGTCAACTTCGACAAACAGTGACAAGTTCAATTGTGAATTTAATAAATGTGAACAGTGCTATTTTACAACTAGACGTTTTTACGAAGTACTAACGTCGGATGTTAAATTAGTGGCGTTTTTTAATCGACACGTGTCAAATGTGCATCGACAATGGAAATCACGGTAGCACATCCATACACCTTTCGGTGTCAAAAAAGAACATCGAAGAAAACCAAACGAAAATGTAATGTAAACGTTTCCATTTTTAAAAAAACATTCTTTTTCCGTGTAAAACTTTCAGTGACTACGGTGGCAGAATTTGTTTTCATCTATTTCAATCGACCCCCACCGAGAATAAAATATATTGAACGTGAACTCGGTCTTACTCAAAAAACTATCGTAGACTTTTGTTCATTCATTCGAGAAGTTATTATTTTTTGGGCATCAAAAAATAGTACAGTGATCGGTGGTGAGGGGAAAATAGTTGAGATAGATGAGGCAAAGATAGGCAAGAGAAAATATAATAAGGGACGATATTTGGAGGGTCAATGGGTGTTTGGGGGCATTGAACGGGGATCGCGGAATTTTTTTTTAGTTGCTGTCGAGGATAGGTCCGCCGGGACACTGGTGGACATCATCAAAAATAAAATTGCGCCGGGAACTACAATTTTCAGTGACTGTTGGCGTGCATACGACTCTTTAGGTGAAAACCAATATAAACATTTAACAGTGAACCATTCGGTGAATTTTGTGGATCCCGACACGGGAACACATACTCAAAATATTGAGAGATTGTGGGTTGAGGTGCGGAAATTAGTGCCACGGTTCGGTAGAACAAAACGCCATTACGAAGGGTACCTCTCTGAATGTCTTTTTGCAATGCGCCATCCAGATCACAGGGAACGTTTACACGTCTTTTGGAAAATGGCCGGCCAACTGTACACCCCTCCAGCACATTAGACCACACACAAAACATCTCGTAAGTACCAACAAATTAATATTATTTAGGATAATGTGACAACGTTCATTTACATACTTATCACAATTTGACAACATTTACGTTTATGTTTATTTATGTGTAGATAGCTATAATAAGTATTTCGATGTTGCCATCGTCTATTGGCCACTGTTTGAAACGCGCCATTTGACGGTTATCGTAAATTCCACCAAACTCTGTTTCAATTTATTTACATTTCCCATGAATTGTGCAATAACAAATTTACACAAAAAAATGTGTAATTAAAATCACAGCGAATGTCATATGAAACATTCACTGTAACAAAACACTTATTCCCCTTGCCCTCTCATCTTGTTGAATCAAAATTCACAAAAGTATGTGTAATTAAAATCACAACGAATGACATATGAAACATTAACTGTAACAAAACACTTATTTCCCTTGCCCAATTTAACTTATTCCCCTTGCCCTCTCATCTTGTTGCAAAAAAACGTACACGTATGTCATTCACTATTACTTTCTGTACATTTATTCGCAACCCTCACTTTACATACATATATGTCTAAGAAGACACCACAACACAACCACTTATTTCCCTTGCCCTAGCACAGAGTACGAAAATGCGACAGTGCAAATATCTTTCTATTGCCCTTTCATTTATTCTGTTCAACACTTACGATTGTCTATCATGTGAATGATAACGCGGCAAAATCAATTATTTCCCTTGCCCCATAACATATTACGAAAAAACCATATTCTCAATATGTTTCCCTTGCCCTTTAATTTGTTCCATTCAAGTTTCACGTATTTACGTTATTATCGTATGCGACTTTTCGTAGGATGACATTTCACAATAATGCTTTGGTGAGAATTATATACGGATGTCTTTTTTGCGTGCGACTTTTTGTCGCGTACGACTTTTCGTCGGATTCGACTTTTCTCATGACACTGTTCGTCGGAACCCATCACCCGTCGAATGCGACTTTTTGTCGGATGCGACTTTACCTCTGCTGCCACTTTCCCTCGCATACCACTTTCCCTGGAATGCGATTTACCGATTCATGCGACCTACCGTCGGATGCGACTTTTGGTCGGATGCGACTAGAGTTCAACGAATGCCACTTTACGAATAATAGCAATTTCAGCTACCGCGTATTTCAGTCGGATGCGACTTTGGGGCGGATGCGACTTTTAGTCGGATGCGACTATTAGTCGGATGCGACTTTCCATCTAACGTAACTTACCGTCGATTGCGACATTTACTCTGGTGCGACTTCTGGTCGGATGCGACTTTTGGTCGGATGCGACTATGTATCCTACTCTTCGTCGGGACTCCCTTTATCCTCGTTTCTTACCCACCCAGCACCCCTATTCGCTCCACGGTCCCGTATGCTTGTTGGGTTATTGTTCATTTGCGCAACATTTGCTTTGCAGCAAATGTCTTCTATAGAGACACTTTACGCGTGTGTGCAAAAAAAAACACGAAAAAACCAGAAGTGGCTGTTGTAAAGAATTACCATTATAGCAATTCCAGTAAGGCAAATTGACAGTAAAATTTAAAACGTGAATACTTTAATTATGGGTTCATGGTTTATATACAGTGTGTCCCACGATAAGATTTCTTGGGGTTACCTGCTAAACTTTATATTTTAGTACAAAAAGTTATTCTTTATGAAAATAACTGATTCCTTATTTTTATGGAATCAGCATTTTTATACGATTACGAATGAGAAATATGAAATTTTGTGATTAGGGAGCTCCAAAAGTTAAATAATGTGGAAAAATTCATGAGCAAAGTATCCTCAGTTTTAATGTTACTGTAAAATGCTGAATAAAATTTTATTATAAAAATTTTCAGAGAGAAATTTTTTTATTTTTACTTTTATTCGACACGAATTGACATGGAGAATTTTTTTTATTTATGGATGTATGGCGAAAAGTCATTTTTGTTGAGGAAGAAAATTAAAATTTCACTGTGAAATTTTAAATAAAATAAAATTTTTAATTTACTGTGTGCTTCTAATTTTTTTTGTACAGTACCATTTAAACTGAAAGTACTTTACTCTTGAGCATTTTTCACATTATTCAATCTTTGAGACTCTCTGTACACAAAATTTACATAAAGAATAACCTTTTGTCCCAAAATTGAAAGTTTAGCAGATAACCCCAAGAAATCCATCCTGTACATATACAGTGTGTTCCCGGATGGACCTAATTAAGCTTGTAAAATTTTTATTTTTCATTTTTTTAAAAAAAAATTATTCTGAAAAGTCCGAAGCTGTAGTAAGAATTTCGAGACATAGTACAGGATGGTACAAATTAACGGAAATTAAAATTATATCACTCTTGATATAATTCCACTTATTTAGAAAGAAATTGCGGTAATTCTTTACAACAGCCACTTCTATATTTTTCGTGTTTTTTTTGTACACACGCGGAAAGTGTCTCTATAGAAGACATTTGCTGCAAAGGAAATGTTGCGCAAATGTATAATTACATATAGTATTTTCCTACTATGTTTTGGGGCAAGGGAAATAAGTGATTGTGTCGTGTTATCATTCACATAATAGATAAATGTAAGACTTGAATAGAATAAATTAAAGGGCAAGGGAAAGATATTTGCAATATCGTATTTTCGTACTATGTTTTAGGGCAAGGGAAATACGTAGATGTTAATAATTATTTTGTACCTGCGCTGTCAACCCATAAGGAGTCATATAAAGCAGATGTAGAATGTATGTGTGTAAGTTAAACGCGCCGTATGAGGGTTATCGTAAATTCCACCAAACGCTTTGAAAAATTTTATTATTTTTTTTGTGGCATTCCCCATCATAAGCACAACATATAATTATGTGGGATGTATTCCTGACATGACGCAGCATCGTACTGTGTATTTGTTTTTTTCGTCAGGCAGAAGTGGCTGTTGAAAGAATAACCGAAATTGCTAAATTTTGTAGCAAAAAGTTGTTTTTTAAGTCAAAAGAAATTTAAATGTGAAATTTGATGCTGTATCTCAATGTTGATATTACCTTCATAGCCGATATAGCTGCAATCATCGAGGTAGCCATGAAAAAAAATTGAGGTTTCGTTGAAGTCAACAAAATTGCAACGTCGTATATGTTTAAACAATATTGACTCCAGAGCAACGAAGTTATTTAGTGGCAATTTAAAAAACACAGATTGTTAAAGTAGCATAAATCTGCACTTTCCCTCCAAGGTTTAATTTGTTCAATCCTAATAAATTAGGAAATATATAATATGTGGTTGTTTTAATTCACCAGAAATGAAAATTTTGTTTTAGTATCTAACGAAATCCAAATTTTGCGGCCCAATGGTGGCCAGTATTTTATTTCGAAAAGCGTACAACTTAATCTAGAAGCCTACAAAGAAGGAAATAATTTTCCAAGACATTTTAACTTTGCATTAACGTCGCCCGCCGCGTCCTGATGTTTCTGAATAACGTCGTAACGACGATTATCCGACTCACACTTGCATCAACTAGCCGTTTGGACCACTTCTGTTTACTGAAATCAACACCACAGCTGTTCCCAACTAACATTAGAGAGATAGAAAATTCACCTTCTGTGTCTTATTTATTGTGATTTTTGCAGTGGATTTTAAGAACTGTGTGGCATCAAAATTTTTACACCGTTAATTTCTGTGCAAATGTGGTCGCAAGTCACAAAATTGGTGTTTGAGTTACTACTACTATCATCCCTAAATACCCCCTCCCTCTTAGACAAATCTTAAATCCGCCACTGCATCTTACTTCAGGTAATCGTAACGTTGTCCTCACCAAAGACTACCAATTTCTATGTTTGTAAATCCAAAAACTTTGGGATACGATGACACAGTGAACTAGGAGATTCAAAATCTGACCAAACTGGATTATTTAAGTGTATTATTGTTTTAAATATACCAACATGTTAAGGGCAGCTTGGGCTTACAAGGACGTATGATGAATTGGGTTTAAAGTGAGACATTCCTAAAAAACAGGTGATTGGGTCAAATTACATTCAAAACCCTCTAAAATCGCACCTAAAACTGCAATATTTTTAAAAATATTTTTACTGTTTACCTCATCAATTTTGATTGAAGTTTTAATTTTCAGCTCTGCATCTTAA